>WHVA01000389.1:0-110891 GCA_015179125.1 Gautieria morchelliformis | reverse complement strand
CATCAAAAGTGCCTTTGTTGGCTGCCACGAATTGTGCGCGCTGTGAGAATGGACTGTAATCCCTCAATAAATTCTTGTGAGGGGTCATATGTGCGGTCATTCCAGTGTCGAGGATAACAACAGTGTCCAGAGATAAACTACTCAAATTAGAGCAGTCGAAGTTGGCGAAAGCGGCTGGACTGCCACTCTCATCCTCCTCAGAGGACACTTCTTCGGCAACATTCGCCTTGGCTTTGCCCTTCTTCTTTTTGGCTTTCGCTTTCTTCTTCTGACGTGGCCCCTGGCCTTCTTTACCACCTCCTTTAGCCCAGCAACTCTCTATAGCATGTCCAGGCTTGTGGCAATTAGTGCATGTAGACACCTTCGGGTCTTTCCGGCCCTTCTGCCCTTTCGTAGATGAACCAATAAATGCCTGCTCTTCTTGTGAAATATTGAAGTCTTTCTCCTGTCGTATTGAGCCTTTAGTACTCTGATAATATATCAGGCACTAAGGGCATTCCACATTCTTCGAGCGACGTGGTAAGGCATTCATAACTGCCTCATAGGAGGGTGGAAGTGATGCAAGGATAATGTCGGTGAACTCTCCTTCAGAAATTCTGGCTCCCATCTCATTGAGACGAGCATAGAGGTCTTGGGCCTTGTCCAAGTGATCTCTCAAGTCTCCATCCTCAGGACACCTCATACTGCGAAGCTGTCTGTAGGTTGGTGAGGACCATCTGGGCTTTTGGTCATCTCATTGACCAATGCATCCCAGACTTCTTTTGCTGTATGTCTCTTCTGTAGCATCAGAGCTAGTGACTCTGACACTGAGACGATTATTTGGGTTTTGGCCTGTCCTTCTCTGGCAAGATACTTCTCCAGCTTCTCCTCAGCCTTCTCAATCTGAGTTTCCTCAGCTTCTGTGAGAATATGGCCTGGGGGCATGACTGGAGGATCAGGAGGTCGAATGGCTCTCCCTTCTATATGCCTGAGTAGATTTTTGGACTCAAAATAACTTGTGAGAGTAGCTCGCCACAGAGGCCAATTACTTCCATCTGTTGCAAGCTTCTCCACACCCAAAAGCTTCTGCGAAGTGTCTACGGGGCCCATAACCCTTGTAGGCAACTAGGGGCTATGGCAGGGAAGGTTCGGTAGAGTTCTTAGAAAGCTAAAATCAAATACACTCTCTCAGTGAATTTATTGTCACTGATGTATTAATACAATACCTAAAATCAAATACACTACATGATTTTCAGTCAACATGCTATGTAAATATGAAAGATACTACTCGCCTCTCTCAGTGAATTTATTGTCACTGAGAGAGGAGTGTAATCCTGTCTCAGAAGGCATATACTTGCACCCGGCCCTTTAGCGCCCAAGGGCTCGCGCGTCGAAGTCATTTCAAACTCCGCTGGGTGCAGCCGCCTGTGAAAATAGAAATAACAGAATGGAATGGAGAGATAGAGAGTGACTAGAAAATTTCGAAAATAAGCAGAGAAATGGATGCATGGTACAAGAACAGTATGAGAAAATATTGAAACACCACACAATAAATTGAATATATTATGCTTGATTTTGGTGCAGGAGCATAAATGCACCCAACATTCTCACCTGACAAGGGGAAATCCAAAGAGAAAAGTCTAAGGACCCCCAATGTCAGCGAGCCCGTATTATACTACGCTGCGCAGCCAGGGACAACACTTGGCACCCACCATCAACCCTGCAAGTCGGAAATTGGAGTGGAACTGGCAAGGTGAACAGAACTGGTGGAAGTTCTCCCAGAAGCGGAATCATTTCTGAAAGCGGAGGTGGAGATGGAATCGGAACCGGAAGCGGAGCCGGAAATTGAGTCGGAACTGGGTGTGGTGTCAGAACTGGAAATGGAAAACAGGGTGTCCCCTGACAGGCGTCCAGCTTGTGCTGGGCGTGAGGGTGGTGGCCGTTGTCCTGTTCCGCTTCTTGCGAACAGGCTGGGCCTGGTCAGGCCCGTTTGTGTCAACGGCTTGCTCCCTGTGAGCCGGGCAGCGCTTGCCGTTGCTGCTGCGCTTTCTGCGCGGCGCATCCCCATGTTGTATCGGGATGCCTCCTCTATCATCCGGGCCATCTCAAAGAGTTGCTCTATTGAGCTGCTCTTGGCATTATGGCCCTTTTTGAGGACCTCGTTGCGCAGCGCCGATACGAACCGTCTCCGGAACATATACTCGTCTGGCGGCTGTATCATACGTGCCGCGTATTTCGTGAGCTCGTTCAGCATCTCCTGAACGGTTTTCATGCCTTGCATGACCGCGTCAAATTTATTCGATGCGTGATGGTACGTCAGTGTGTGCAGGAACCTTTTTTGAAGGCCTTGCATCACGGTTTCCAGCGTCCAGCTGCGGACCTGACGATCGAAGTGTTCGACGTTTCGAAGGAACCATTCCTGGGCTTCGTCGGTGAGGCGAGTGCCCATGTAGCCGACCTGCATGTCAATGCTGGTTGGCCCTAGGAGGCAATTCATTTTTAGCCATCGTAGGATGGCTGCCACGAAGATTTCAAACTCTTCGAGGTCCGATCCCCCAGCATATGGTTCGGGGTGGGCCAATTTTACGCTGGCTTTCGCTAGCACAGACTTCTCCGGGTCTGTGTCCGTGGCGTCTGCTAACGCCACGCGGATCATCCGTGTGATCCCGTTGTACAGCTCCATTGGTATGACGTTGGCCTGGTCAGGGATTCCCTGGCCTTCCGTTGGGGCCATGGATCGCTTGCGCGGTTGTGATGCCGCGCGGGGCAGGCTGTTATGTGCCCTGACGGGCCCTGGGCCCGGATCGGGCTCAGGATCGGGAGCATTCTGTGCTCTCGGTTCCGGGGGCGTTTTGTGCCTGGTTTCCCCGGTCAGCCCCACGTTGCGGATCTGTAGCCTGCTGTTGTAGGCTGCACGCGCTTGCAGTGCGTCCTGTACGGCTTGTGTGAGCTGCGCGTTGGGCAGCTGAGCGGTGTGGCTGTGGGCCACTGTCTCTTCAGTGTTCTTCGCTAGAAGCTCGAGTGCCCATGTGTGGCGGCGCGCGGCTGCAACTTCTTTACACTGCCAGTGTGCGACTTCGAGCTCTAAGCTCTCGGTCGTCGTTTCAGAGTCAGGTTCTGAGGCGACCTGATCCCTAACGATCTGTTGGATCGTTTTACGGCTGTCCATTGGGGCAGCCGGTTGTTCTTGAGGTTCGTTCCCTAACCTTACGTCCTGTTCGACCAGGACAGCTGGTGGCGGCATACGCTGCTTGTCTCGCTCCTTTTGGCGCGGGTCTTCCACATTGCGACTGTGTTCGTTGGCTGCGGACTGTCACGAGCTCGGACGAGTTGTGTTGCGTTCCCTGCGTGGGCGGAGGGCTTTCTGGATGTCCTCCAGTGTGGCTGCGTCTTGCAGCCTGACCTCCTCCGCCTGGTGGAGTTCCTTGCCGATTGCCATTAGGGGGGCGGCGGCGTTGTCAAGCTGCAATGCCAGCTGATCGTGCTTGTGGCGCGTCAGCGTACTTCGGTGCAGTGCAGCCTGCACCTGTTTGTTCAGGGCCTCTGCCGTCTCGTGGTCGATGGTGTGAGCCCTCGAGCTCTTGCGACTAGAGCTCGAGTATTCCGAGTCCTGACCATCGTCTGGGGCTCGTCTTTTTTGCCGTCGTCCTCCTTCAGGGACAATCATCGTCGCTCTACTTCGTGAGCATCGGTTTGAGTCGTGGCTTTGTGCCCGCCTCGACATTGTTGCTCTACCGTCTGACGACGGCGAGACTTCTCTGCCCTTTCCTTTGTCCTTGGGCAGAGAGTGATGGGGGGGCGGCGCCGGCTCGTTGCCCGGCATCATCTCTTCCTCAGCCACGCTCGACGAGACATGGTCATGGTTTTCCTCGTCCTCTACTGCGGGGACGAGGGCGGTGAGATCTACGATCTCTCCGTCTTCTATCATCCTGTTCTCTTGGTCCAGGATAGCGTCAGCCGTCGGGTCGCTAGGCTGCGCCTGGGGCATGGACCTCGAGCTCGTCGCTCATGTCCGTCTTCGACTGCGTGGAATCATCATGCTCGCAGCCGACAGTAGAAGGTCTACTGGAGGGTATCAACGATGTTTAGTTGTCGATGCAGCAATCTTTTTCAAGATTGCTTCGAATCCACTATCGGTTGGTCGCGTGGCGATCAACCGCAGGATAGTTCAAAAAGGTGTAAAGGATGTCGATCTTAGAACCTTGTATCACAAGGGCACTACAGAACTTGACCAATGAGTGGTATTCTGAATGCTATGTAGTGACAGGTAAGAGTAAGATGTGATGGGGACCGCTAACCGGTTCCCACGCATAAACTATACAGTGGGTCCCTAAGGGGCCCACCGGGATTATGTAATAACTAATGTACATGTAGATACACGGGTTATTTACAACTACGTTAGGCTCAGACGTTCAGAGTGGCATGAACGACTATGTATTACCTGCACTACGTTAGGCTACAGTGCGAGTAAGTAATTGGTAAGATAGCGAAGTAGTAGCTGAGCTTTCTTACCTCAGACGTTCAGAGTGGCATGAACGACTGAGGAGAGAAGCGGAGATGCGGAATCTGAACTATATGGACTCAGCGTGTGTGGGTCCATATAGACGAACCACATCGAACTCCAACAGAAACTACCGGCCGCAGTACCTGGGTTAGTCAGCTTGAGCTAAGGGCTTGGGACGAAGCCTCCGTCTCCTGACTATCCTCACCACCCAACCGTAACACTTCCCGCTGGTGGGTCATGAGTGCTGTAGCGGCCTCTGAGCGGATAGCTAAAGGCACCGTTCACGCGCACAGACCGTACACTCCCACTAGGCACAGGCTCAGAAGTAGTGACTCCTAAACAGAACTGGAAGGGCGAGCGGTCGCGGTAGCGGTATCCCCCTGATGAGAGCTTTCGTCGGCTCGAAACCGCTGCACACCCGTCTCCCCTACCTGGCAGGAAGCCCAATATTAGGAGACGGCTGCCCACAGTAGGTGCAAAGGTTGTTGTCTGGCCAGCGGCGCTCTGTTGGACGCAGCGGCCTGCGGCTTCGCTTGCAGGCAGCATAGCTAAGTACCAGGGTTACTTATAATCACGGCAACTTTTTGTCTTCGCGGTCGCGATACCGTTTTGTACACACAGCACGCTGGGGGATTAGTAGCGTAAGTCTCACAGCTTCGTCTGAGCCGCGCCCGCCGCCACGACGACATACCCGAGCCTCGGGAAGTGCACGCGCAGCACCACAGGGCCAGCGTTTTACTGGCAGACTTTTTTTTTCCTCGCGCGCGCGCCTTATCACGCGCGTGACGTCACGTTCCCGAGGTTTCCTTTTCTTCTCCGTGTAATATTTCTGATACCAGGGTTGACTTATAACCACGGCAACTTGTTGTCTTCGCGGTCGCGATACCGTTTGTACACACGACACGCTGGGGGGATTACTGTACTGTAGCAGCTTAAGTCTCACAGCTTGAAGCTGTGAGATCAGCTTCACGGTCCTCGCCTCCGGCTGAGCCGCGCCCACCGCCATGACCACATACCCCGGCCTCGGGAAGTGCACGCGCAGCGCCGCAGGGCCAGCGCCGCCTGGGGCCGCGTGCGCCTCGGTCTCAAGGACGACCTCCTCCCGGCTCAGCGCGACGAGCGTGCCGACGGTCTCGACTTCCTTGCCTAGAAAAAAAACAAAATGAAAATCAGGGTCGAGTGTGCATAAAAGCATAACGTGCAGGTAGAGTCGACCCACCCGTGTCGTCCGGCCGCACGGACACGCGCGCGCCGGCCTTGAGCGCGAGGCGCGCGGCCTCGAGCGGCTCGACGGCGGGGGCCCCCATGGGCGGGTCGAGGAAGGGGGCGGCGAAGATGGCGCGGGCGGCGTCGGCGCCGCTTATTTTGGTGAGGGCGTGCGGGGCGGCGGCGCGTTTCTGCTTGAGGAGGGCGTCGAGGTTGTTGAGCCACTGGGGGACAAGCGTCAGATCGCAAGTGATGTATGCACGCGCGCGCACTCACGGCGACGGTGAACGGGTACTGCGCTGGCGCGAACACGGGGCGCGTGGCACGGAACGAGCGCATCCACGCGAGCGCGAAGTGGAGGCAGACGTCGGCGTAGCCCGGGGTGTCCGTGTCCAGGAACCAGGTGCGCCCGTCGGCGAGCTGTTCCTCGATGAGCACCTGCAGGGGGCGGGGGCGAGGTCGTTAGTATGTGAGATGTACGGTGTGGGGGGACGTACGAGGTTGGAGGCGAGGGTGCTGTGCGTGACGGACTGCTGCTGGGCCAGCGCCTCGAAATCGACGTCAGGCCCCATAAACTGCGTTCGTCGCCACATCAGCACACGCAACGCACGAAAAAAAAAACTCCACACACCTTCTTCCGATCTTCCTGCACCGCACGCGGCACCCGCGTCCACGGCAACAGCCAAAACGCAAACACAAACAGGTTCTTATCCCCATAGAACCTCCCGAACGCCTTCTGCAACCCGACGTCGCCGCTGCCTCCCTTGCCCCTGCGCGCAGGGAAGATGGTCGGGTGCCGCGGCGCAGGGAAGTGGCGCTCGAGGGCGGCGGTGATGAGGAAGGTGTCGACGTAGACGTCGCGGCCGAGGGCGAGGAGCGGGATGCGTCTGTAGGGGATGCTGAGGAGGGTGGAGAGCTCGGGGCGCGGGGGGATGAGCGCGACCTGCGGGGAGGGTGGGAGAGAGTGTGTGTGAGTGGGTGGGACCACACCGGCATGTGTATGCGGCGTGGGGCAGACTTACGTCGACCTGGGGAGGGGGTGGTGAGCGGGGTGGTATGGGTATGGATGGGATATGGACGTACGCGGCGAGCGGGGATGTTCTTGAGGAGAAGCACCGTCTCGAGCTTGTTCACGATCGGGGAGGCTTCGTCTGTCCGTGTCTGTGCATCAGCGCTGGCGTGCAGGACAGGACTATGGGTGCTCACAGCCGTAATATATCGGGGAGCTCAGTGGAGACATGCGTGGAAGAGCGCAACGTACGAGTCTCCCAGTCCCATCGTCGACTACTTACTTGGTGTACACCCAGCTGACTCAGCAGCTGACCAGTCCAGACCATCGGCTGCACCAGTTATACAAAACATTCCCGATTGAGCGTCACCTCGTCCTGTCGATGGCCCTGCTCCCTTGATGGGTGCCAGCCTGACACTGCTTTATATAGTTGGGCCAATATACCAATACTAACTCTTGAAGTAAGTAAAAGATTCCTTGAATTGACGTTGCTCAAGTCCGCTCATTCCTCCGGTTGAAAGGAGGAACCTGAGTCCTATGGCCTCTAGTCCGATGATGGCGTTCTTCAAATTGGCTATTCATTGTTGAAAGGTAATTTTGTTTCTTTGTGTACCTTAGCTCTCTGTCCATCGCTCATTCATTTGTACAGCTAGGTGGTGTACCTTGGTCTACGTTCTGCTCTCTTGTCCCATCTGTGCTCTCCACTGGCTCGTCTGCTATGCTCCCTCCGCCGCTCCTTCCTTCACCGCTGCTGCCTTTGTGGGATGGCAGAGGAGCCAGTACGCCCGAAGTCGTATCTCATAGTATTCCCGCAAATGCCGGAATGGGGCGCTGACAAGAGCTGATCATTACACAACTGTCTAGCAGTCCAGGACTCGAGATTATTGCGTTGAGTATGGCACCGGCAACATCCCTTTCCTTGATTCTGCGATGTACTGGAGGCTCTGGGATGGTTATCTAACTTTGGGTCAGGTCTTACGCCATTTACCTCAGTGTTCGCGGATGGTTGGTTTGTATCTCTAGATCCCTGAAGACTCTGAAGACTGCTACCATACTACTGGGAGGAGGAGTGAAAGCTCTGCTTGCCATCATCCGTGTATCTATGGGAGACCTTTCTCTCAGTGTCGGCGACCAAGGGGGAATCGATAGGTTGGTTTCTGTCGACCTCCTAGCCATCCGGGCCCTGGCCAAACTTTCGATCATTTTCCCACCTGCGGCAGTGTTTGGTTCCGCATGCGATTCATATGTGCAATCCGTCCTTTGGCTATTCTTCTCAGTCATTCTTCAGCATCATTGCTTCAACGATTCGAGGCCGTGATGGCACTTACTAATATTTCTTCCGCTACTCCCGAGGCTGCGGAGCGCGTGAGCGCTTTCCGTTTTATTTCTGGACGCAGTCACGGCAAGGAAACGCTGGTAGGCGACATTGTCAAACGCGCGGAGACGCATCTTCTTGACAGCAATACCATGTTGCGCCGTGCATCCACAGAGTTGATATGCAACCTCGTTGGGTCATTCGATTACTTCGGGGCACCACGGACTCCAGCGCCAAAGCTAGATCCTCGTTGCACTGTCGGATGTCGACGATCTTCCAACCAGATTGGCTGCATCTGGTGTCCTGGTCACCCACCTTAACGGCTTCTCCCGATACATGTACACTTGAGAGCAGTACTTGGGCCTTCGTTCCTGGTACACACATACCATCTCGGTGCCGCCATGCACATACCGTTCCTGCTCCATGTCATTGAGAGACAGTCATCGTCCGTGCCAATTTGTAATCCATCACATCCTCATGTGACCACATTTGCCCCCTCGCTCGGTCTGCTCCATCCGTGTCATCATATATGTCATCATATATACCATATCTAGCCCTCGGATCTCTATTCTCTTCTCAAGTCCTATCTCGCAACATGTCCATCGGTAAATTTTATACACTGCAGATATGCGGACAGCGCGAGAACTACAACAGTTCGGGGCGACCACCCCCAGTGCACTGGCTTCTTAGGTCCAATCTTTACCCTCTAAATGTTGCCAACACGTGTGGAGCGTGTCAGGTTTCGCCGGAAGCCCAACGGCCGGCAAGCGCGCAAAATCAGTCTTGGATCCCATACGCTTGCAACTGGCAAGCAACGCCTTATCAGGGTATCGATGGCTTTGATGCCCATTTCTCTTACTATCGTCCAGAAATCCTTGTCTTCTCATGCGGAGAACATGTCTATATAAACCATTGCTCCCGATTGCAGTCCTACCGACTGGGAGAGAGAGGCTCATGAACCCATGTGGTTCTGATGACACGTGAGCATCCATCCTATATCCTCACGGCTTGGTCAATGCAGCGCCCGTGTAATACCTAGATCCACCATCATAATTTGCCCATCTCAGTAAATACAATCTCTGCAACAATAGCATTGTAGCTCAGCTAGCATCTCGCAGCGAGTACACGCAGACTCCGCCTTGCTCTGATGATCCCCATGGCATGACGCTGAGCTCGCATCCCTAGCCAGTCTTCCCAGCTCAATCAAGACGTCTATCCCTTCTAGACACCAGGAACCAGAGAAAGATCAGCAAAACAATCGCTGAAACTACCCTAGTTATGAAATTAGCACACAATAGACACCACCGTCTGCGGCAATGCCTTACAGTGGCTGCAATGAATTTATTCCACACACACACGCACACGCACACTGGTTTTTTTCCTGGCGCGGTTGATGGGCGCGCCGCGTTTTTGGTTATCACGCGCGTGACGTCACGTTCCCGAGGTTTTCTTTTTCTCGGTGTATTTCTGATACCAAGGTTACTTATAATCACGGCAACTTTTTGTCTTCACGGTCGCGATACCGTTTGTACACACGACACGTCGCTTGGGGGGTGGGTTATAATGTTACAACTTTGTCTGAGCCGCGCCCGCACAACATACCCGCTGGGGGATTAGTAGCGTAAGTCTCACAGCTTCGTCCTCGCCTCCGTCTGCGCCGCGCCCACCGCCACGACGACATACCCCAGCCTCGGAAAGTGCACGCGCAGCGCCGCAGGGCCAGCGCCGCCCGGGGCCGCGCGCGCCTCGGTCTCGAGCACGACCTCCTCCCGGCTCAGCGCGACGAGCGTGCCGATGGTCTCGACTTCCTTGCCTACAAAAAAAGCGAAAATCAGGGTCGATTGTGCATAACGTGCAAAGCTCAACGCACCCGTGTCGTCCGGCCGCACGGACACGCGCGCGCCGGGCTTGAGCGCGAGGCGCGTGGCCTCGAGCGGGTCGACGGCGGGGGCCCCGAGGGGCGGGTCGAGGACGGGGGCGGCGAAGATGGCGCGGGCGGCGTCTGCGCCGCTTATCTTGGTGAGCGCGTGCGGGGCGGCGGCGCGTTTCTGCGTGAGGAGGGCGTCGAGGTTGTTGAGCCACTGGGGGACAGGCGTCAGATGGCACGTCACACGTGATGTATGCACGCGCGCGCACTCACAGCGACGGTGAACGGGTACTGCGCCGGCGCGAACACGGGGCGCGTGGCGCGGAACGAGCGCATCCATGTGAGCGCGAAGTGGAGGGAGACGTCGGCGTACCCTGGGGTGTCGGTGTCCAGGAACCAGGTGCGCCCGTCGGCGAGCTGTTCCTCGATGAGCGCCTGCAGGGGGGCGGGGGTCGTTAGTATGTGTGAGATGTACGGTGTGGGGGGACGTACGAGGTGGGAGGCGAGGGTGCTGTGCGTGACGGACTGCTGCTGGGCCAGCGCCTCGAAATCGACGTCACGCCCCATAAACTGCGTTCGTCGCCACATCAGCACACGCAACGTACAAAAAAAAAACCCACACACCTTCTTCCGATCCTCCTGCAGCGCACGCGGCACCCGCGTCCACGGCAACAGCCTAAACCCCAGCCCGAACAAGTTCTTATCCCCGTAGAACATCCCGAACGCCTTCTGCAGCCCGACGTCCCCGCTGCCTCCCTTGCCCCTGCGCGCAGGGAAGATGGTCGGGTGCCGCGGCGCAGGGAAGTGGCGCTCGAGGGCGGCGGTGACGAGGAAGGTGTCGACGTAGACGTCGCGGCCGAGGGCGAGGAGCGGGACGCGTCTGTAGGGGATGCCGAGGAGGGTGGAGAGCTCGGGGCGCGGGGGGGTGAGCGCGACCTGCGGGGAGGGAGGGACGGAGTGAGTGGATGGGACGACGCCGGCATGTGTATGCGGCGTGGGGCAGGCTTACGTCGACCTGGGGAGGGGGTGGGGGTGAGCGGGGTGGTATGGGTATGGGGGGATATGGACGTACGCGGCGAGCGGGGATGTTCCTGAGGAGGAGCACCGTCTCGAGCTTGCTCACGAACGGGGAGGCGTCGTCTGTCAGCGTGCGTGCATCAGCGCTGGCGTGCAGGACAGGACTATGGGTGCTCACAGCCGTAATATATCGGGGAGCTCAGCGGAGACATGCGTGGCAGGGCGCAACGTACGAGTCTTCCCAGTCCCAGCGTCGGTCACTCGGTGTGTGATTACTCACGACGCCAGGCGATACCCGGTCACGTGGCGCGACGCCGGCGCTCCGCGTTGGAACTCCGCGCTGGCGACCTCGCTACATGGAACAGCGGCATCTGACAGCTCGCCATCTCTCTCCCACCGCTGCGTTGACCGCCTTGCTCTCTCTCTTTTTTTCCTCCTTTCTTCGCCCTCCGACGTCTGCGACGATGCGCGCTTCATACTTGCTCTTTCTTGCGTGCGCCTTGGCTGGCCAGGGTGAGTGTCCCGTAGCGCCTGCGCGCGCGTCCGTGGTGTTTTGTGCTGATGCCGAGGCGTGCGCGGGGCGACGACAGCCTATGCGACGGTGACCGTTACACTCAACCCGCAGACCTCCGTCGCGGTGAACTTCACCGCGAGCGACCTCGTCAACTTCGGCCCGAATGACGCCTTCGTCACCATGGCCAATGTGCGTCCCGTATACTGACCCCCCGCGCGCGCGCTCACCCACGTCCCCGCCCCGCCCCGCCCATGCAGTGCACCGCCCAGTGCGGCGCGGCTGCGCAGCAGATCAGCGTGCGTGCGCCGTCTTTGTGTCTGTGTTCTGTGTTTGTGCTGACGTGACGTGCGCAGGGCTGCGCGGGCAACGACCAGTGCGTGTGCACGAACACGACGGGCACCGCGCTCCTGCACTGCGAGCAGTGTCTCTTCACCTACGCCGTCGACAAGAACGTCCGCCCCCCCACCACCAACGGCACCATGCTCCTCGGCTCCCAGCCCGCGCTCGACGGTCAGTGGCCCCACTCGCTGTGCAATGCGTAGCTGCCGTGCCGCGTGCTGACTGCTGACGCGCACTCCCCCACAGGCTTCGTGGCGACCTGCCTCGCGCCGCCCTTCAACACGACCATCCAGGCGCTCAAGATGGTCCCCCCGCCGAGCTGGGACGGCCCCGAGTCGAACAAGCTCAGCCTGCCCGCGACCGTCGTCGCCGTCTTCGCGGGCGCAATTCTGGGCAGCGGGAGCCTGTACATCCTGACCCACATCGAGTGATCCGCTGCGCACGCGGCTAGTACGTGCTTATTAGAGGGACGCTTTGGTCGTTCGTGGGGGAGTTTCTTGCTACCGCAGGCTGTCGCTTTGTTCCCGGCTGTCACGCTGTCTTTGTTACCACTAGACTATCTTTACCTTACCCAGCTCGTATGAGCGTGTATATCCCCGAGAGACAAGAATTTTCTATAAGCATGACTAGGTATCTATAATGTCTATTTCCCGCCTGTCGTTTTGAATAGCACTAACCCCACTAACGCAATGGAATAGCCAAACACCTGTATTGGCGTGACCGTCGAGCCGAAAAGAAGCACAGAACCTGTGATTAAGAGGATATCCTGACGCGCGATGAGACGAGGATGAGCTCTTTAATGGATTGTGTGCAGCAGGCACGCGCACCTTGAAAACGCCCGCCAAGGTGAGGACAAGGCCGCTGCCTACGCCCACGAGGAAGACGGCGGCGACGTTGAGGAGGAAGGCGACGGCGGCGTTCGAGATGAGGATAAGCGGGCCGACGGAGGCGAGTTCGTAGAAGGGCGCGAAGCCTTCTGTGGCGGGGAGGAGGAGGAGATTAATTGCGGCGCACACCTAAGCACAAGTGTGTCAGAGACGCGGGAAGCACGGGACACGGGACACGGACCGGCGCGTAATAGTGTAGCGAGACGAGCGGGTCCATCTTGAGCCCGTGGAGCAGGAGCTGGATCATGACGAGGCGGGACGCTTCGAACTGGACAAGGTCAGCGGGGGAGGAGGGGAGAGAAAGCGCGGGGGGTGCGTACTGCGACGGCGAGGGCCTGGACGACGAAGCCGAAGGTGTCGAAGCTAAGCTCGCCGTAGGATGCGAGGCAGACGCCGCCGGAGATCATGAGGACGATGAGGGCGAGACGCTTGGAGGGCTCCTGGATGCGGAACACGAAGGAGATGAGGAGGATCGCGACGGGGGTGAACGCCTGGCGGGCAGGGGCATGAGCTGTGGGCGCGGACTCGGGCAAGGGAGGGACGACAGACCTTGAGCATCTGGATGAAGGAGACGGTGAGGTAGAGGTAGGCGGTGTTGCTGAGGACGAGGCTGCCGCTGAAGAAGACGCCGATGGGGAGGATGGACTTGAAGAAGAGGTCCTTGGTCACGTTGACGTCCTGGAGGCCGTTGAGGAGCGGGGTGGTGCGCTGGAGGACGCGGGTGCCGACGGACGCGAAGAGGAGGTGCCATGTGACGAGGAAGACGGGGTACTTGAAGCCGGCGGTGTTGTAGAGCCAGTTGTTGTAGGTGATGACGCTGGAGGAGAGCACGATCCAGATCGGGATGATGAGCGGGGCTGAGAGGGCGGGGCGGCGGGCGGTGGAGAGGGCGGTGGGGGGCGGGAGGGGCGTGACGGGGGTGCTCGGCGCGGACTTGTAGTCGATCTCGGACAGCGCGATGTCCACCTCCGCGACGGTGCTGTCGGGCGGCATGGCGTAGGGACGGACGCGTTTGCGGAGGCTGCGGGGCGGGTTAGCTGCGCGCGGCGACAGGGAGAGCAGGACGCACGGAGGCTGGGGAAGCCTAGGACCCAGGAGGGTGGTGGTAGAGGAGAAGTCGAGAGACGAGAATGAAGGCCAGATTGGGCGAGGCTACGCGTCTAGCACATACACTCGGCCGCGCCCGCGGCGACGGTCGCGGCCACGCTTCTGATCACATGGCCGTGCTTCTGTCGGTTTCTGTCTGACACTCAGATAGGACATCAGGCCAGGGCAGTATCATACGGAGCAGCGACGTCCAACTGCCAGAAAGGTTGATCACTACATACAGCGTAAGGCTACGAGGGGATGCTTGCTTCAACATGTCACCGCTACGTCGACCATAAGGGGGCCAAGAGAAGGGGAAAGGGCTCGTTGTAAATGCGATAAGCAATGGCCAGACGCTTCACAATCAGTCTGTGGTATCTGCCAGGCGACAAGTCACAGGATATATCCCACTTCTGTATCCCTCCTCACCGTTTCGTTTGAGAATACCTCTTCGTACGAAGTAGAGATGGCCTCCAAACCCTCGCCTCGGCGCGTTGCCCGCGGGTACCATCATAGTCATCTTTTCTCCCTCGGGCACAACGACGTCTCCATTCCGGCGTAGAAGCTGGGGAAGGAGGAGGTCGGGCCCGGGGTGGCAGGCCCCGATGTCCTCATTCACTGACGCTGTTCATATGACACTCTACGCCGGGTGAGGACGCGAGCGAGACAGACAACGCCGACGGCGAGTCAAAGTTGCTCCTTGAGTGGATGGAGAGATAGACTTGAGACGCATGTAATTACTCGCCATGCGCTCGACGCGGATCTGAGTTTGAAACCCAAGTTTGAAGCCACACGCTGCGACGCGCGTTGGCCACCCAGGACTCGTCGCCGTACACGACGCGCAGCCCACTTGCGACCGCCGTCTCGCCGCCATGGACGTGGTAAGTCTCGCCATCGCCTCTCAGCACCCCGCTCACCCCCACGCAGGACGAAGCCGAGGTCGAGATGCAGGTCACCCCGGCCCCCGACGAGCAGCCCCTCCTCGTCGACGAGCAGCCCACCCTCGCCGCCGCCCACCTCGTCGCCGCCCACTTCGTCCCGTTCCCCTTCACCCCCGACGTCCGCAACGCCATATTGGCCCGCCGCGCCCTCATGTCCGACGAGCTCGTCTTCGACCTCCTCCTCGAGCAGGCGTCCATCGCCGCCCCGCACGCCCTCTTCCCCCCAGACTCCCCCGACGCCCTCACCGCCCTCCTCGACGCCATCGCACAGTGTCCCTGGGACGCCCTCAAAAAGTCCAGTCTCCTCTTCTACCTCCTCTCCCACGTCTCGCCCCGCGTCGCCGCCGAGCACGCCGCGCTGTGGGCCCTCCCCGACCAGTTTGTCCACCTCGCCCATGCGTGCTTCCTCCTCGACGCGGGCGCCCCGCCCGACCTCGCCCACGCCGTCGCCCTCCTCGCGGACGCGCGCATCGTGCAGGACCTCTCCTCGAAGATACTCCACACCCTCGCCCTCGCCCCGCAGCCCGCGGCCGCCCGCCTCGTCCGCACCTACGTCCGCACCGCCCAGCCCGTCCTCGATGAATACGACGACCTCGCGATATACCTCCGCGCCCTCCTCCAGTCCAGCCTCGCCGCCGCCTGGTCCTTCCAGCGCACCTTCGCAGAGTCCACCCCGCTCCGCAACCAGCTCTTCCGCACCGTCCTCGACGCCTGTCTCATCCGTAAGTCGTCCCTTCACTCCGCGCGGCGCATCCTCCTTAACCCGCCCCACCCCGCAGCCCCGAACCCGGCCGTGCTCCCCCACCTCTTGTCCCTGCCCCTCACGACGTTCGAGTTCTCCCTCCTCCAGGCCTACGCCCTCGCCCCGCCGGACGCTCTCGCACCCGCCGCGCACGCCATCCTCCAGGACCTCCTCACCGTGCGCCTCCTCCATTCGGGGAAATACAGCGACGCCGTCCGCCTCGCCCGCGCCTTCGACACGCTCAACGCAGCAAAGCAGCGCACGGGGACCGAGACGGGGGCAGCGGCGCTGCACGCGGCCGCGGAGGACCGCCAGCAGATGATGCGCGACGTCCTCGCCGTGGTGCCGGACGTGCAGCGCCGCCAGCTCGAGCACGAGCTCGCCGACGAGCCCGCCGCGGCGCTCGGTGCGTCCTGGGCGAGCGTGGGCAGCGACGTCGCCATGTCGTGGGAGAGCCTCGGCGCATCGGGGGGTGCAGAGCGCGCGCCCGCGCGCGACGGCAGGCTCGAGGGCTCGCCGGCGCCCCCGAAGGCCGCGGGCCGCACGAGCGCGCCGAATACGCCGTTCGGGCTGTTCGCGTCGCCTGCGGGTGCGGGTGCCGCGCAGAAGCGCAAGATCGGTGCGCATGCGCCGGCGGCGACGCATGGCTTTGGGACGCCGACGCCGACGCCAGGCAGAGCAGGTCCGCCGGTGCTCCCCGCTACGCCGACCCCGACTCCGACGCCGGGCCGCGCGCGTCCGCCGGTGCTCCCCACTATCCCGACGCCGGGCCTCGATGCGTCCGTCGCCGCCGCTGCGGCGGCGCCCCTGCTATTCCAAGGGTTCCGGCCGCCCCCGCGCCCCGGGGTGCCACAGAACGGGGCTGGACACGCCCCCGCAAGTCCCTTTGCGGGCCTCGCGTCGCCGGCACGCTTTGGATTTGGACGGCCCGCGCAGACTGCGGCGGCGGATGTGTTCGCGGCGCCGGCGCGGGGTGGCGGGGAGGCCCCCGCCCCCGGGGCAGAGGCGGAGGCGGACGTGGTGCTCGTGGAGTCGGACGATCCGGACAGCTTCGTGCTGCGCCGCCCGCGCCGCCGCCGCACCGCGTCCCACCCGCCGCCGCACGCCGCGGATCCGGACGCAGACACAGACATGGGAGACGCCGCCGCGCCGCCGCTCTTCGGGCGCGACGCCGGCCCCGCGCGCACGTCCTCGCGCCCCCAAGCGCAGGAACAGACGGAGACGCATGGGCGTGTTCTCCCCGGGGGGCTCACGTCCTTTGAGGTGATGGGCGACGGGGCACACGCACACGCACGCCGCCACGACGCTGCGCCGCCGCCGCCGCCGCCGCACCCGGACCCAGCCACGGGCCCGGGCCCCGCGCGGAAGCCCTCCCCCCAGGCCCAGACACAGGCGCGTGTCCTCCCCGGCGGGCTCACGTCCGTCGAGCCGGCGGCGCGCCGCGCCGCGCCGGCACACGCACACCCGCGCAGGACGCCCTCCCCGCCACGCGCCCGTCGCGGCGGCGCGCAGTCGGGGGCGCAGCGGCGCCGGATTCCGGGGGCCTTGTTCGAGGACGAGGATGAGGGTGAGGGCGCGGACGACGCAGCAGCGCAGGAGCATGGGCAGGCGCATGGGCAGGAGCACGAGCACGAGCAAGAGCAAGAGCACAACGGCCGCAGCGAAGCGCAGGACCGCGTCCCGCCGCTGTCCACGCGGCGCACGACGCGCGCGAGCCGCGCCAGCAGCGCCGCCGACTCGGAGGACGACGACGACCGCGCGGCGCCCCGGACGTCGCTGCGCCGCTCCTCGCGGCTCTCGTCCGAGCCATCGGCGGCGTCGGCGTCGGCGCCCCAAAAGCAGGGAAAGGAAAAGCGCGCGGCGCGGCGGTCTGGCAGATCTAGTGCTGCTGCGACGCGAAAACGGAAGGACGCGGACGATGCGTGACCATTACCTGCCTACCTACCTAATATTCTGTCGTCGTCGTTGTTGTTGTGTAAATGCTCAATTTCTTATGGATATGTGGCATGTTTTTTTCTTTCTAACACGTTTTACGCGCGCGATGCATGTCCCCGTGTCAAGATTATTAAGAACTGCACGAATATACACGAACGAGAGGCAAGTTATAAAAAACAACGCAGGGGAACTGTAAGGCCATAGAACAACGCCGCGAATTTTGGGTTCTAGTAACTGCTGCCGTTCACCTGCAGAGGCGTGAGTAATCGGCGGCCATGTCCCAGGCGCGGGGAGAGACGCACCTTGTCCTTCACCTGCCCGAGATACTGCTGGTAGCTCGGCATCTGCTCCGCGCGGTCCATGATCAGCGAGCTCAGCGCCCACAGCCGCAACGGCGCCTCCCCGTCCTCCTTCACGACGTACAGGTGCGGCCAGTACGGCCCGCGGCGCATCTCGCGCGTCTTCGCCACAATCGCATTGACGCGCTGTGAGAACGCGTTCTCGAGCACGGGCAGCGTCGTCTACAACGCGGAGAGCGAGCGGTCAGTCCACGTCCGGGGGACGGACAGCGCTGGCGCACGCACCTTCCCACCGCGCAGCTGCTCGTACGACGGGAGATCAAATACGTCCTGCACGAGCTGCGGCACGGCGTCCCGGCCCACCCACAGGAAGATGGTCTGCCCATCCTCGATCAGGAAAAGCCCGTGGCGCTCTAAGCGTTCCGAGGTGAGGGGCAGTGGCGGCGGTAGGATGATGCCGTTGTCGCCGACGGTGCCGGCCTGCAAAACAGGCTGTCAATGCCGATGCACGGCCGCAGAGGCGGCGACTTACCTCGGGGGGCATATTGTGGAGCGAGTAGAAAGTGGGGTGAATGTACGGGATAAGCTGCTGCGACGGGAGCGTCGTAAGCAGCGCCTCGGCATACGCCCGTAGGTCGGATGGGATCTGGGCGCTTTGTCGAAGGCCCACCTGCGCCGAAACAGTGAGGCCGTACGCCACAATTGCTTAACCTATGCACTCACATGCTTGAGCAGCCCTAGACACAGGAGCGGCAACATCTTCAGGTTGTCAGAGATCGCCAGTTGAGCGCTCGCGCCGCTGCCTGCGGCGGTCATGCTGCTCTTGTACGTGGTCAGAATGTCGACCAGCTTGTTCGTGATGGCGTCCCGCGCGTCCTCGAGCTTGTGCGATATGGTGCGCTCGACAGCCTTGTTGGCGAAGAGCGTCGCCAGCGCTACCTCATCCGCCGAGGAGTATAGCTCAGACATATTGGATGTCGTTGGAAGCGCAAGGTTGACAACGCGAATGCGGCGTTCACCGAAACAAGAAGTATGGAGGACCGCAGTCTGGAAGACCACAAAGGGGGCTGTAATCGTCTCTTCAATTTGCACTTCAATCGCATACGACTGGTCAACGGGTACGGATGGCATGGCGAGGAGATCCGTCGAGCGTACGAAGAAGTTGCCATGGAACTCAGACATGCGCAGACCTACCAGAGCGTTAGGGTGATTAGGCGAAAGTACAATAACCACCCACCCTTGGATGCACGGACACGCATGACAGCCTCGAAGCAGATGGCGCTCGACAATACAGTCCCAAACTCGTGGGCAAACTTGAGGGCATCCTCAGACCGAGAGGCATTAAATGCCGGATAAAAGTATGTCTGTCCAGAAGTGTAGTGCGGCAGGCAGCCTAATTGAAAGACGTCAACACGCGCTGCAGCGTCAATTAATCACAGCGTACTCAATGACGCAATATCCGTGTATGCTGAACTGAACAAGAACATGTCAACCGAAACTTGAGCACGAGAGCAGTCAATAGCGAAAGTTTTATAAAACGACGAGGCTGGTTGGAGAAGTGAAGATTCCTAAGAAGAAGTCAGCGCACGGCCATGAGTAGAGGTAAACACGGACTTTAGATGTTCCTAAGATCTTAGGGTCTTCACGATTCTTCAAGCCACCAGCTCCCAAAGTAGGGAGACTCGCGGAAAGGACAATAAGTTTTCCTCCGATAGATTGCTGCCATATCCTAGCTTAATAGGCTCATTACAACAAAATTTCCACTCACGATTAACTTATATCCGGCTTGTAGCGCTGGACCCATCGCGCTGCCAACAGTGTGTGATTCTTGGAACATGTCACTAATCCTACCCAGCAGCGCCTCTATAGCTCCGCGAGACTCAGTCAAGTTGACAAGCAGGTCAGTCGGTTTAGGCAGGAAAACGTCATCCAGATCTGACATGACCAGCATAGTGGACTCAGTCGAGCCGGGAGCCAGCGAAAAAAAGTATAACGCCACGTCAAATGCAATAATCGAGACCTTAGTACGATTGTCTTCGTTAGGGATGCGGTCAAGAGATTCTAGAATGGTACGCGTGGCAGTGGCTACCATGCCAGATTGAACTGCAGCATGGCTGACGTCGATGAGGAATGTATACACCGGCGGCTGCGGGGGCCTAACCATGTATTCTGTGGGCGCAATGAACTCGACGACGGAGTGATTGAGTTCAGCCCGAGACCACCTGTCACCGGGAGCATTTCGAGCTTGATCCCAGTCAAAGAGCTGTGGGACCTCGTTCGACATTGAGCACATGCAGCACTTCCACCTGGCATCACGTAAAACTGCGGACTGCATACTAAAATAAGTGCTCGAACGCACCTGTTCCCGCCGTCAATGAACTGTACATAAGGGTTTATGTAGGTCCTGCAACGCCGGCAGCGAGCAATTACAGTATCTGTGACAACCGGTACGGGTTCATCGCCCTCTTTAAGGGTACGATGAGGAGTAATGATGAGGCCGAAAGGCATTTTAGACTTGTTAAGCAAAGAGGACGTGGTTGGGACAGCATTCAAGGTGGACCGTTTGTAAGAAGGATGGGCATTGGTGAACGGGGAGGGGGAAATCGTTGCCTATTACCCCCACATGCGTTAGGCAAAGAAGGGAAAGGGTTAATATAAATAAATATTACGTTGGGGGGGATTCGAATTTCAGGCGGCGGCCTGTGTAGCTCACGGGGGTCGGGTTGGGTAGTGAGCAAGTTGAGGGTATGAAGCGAGAACTATGACACGTTGAATAAGCCTTGCAGTGAAAGGTACTCGTATGATACTAACGGGTTTTTGACCGCCAGCTGCGCCTGGTTGCAAGCCCATCTGCGCGAATTGATTGGTCATCTGACCCATCTGCTGTTGTCCCTGCGGTGCTAAGGCAGGCTGTTGCTGTTGTTGCTGTTGTGGATATTGACCATTCTGGTAACCGCCATCTTGGGGAGGGGCGAAATATGTCTGTTGTTGGGCCTGAAAGCCGCCTTGCTCTGCAGCGAGACCGGGTGTGAAAAGCTGACCTCCCTGTGGAGGGGGGGCTTGCCCTGCCCCATAGGAAGGATCCCCATATGTCGCAGGTTCTGATGTGCCGTAGTAAGCTTGAGTCTGGCCTGAAGCATACTGACGACGTTTTGAGTGTGCGTGTCCGGACGTCTGAGCTGCAACCGGAGGCTGAGCATCAATGGGCGCTGCAGCATCTGGTAGGAACTGGGCAGGATGCTCCCATTGTGAACGTCCAGTGGCAGATTCTGTGTGAGTTCTACACTTAGCTTCCACTGAATCCCTGGAGGAAGACCCACGCACCGATAAAGAGATGCCGCTGGTGGGTTGAGTCCCTGTGGTGGGATACGGTCAACAACGGGTGAAAATATAGTCAGAGAACAACATACCACTGAGCAGCCCAGCCAGGGGGAATGTGCGGCGGTGTATCCATGGCGCGTATGTGAAGAAGGCTAGTCTGTTAGGACTTGTTTATACTGATGGATCACTGACGTGGCAACAGCTGTACGCCAATAACTAATGCCAGGACGTGTACGCCGCAATCCTTTAAAACAGCCTGGCAAGTTTTCTTCCTACGGGGTGTGAGCGAAATACCTGAGAGCTGTTTCAAAAGAGGGGCCATTGCTTGCCTTAGGCCTTGAGGGCTCTGCAAACAAGCTGGGAGCCGGCATTATGCAACATAATCCAGACGGAACAACGGCAATCCTGGCCAATGTTCGACACACGTATATCACACCCCCAGGCGAAGGATTCCTTCCCAGGGATACTGCCATTCATCACCGTCAGTGGGCACTTCAGGTCATCAAAGATGCGATGAAGCAAGCTGGCGTATCCATGCACGATCTGAGTTGTATATGTTACACAAAAGGTGTTCTAGTCACCTTCACTGTCTCCTTCGATGAGCTAACTACGTCGCTGAGAGGACCGGGCATGGGAGGACCTCTACAGTCTGTAGCGTTGGTCGCGCGCACTCTTTCCATCTTATTTTGTAAACCACTTGTTGGTGTAAACCATTGCGTGGGTCGTTCGTAGCGTTCTATATCCAATCTCCCCTCCGTCATGCCTATAAATGCCTTTCTCAGACATTGAAATGGGACGTCTCGTTACCGGTGCACAAAATCCAGTGGTACTCTACGTGTCTGGAGGCAATACACAAGTCATCGCCTACTCTCGTCAACGATATCGCATCTTCGGAGAAACCCTTGATATCGCCGTTGGAAATTGCTTGGATAGATTCGCTCGGGTGATAGGTCTCAGTAACGACCCAAGCCCCGGATATAACATCGAACTAGAAGCCAAAAAGTGAGTTACGCCCGAATTTTCTGAACAGTGAATGCCAGCTATTTTATCATAGAGGTAACCGACTTCTTCCACTTCCATACGCTACGAAGGGAATGGATGTCTCGCTGTCTGGGCTGTTAACCGCATCCGAGGCGTACACGATGGACAAGCGATTTAGGAAATCGGGTGATTCTTCCCTAGATCGTGGGGTTGGGTCGTCAGATACGTTCACGCCTGCGGATCTTTGCTTTTCCCTGCAGGAGACAGTGTTCGCGATGCTTGTTGAAATCACAGAGAGGGCTATGGCCCACATCGGTAGCAAGGAAGTCCTCATTGTAGGCGGAGTTGGCTGTAAGTTCTCCGTCCAGTACACAGGTATCTGTAACATCTGGCGCAAGGCAACGAGCGATTACAGGACATGATGTCGATCATGGCGAAAGAGCGTGGTGGAAGCGTTTTTGCTACGGACGAACGGTTTGCACATTCATTCCTTGAGCTCGCATATTCTTATGCGCCTGAATAGATTTTGTATCGACAATGGCATCATGATTGCCCAGGCTGGCCTCTTGGCTCACAGGATGGGGTCTGAGACGTATTTGGAGGACAGCACATGCACTCAACGGTAAGTAGTACGTCAAGAGCGAAATGGATTACATTAACATTGATCCCAGGTTTCGAACAGATGAAGTGCATGTCGCATGGAGGGCCTGAATCTGCGCTGCAGCTTGTTTACCCTGTGTCGTGTGTTTTATGTGTAGTTATAGACTTATAGACCTGTTGCTGGTCTCGGTTGACTAACGTTGCTATGGGTATGCCCAGATCGACTAGACTATAGCCCGGTTGCTTTCGGGGGACGATCATCAGTAGTAATCTGGTTTCGAACCTTGTCAATGCCTGAATGTGTAGTAATCTCACAGAGGGTTCGAGAGGCGCCGCTCGAGCCTCGAAGGAAAGATGAAAGATGAAAGACCAGTAGCACGTTTAGACCCTAGCAGAGGCCCACATGACATGACGAAGCTAGTGCTGCGCTGCCAGTGAGGTGAGTCTTAGCTCAACTCGATCGTACTATATATGGCGATTGATCCGGTTCGGGCGTTTACATCGTATATAGATCGAGAGTCCGTGAATTAGCGTATGCACACGAAATATTTCATGAGCTCGAATCATAGCTGAATCCCTCTTGGAGTCGGACATGCAGCTTAATTATTCCACGAGATAAGGCATTGGAGCTCGTGCGCACAAGGTCGCATTCCGCAGAGTCGTTAATCCCGCTTACACCGCTTCCATACAAGCAAGCAAACTGACCTACTACTCACACTAAACAGCGAGTGTGCGATCAGACCTGAAAGGCATAGATTAACTATAACCGCCTAGCCCGCGCTTCATGCGTATGAGGACGATTTCGGCCGGGACACCCACTGGGATCATAATGTACTTTGCTTCCCCACCGTGTACGTTCAATCCACGGATCTCTGCTTTTTTGGAACCACAGCCCATAAAGCGATCAAAAGGCACATCATAGCGACGATGCTGTCACATCCACGTTAGTTGTGGTGGATCAATCCACAATCTACAGGCTCACAAGGGCTGAAGACTCCCAATTCCAAACTTATTCGCCAGACTTCCCTGAATGAAAGGAAGAATGCAGATGCCTGTTGTCCCAGCACCCAAGATCCAACTAAGGGACCCGACCAACAACGACGGAGGGAGAAGGAGATGTGCATAGTTCATGATCTGCCATAGCTGAGCGACTGTCGAGAACGATACTTCTCTCGCTTACCAATGGGAACATCGGTCCCATCAATACACCAACCAATGAAATGGCAATGGCATCGCCAATCAAATTCGGGATGAACCAGATAATAAATTCAAGGCTATTGAGGCGTGAGTATGGACAGCACAAACTGACTTGCAGGGGATTTACCTCAAAGATAGAAGGGCGTAGGCAAAGATAACCCGACGAGTGCCGATCTTTTCAAGAGCATCTGTCTATAAGACCTCATAGACTTGGAACGAATGACTAACCTTCTTGTTCACCCACAACAACGCCAGACGACCCACCATCAAGCCTAAATATGGTCATTGATGCATATAGAAGAAGTTGCCGGGGGGGCGGCATGGGGGGAGACAATACCTCCAAAGAATCCAGAAGATATGTAACCGGCACTTGGTGAGCCATGTCTCTTCTCAATGATGAATGTCACTATCCAGCCTGCCATTGGTATAGTTAGCAACACGCTGTTTGGTCTTCAATATACTTGCCCCCAAGGGTAACTTCCACCCCACAGTACACCAGAATAAAGAAAGCAAGAGCGTGGACTGCCCTGAGTCTCAAAATCTCTTTCCATTTACTTGACTGTGATGGTGTAGAATTTAAATCTGAAACGTAAGGCTCATCCACCAGCTCTACATAGAGAAAGATTTGGGGTTACATTATATTTTGATCAGTGGAGCGAAAGAGAGAGAGAGTCTACCGTATCGATGTTTCATACGGAATACGCATGCGAGGAAGAGGATATTTAGCAGGGAAATCCCGAGAGAAACAAGCCAATGGAAAGACCAGTGAAAGGCTTGCGAGAACTGAGTGGCAATCAACGGGGAGACAAAGGCCCCCGTTCCTAATCACAACAGGTCAGGTGATTACTGTGAGGCACCTGGGGTGAACTCTACGTTTGTGTGCTTGTACACGCACCATAAGAAGCATGTAAGAGACCGAGCTTCGTGTTTGATCCAAGGGAAGCAACAAAGGCATTGGCCTGAACGTTCTGCAGGGATTCTCCAACGCCAATGATGGTGTACGCCAGGATGATTACTTCGAAGGGGGGCGCGGGTGAAAGCATACAATACCCGGAGGCTTGGCAGATCGCCCCTACAGATGATTATAGACGCAACTGATGCATAATTTGGCAAAGTCACCAATGAGAATCATCTTATAAATGGTAGGTGTTACATGAGGCACCAGGAAGTAAGAAGAGGGTCATTCACCTTCCCGAATCCCAGCTTATAACCGGGTTGTATATTTATTAATGCGCCGAAGAGCAGTCCCTATGAGATGTGCAGACTCGTCGAAACACCCTGAAATCACAGCATAGACTCACAACACAGCTGAAAACAAAGATGAGGGAGACAACCTGGACGGATCGTTCCAAATATTCCATGAATTTATGGGGGGAGAATCGAGTATTGTGTAGTAGTAACCCCTGGAGTCAATAACTAAATCCTAATCGCAAATGAAATGTCGCCTCACAGTGAAGTTTACCTGTTTGAAAACGCCGGTGTAAGTAACTCCCCAAGTATGAGAAAGGCAGTGACCAAAACTCCCATGATAAACTCGTTGTATGACAGGAAGCAATGGCCCAAGAGTGCCATCTTGAAATCCAAGTAAAAACATGGAATAGCAGAGAACCGCAAGCTGCAAATTGATATGAGGTTTAGACTTGTTCGCTGTGACATTTCCTTCTGGACCTCCTGACGGTGTTGGAGCCGATTGAAGTTCAGAACAATTTACAAGTTCAATGGCAAGGTGCTCGTTCGGGATACGGAGTTCTGAATTTCTCAAGACCATGTTGGCATGAGGAGGGGTCCAAAGTCACGACAGTGGTCTCCGCAATTACCCCTCGAGTCGAAGTCACATCTCGTTAGCGAGCAAGCGCTAGGTAAAGGCTACTGGCATGCATGATAACGATATGAAGGGTTATACTGACCCTTGTCACCTGACATGCTTCGGGCCGTCGTCACCTATTATGGTCGATGCCAAGCTCCTAATTTCCGTGTGGTCTCTGGAGTCAAATACGAGTGACTATGCGCGGCTCAAAATAAGATAATGAGCTCAACCTTTCGGTGCACGATATTCACAGAATCAAGAAAGACTTACGTCGTCTCTCGACTGGTTTCAAGATCATTGTGAAAAAAACAGCTGGTTTGCCATATAGAGCCTCACGAGCCGATACCTGAGAATCCACGTGACGATGATGTTGCTCAAAGGACCTGCCAGAGCTGCCAGCTTCACCACTGGGTACGTGCCCGCATATCGACTGCATGACTATATATCCGGCATCGATTTGACAGGGAGATCCGCAGTGCTTGGTTTTGAAATAATGGCAAGAGACCAAGCGCAGCTAAGCCGTAGGCCCGTAGTTTCGTTCAAGCTCGTACCTGCCCAATTCCTTCCTAGATAGACGCACCCGCAGACTGCATGCACTGGAGATGCGGGGAGCTTTGACCGCTGGGGGACCAGTAGCGGGATCCCTCCGCCGCGCGCGGCGGAGACACCGTGACAGATCCGGAGATGCAACCCTCTTCTTATACAGGTTTACATCCGCGTCTCCCGCCACCAGGGGTCAGGTGCATCTGCGGGTACACGCAGCCATCTTTCAACTTCTTAACCTCTTAGTTCTCTACTACATCCGGGCAGCTACATCTTGTAGAATAAATGCTCCATAAGCGCTCAGTGCATCGAGCACAGTATATAATTGATAATTTCTCTCTCTCTCTTTCGTGCCTATCCCCTCATCGAAAGTAGTGGACATAATTGATATCCGAGTCCTGCCAATAGAGAGTAAGTAATACTCTCTTTACGTCTTCGAGGTGATGGCTATAGAAAAAATATTTGGCATACGAATCATCGTGGCTGTCGCGGTGGGCATCGTAAAGTGCTGCCGGTAATGTCACGAAATATCTCTTGTAATCGAGCTAGTACAATTCTCGTGAAGGTTGGTAAAATTTCGCAGAGTAATTTTGCGTACTTTGCCCGCCATATTGATGTATTTGGTACTGGTTGTTATATATCTTTGTATTTCAGCCCGTGATATATGCGGACTCATTTCAGTTGCAAGGAAGGGATTTGCATAACTTGTTTTAAAGTTACAAATATACACATGGTGCGATGATCATGACAGAAAAGGGTGAAACACACTGCATTTCGGATTGGTTGACCAGCCGTTCAGGCATATCCATGCATGTGGTTTGGAACAAGGTGGATGCCGAATGAAAAAATGCCCTAGGTAGGTAGTGGCGAGGCTCCTGGGGCGGTCAAGCAGCATCGTCTTCGATTTTCCATTTTTCATTCCATGCGCTGGGAAGAGTGCTGACACCCGTATCATCTTCAGACTGTAGTGTCGAGTCACCAGGTCGGAGCCTGCGCCAGAACAGGAAGGAATTGATCATGTCCTAGAATGCAAACAAAAAAAAATCTAGGTAAACATTCACAAAATATCACAGCTACCCTACTCACCCTGCTAATTCCGAAGGCAAGAAATCCAACCAAGGGAACTAGAAAACATGTTTGGTACAGCAGAAACAAGAGATGTCAACTTACTAGCAGCTTGCAGAAGATCAACCCAAATCGGGAAACTGGAGTTAACTGCAAGCGTGTCGCCTCCTCCAATCGAGACCGCTGCCGGTGGCTTGTTTATGACAGCGCCTAACGCACTATAGGGAGAGATAGGCATTGAAAGTCAAAAGCGCGTATGTGTATTGCGATTAGAAAATCGTACACTGCCACAACAACGCGATAGAAACTGAACAACACAACGCGCAACAAGGTGGAAAGCGGAACCACGCTTTTCGCCTGGTAGTCTGAGCTTCGGAAGACGATCCAGTGCAAGTACAGGACCCTTATGATAAGCACTTCATTGATCGGGACAAATTGATGCAATGAAATCAGCATGTGTCAAAGTTCATTCGAGGCTATGCGTCTTACCGTCAAAAACCATAGTGATCATCAATAGCGTAAACGTGGCGCCATAGACAGCTTGAACGCTGCGAAGTCGGATATTTAGTGCAGTGCACGTGATAAAAGATGAGGCATATTCCTTACAAGGAATTGAGCTGGACCACCATGCAATAAAAGTTCGCTGGTATGGCTCTTTCCACGGGGGAGCCATTAACTACAATGAGGTCCATGCCTACCTATGTCATTTATGAGCAGATATCCAGGGTCGCCTCATCGGGACTCACAACAACAGAAGGGAATGCAAAAACGATGAAAAGTATGTATGGGGTCACAAGAAGCTGCCCAAATGTCAATGAGAAGAAGAACAAAATCTCCGGATATCACAACATACCGCGCATGTCATCCAACGATTCTGCTTGATACCATGGAGCGAATCACCATGAATTGATGCACGGACTGTGAGCCAGAGCTTTAAAAGAGGAAGAAGAAATCTCGTGAGTAGAATAAGGATGGGGTGACGGTGGATAGTATACCTGTATAACGAGTGCCAATGTGGAACACGCCGTCATAACCTGCGCACCTTCGGTGAGTGCAGCTTGTGTTAGACATATATTCGGTGCCACTTCGCCCAGTGAATTGACCACAGTGTTGCCTTCGGTACCACGATAGAGTCTGAGGGTGGAGGGGGCGAGGAAGCACAAGGTAAGTCTCCTCAGAGGAATCCTTTCCATAAATAAGAATACTAACAATATTGAGAAAGTAACACTGGAAAATATCCAAGTAATGCAGAAGTTCAAAAATGTGGGGCCACGGGAGACTCTTTGAGAGAACACAGCGAACAAAAGGATCACAAGCATTCCAATCTGGCCGCCAACGACTTGCAAAGTCAAGAAGGCAGTCTGACTTCTTCTGAGAGCTGCAAAAGGTGGAGTGAATGGCTATATAGCGCGGGATCGAACAACTGTCACATACATGCGCTATCACGATGGAACTTCTCTACAATTGCCGCAGCCGCAGGTGGGAGATCAAGCTGGAATTCAACCTTGACCCCTTCTATCTGACACTGACTTATTTCCGCTGCAACCCAATATCAGATGATGATTCATGCATACTTATTGTTTGTTAAACATACTATCCAAAAGGAATTGAACAGCAGCCGCATCCTGAGGTGTGCCAGTTTGACACATCAGACAATTTCCTTGAGTTCTAAGAAATGAAACGTTACAACCACAATGCGGTGCAGTGCAGTTGGCCTCCAGTGCTTGGAAATTAGCGCATCGAGCATTGCACTTAATAGAGAAACCGGTAAGGGAGCAGGCGACAATGAGGCAGATCACTCACTTCGGTCGTTGCTGACGCATTTACCTGCCTCAAAGATAGTGAAGGAATGAAAGAGTCGGAACGTGCAGTGACTGTTCGTCCTAATCAGCATTAGGCTCAATAAGAACGACTCGTGGCACAAAGACTAACCACAGCCTGCAAACAGTGCTAGAACGCAGGACAAAAGAGTGAAAAGCATTGCCGTCCCGCGACAGTTCAGAGAAAAAGTGAAGGTGTTGTCGTAAAGCCTCAGCTGAGCTCAGGAACACGCCACAGGGACCGTGACCTTCAACAGAGCGGTGCGACCTCAACTGCCGGGTATCACGGTTTATTCTGGGATAGACACATATAGAGGTATCACATCATATTTATTTGGATCTCAAGGTTCAAGTTGTACCGTCTTCCTTGATCCTCGGATGGCTGCCATACTAGTATAAGACCTGTACGTCTTCTGCTTCAATCTTGCAGTCGTAAATTCAACGAAGAGATGGAATTAGAGACATCGGGCTAGTACGGGAAATATCGTTACTTTATGGCGACGAGCAGATCCACTCACTCTTGGAATCTTATTTTGTACATCAACGATTTCATGGAGTCGTTCGTCACGGGGGCCGCGTAACGCGTCACGCTCCAAACTAAGACTCACCGCGTCTGTGCCTACTCGATGTCAGCGCTCTCTGCACAGCCAGGAACTGGGACGTGCTCAAGCCAACTGAGGAGCGAAGAGAAGAGGAGGCTTGGGAGGCTGAGCGTTGGGAACGGCCCAATGAAGGCGTGCTGAGAGGGAGAGGAGGCGGAATTTGTTGGGTTCGATATAGAGCTTGTAAGCATCACTATGCCAGCGGCCCAATTGTTGGAGTTTGAACCCGTTAAACCCTGCGGCTGCTGCCACCCCTCCCGAAGCTGTGACCGGCATATTGAGATGCGTCAAAGCCAAGCATCGACAAGTCCTCCCAGAGTTGCTTGATCAGGTCAGTCCGGAGGAGGGGCAGACCATCATGCCTTATGAAGAGAGGTGACTCCGCCGGCCTGGGGTCCAGTAGGTAGAGCTGCTTCAGAGGCTTGTAACTGGGCAAGTGGTTGAGCCGGGGGCAGCAGAGACATAGTGACATCCCTTTCCAAAAGGGGTGAGTCTTGGATGATGGGAAGAGGATCACGTGGCTGGGTGCTGTGAACGATGGTTCGAAACGGATGCAGCTGTGGGTGAGATGGGCAGATGGGTTGAAGGACTTATGATTGCGGACTGTGAATTCTCCGCAGCGTAGAAAAGCGGCGACAGCAAGGCGGATTGCAGAGCAGTAATTAAGGACCTCGGTGCCTGAAGGTGATGGGTGACACAAGCCTGCGGAGAATGTCAAATGTAATGGGGGGTTTTGGCTTCCTATCTTTTTCGCCCATATAGTGCCTGATTCTGCTGACCATCCGTTGAAGCAGGGGTGACTCACATGTGTCCCAGGGGAGGTCGTTATTGATATGTGCGGAGCCGAGGTGAGTAATGTAGGATTTAATGGTTTTGGGTTGGAGGGAGCGAGAGCCAAGGAAGGCAACCCACTTGAGAAGTGCCGTGCTGGAAGCTGGCAAGATGGAATTGGAGGGGTGATGGAGGTGGGGGTTGCTGAAGAAGAAGGTGAAGAAGGATTTTTGCCTTGTGCTATAGGAGGACCTGGTACTAGAGGCAAGCCCATGCCACAACCAGAACACGGTGAGTCATGACAGGTGAGTGTGCATTTGATATCAATGGTCAGGGAATTCACATTCAACAGCGCACACTCTGATACTACTGGATTCACACCGTTCTTCCTGAACTATGGAAGCTTACCAAGACCCTGTCAGGGGAAACCCTGTTTTCCAGCTCTGGCACCACCCTGAGTTCCACTTCCATTTCCAACTCCACTTCCAGTTCCACTTCCATCTCCAACTCCACTTTCGGAAATGGTTCCGCTTCTGGGGGAACTCCCACCAGTTCTGTTTGCTTTGCCAATTCCACTCCACTCTCCAACTTCCACCTTTGGAACAGTATCGGGAGTCCAGCGACTTGCATAGTATGTGGCATCAAGGGTCAGTCAAGGCTCAGGGGTCAGGGCAATGCAGGGTTGATGGCGAGTGCCAAGTGTTGTCCCTGGCTGTGGACTAGTGTAGTATAATACACGCTCACTGACATTGGGGGTCCTTAGACTTTTCTCTTCAGATTTCCCCTTGTCAGTTGTGTGGTAGTGGGACCTCCACAGCCAGCTAGGGTTGCCCTTACAGACCCATGATATGGAACTCTAACTGGGAACAAATTCCAGGTGTAAGATGCTTCGTGCTGAGACTAAAAGATGCCCTGATCGCTGCGCATGATTCAATACCCTCTTAACAAGTAAAGCAAACCCACCTGGCAACAGGAAAAGAAGGGCCACTCCCTTTAAAATTGAAGACTTGGTATATCTGTCAACATCAAATCTCAGCCTGCCAAAAGGGAGATCACAGAAGCTTTCACCCAAGTTTATTGGTCCTTACAGAATAACAAAAGAAGTTGTGAAAGGGATGACATATAAACTTGCTTGACCAAATGAGCTCTTAGCATGAGGAATACATCTGTTTCATGCTAATCTGCTGCGCATACACATTGCAAATGATGACCGCTGGTTCCCCAGACACACTGTAACACAGGTAACCCATCTGGGGGATGTGCCATTAGAATGGCACGTGCGAAGGATAGAAACACACTGCAGTGCAGGAGAAAACATGTGGTTCCAGGTCCAATGGCAGAGCGGGGACAGGACTTGGCTCCCCTACCCGTCAGTAAGGCACCTGGCCACAATAGATTCCTACCTAGAAGGGCAGGACGTAACTTCAATAAATGACTTGCCAAATGGTACCAGTCAGCCTCCGCTGGATATAGATGGATGATAGATCTACCGGGCCAAGAGAGAGCGACAACCCCAATTGGCAGCAATGCTATCACACTGTTAGTGCCAATCAGTGGGTCAGACAACACATATAAAACAGGGCATAAGACAGTGCTGAAACTTTGCATGTCACTCACCCCATCTGGCAACAACAACTCTGATGCTCAGCCCCCCATTCCCCCGGCTGTGTTCCAGCTGCGGCACAATGCTTCAACACTACATGAGTATATAGGAGGACCAGACCTTGAGCCAGTGCCACAGGTTACAAGGCTTGGTTGGCAACACAGTCATTCTACGTGGCAAATGGGCACCCTCATGAGAACAACAACAATTTCTGAAATATTGGCAGCATTTAGCAATTTTGACTCTGTATCTCAATATGCAGAGACAAACCTCGCCCCCACTGTACCACCCAGTGCGCGCCCGCCTTCCATTGTCGCCGCACACACATACCCACCAAGCTACTGCGTGCCTGCACCCCAGGCACAGTCCCACCAATCCATGCAATACGGTTACACACCCCATCACCATGCCAAAAACTACTCCCAATATCATGTGCCACCTAGGTCACACACAAGATGCAAATTACTGGATGAGTCATTCATGGAGCGGTTCACATCCTACAACCTGTTTCAGCAGATAAACAATAAGGTCGTAGCAACTTACAGCGCGGTGTTTGATCATGACCAACAGGCTTACCGGGGGGGTCATTGGGGAAGAGGCAGAGGGAGAGGTGTCTCCAATGGTCCTCCTCCTCCTCCAAAGATGTATGGACCTCTGCAAAAGGTACAGAAGATGGGTACAGGCCCTAGTCAGCCCACAGCTGCCCCCATCGCCACGCCTGCATGTAAAGGGTGTCGATCTTAGAACCTTGTATCACAAGGGCACTACAGAACTTGACCAATGAGTGGTATTCTGAATGCTACGTAGTGACAGGTAAGAGTAAGATGCGATGGGGGCCGCTGGCCGGTTCCCACGCATAAACTATACAGTGGGTCCCTAAGGGGCCCACTGGGATTATGTAATAACTATTGTACATGTAGATACACGGGTTATTTACACCCTCCCCCTCTATAGACAACTATAGGGGTCAACTACTACTCATAGAGGTCATCCATGAGGGAGTCCTCTAGAGTGGCTGATACGATGATGTCGTCATCGTACGGAGCCAGTGGAGCGCGTGACTCCTCCAGGGGCACCTCCGCGTCATCGGTGGTGATTGGGTGAGGCTGGTAGGCCTCACCACTAGCGGCGGTATCCGCTTGGGTGATGAGGCCAGTGTCCTCGCGGAGCATGGCCTCAACGGCCAGGTCCTCAGTCTGAGGAGGGGGCTGGAAGTGCGCCAGCTCTTGGTCGAGCTGAGCATGAGTGAGGGGTCGCGGCACCGCGGCCCTCACATGGCTGGTCTCGATGACCTTTTGTTGGCCCTCACGGGCGGCGGCACTGAATGCCACGCCGGTGATGCTGCGTTGAACATAATGTTCAATGCGTGCCACTCGCTCGCGAGTGACCCCCACGTAGCGGGCCAACCATCTCGTGATGGGGATGTCGGGGCCGGCTCGGCCCTCCACGGGGAATGGGCCCGTGATTGAGAGCCGCAGGGTGGTGCTCTGAGGCGTCAGCACTTCCCTGGCGTCGACGAGGTTCGACCATTGGTCTGTCGAGCCGAATAGGTTGAGTAGCCTCGCCCTGAGTGGTGATGTGACCCCTTTGACCCGGGGCGCAAGGGCCTTCAACCACATCCAGACGTCCATGTCGTCTAGGTTGAAGGTGCCATCCACGTTGTCACGGATGGCGGATGGGATTCCTTCAGGGTTGTGTATCCAACCCTTCAGGATGGCCACGATATTGTGCGGGGTACCACCCGCTATCACGAGACAATCCCTTTTGGGATTGCGAGTGCGTTGTTCGCGCTCGATGCGTTTGAATACGCCGATCATCTCGTGCATACGCGCGAGCTGCGGCGTTTCTTTTGCCCGCGCTATGAGTTTGATGAAGCGTGGGTCGTCGAGCGGGCGGACGTCATACCATTGAGTACAATGCTGTTGGGCCTTTCCTACCGGCCGTGGTAGGAGGCCCGTCTCGGAGATCGGTGGATCTCCGAGTGGGATGAGCGTCCCCTCCCGTAGGGAGGGTGAACTGTCCCCGCCGGTGGAGGCAGGGCCACGCCAGGCCCAATGTACTGGGCCTCGATCTGTGCTACCCGCCGTTGAAGGGCGGGGTCGTTGACAGTGTGCGACGATGACGCCGCTAGGTAAGCGCTAATCGTGCTTTCCTTCGCAATGGCTAGCCCATTGACGGTGTTGGGGGTGCCGCGCAATTTCTTGCGCTTTTTCTTTGGCTGCTCTGCCAGCCGCTGTGCCCTTTCCGGGTCGCATGTCTTCCAGATGGACGAGTCTGACTCCCATCCATCTGGGACGCCGTACGCAGAGTCGGAAGGCGCACTATGCCCTTCCGTGGTTGTCGTTGTCGGGGTTGGCGCCGACAATCGGGACGCTAGTCCCGATGTTGCGCGCGCCGGCAGAGGCACCGTTGCGCGAAGTGATGATGGCCCAGCCACTGGGTCCGTGGCCGGGTCATGTTGCGGCCTTTTTGAGGCAACGTGGGCCAGGGTAACCTGGAGCTGGGATGCACTCAGCTGTTGCTCCAGTTCCTTGATCTTGGCGTGCTCGGTTGCGAGCGCGTCGTTGCGGTCTTCGACCACACGTTCCAACTCCTTGACCTCTTTTTTAAGGTCGTGGATGTCCCGGAGGGGCTCTTCTCGCGCGTCACGCGCGATGCCCCTTGGGAGCCATCCCCAGGCTGCATTGACGGCGTCGCCGATGTCTTCGTCCCGCAATTTGACCTTGCGGGTGCCTGTCGCGGCCCTTAGGTGCGCAGCGTAGTCCCCGCACGTTGCGCAATCGTCTGGGTGGACGATGGCGATGGCGTCCTCCCATCCCACGATCATCCAGTGCTCCTGGTCTACTGGAGCACGGAGAATATCGGCGGCCCCCTGTCTCGGGGCCGTTGCTCACGTTGTGGACATTGACGGATCAACGTCCATCCCATCTTTGGGGGGCATCATCTTCGTGAGGATGATGGTGGTTAGCTTCCAAGAAGCGATGCGCCCTCGGAAAGATCCGGGGTGAAAATTTGGCCGCGCCGTGGCCGGCACGTCATGTGGTCTGCACGTGACAGACACGTCTAGCGGTGTCTGGGGAGTTCGCGTTGCTTGCTCACCCCCCTAAGCTCTAGATAGCTATCTAGGGCTTCAAGGTCCTTGCAGGACAACATGGGTTCCCATGTCACGTCACCTAAGGTCCAATGGACCTGGAACTCCAGGTCCATCGAGTTTATCCATCAATGTGCGATAATCTCGTCGACGAGCCACTCCTCGTCGTCATTCGCTCCAAAGTCATAAAATGACTTGGCCTCACGACGGGGGAACAATTCGTCGTTGTTGGCCTCGTATCGCCGTACGAGGCTTGAATGGAAGACCGGTGAAATGCGACGGCTTTTCAGCTCGTTGGGAAGCTCAAGGGTCACCGTCGAGGTGTCGTTGTGAGCCTCGATGACGCGGTATGGTCCGATGTACCGCGGGACTAGTTTTCCAGTCAGGACCTTGGCTGTAGACCGCACCGACACCGGCTTTTGATCCGTCGGTGATCACCCAGATCGGCTCTGGGCACCTTGCGTCTACTGGATGCAGGATCGGGCCCTTATAGGCCAACGCCTTAATGCTTTGCCAGCATTTGTCTAGTAGTGGTGTCCATTCGAATGAATGGTTATTACGCGCACAGCCTGATAGTGGGGTGGTATATGCGCTAACATCTGGCATGTAGTGTGCCAGATACTGTACCAGCCCGAGGAAACACTGGATGTCGTTGAACGTCTGTGGCTTGCGCCACTTGCGGATGCGTTGCATCTTGTCCTCGTTGGCATGTACCCCTTGGCCCTCAATGATATGGCCGAGACACTCCATTCAGATGGAATAAAGGTCCACCTTTTTCTTGCTCAGAAAAAGGTGATTCTTCCTCAGTCTGTCAAAGACGATGTAGAGGTACTCTTCATGCTCCTGTATTGAGAGCGAGAATATGAAGATGTCGTCCATGTATACATGGACGAAGCGACCTATGCAGTCGCGGAAAATGGCTGTCATCAGCCGTTGGAATGTTGATGGGGCGTTACAGTCCCCCATCTGTATCACCTGGCTCCTGAAGGTGCCTGTAAGGGCAACCCTAGCTGGTTGTGGAGATCACACTACCACACAACTGACAAGGGGAAATCCAAAGTATGTATAAATGAACAGAGCATACAAGAGAGGGGATTCTCACCTGACAAGGGGAAATCCAAAGAGAAAAGTCTAAGGACCCCCAATGTCAGCGAGCCCGTATTATACTATGCTGTGCAGCCAGGGACAACACTTGGCACCCGCCATCAACCCTGCATCTCCCTGACCACCCTGACCCTTGATCGACCCTTGATGCCACCTATTACGCGAGTCGCTTGATTTCCGACACTGTTCCGAGAGTGGAAGTCGGAAATTGGAGTCGGAACTGGGTGTGGTGTCAGAACTGGAAATGGAAAACAGGGTGTCCCCTGACATCACCCCCCCTCTAGCGTGCTGCGTCCTCGAAGCATGGGACACGAGGGATTGAAATGCCAGTGAGCGGATCCGGCGAGGGGCACCGGGGTGTGTCCTATAGAACTCACGGAGTTTGTCTGGAGCGGAAACATCTGGCTCCGGGACCCACGAATTCTCCTCGTACCCATACCCTTCCCATTTCACGAGGAATTGGAGTCGTCCTTGCACAAACCGGCTGTCCAGGATCCGTTCCACCACATAGTGCTCTTCCCCATCTACAATTTCCGGCGGAGGTGGCGGACGAGCCTTCCGACCTGGAATTGGGTCCTCAAGCATAGGGAGTAACTTCACCACGTTGAAGACGGGGTGGAGGCGGGACATGGACATCGGAAGTCGGAGGCGGTATGCATTCCGTCCAACCCTCCGCGTCACCGTGAAGGGCCCAAGGTAGGGGTGGGCAAGCTTCTGCGAAGGGCGTGTGGTGCGGATGTCACTTGCATCTAGATACACCTCGTCTCCAACTTGGTACTCTGGGGCAGGAACCCGGCGTTGGTTGTAGTACCTTGCCATGTCATCCTTGGCCTTCGCAAGGGCCGACTTGGCTTCCGAAAGGGTGGAGTCCATGCGGTCCCGGAACTCATTGACCGTCTCGAGTCGGGAGTCCGTCTGGCGTGGCTTGAAGCCCATCCGCGGGTGTCGTCCGGAGTCAAGCATGAAGGGAGTCTGTTGTGTGGCGGAATGTACATGGTTGTTATATTGGAATTCCGCCAGTGGAAGTAACTCATCCCAGTCATCCTGCCTCTCGTTGACAAAGAGGCTGAGATATTGCTCCAACTCCTGATTGACCCGTTCCATCTGTCCGTCACCCTGCGGATGGTATGCTGTGGTGGTAGCCAGCTTTATGCCGAGCAGGCGGTAGAGCTCCCAAGTCAGTTCCGCGACAAACTGCGGACCTCAGTCGGAAACAACTTGCTTCGGGAGCCCATGCAACTTCCAGACATGTGCAAGGAACAGGCGGGCCGCTCCGAGGGCTGTGATCGTCGTGTGCGTCGGAATGAAGTGGGACACCTTGCTTACCGAATCCACAACATTCATGATCGCGTCGTAGCCATGAGACTCTGGGAGTTCAACGATGAAGTCGACACTGATGGTGTCCCAGCGGGATTCGGGAATCGGGAGTGGAACAAGTTCTCCGACGGGCGGATGTCATTGTGCTTTAGTTCGGAGACAAAGGTCACATGTCTTCACATACTGTCCAATGTAGCGGGACATCTGGGGCCACCAGTAATTCCGAGCCACTAACTCCAGCGTCTTCCACCTGCCAGCGTGCCCAGCGACCCGTGTGTCATGGTGCTGGGACATGATGCGGCGGCGGAGGTCCGCCCCACCTGGAACGTAGACCTTGCCTCTGAAGTGGAGCAGTCCATCATGTTCCGACCATTCCGCTGCCCGTACAGACCGTGAGTGCCCTTTCCGAAGTTCTTCTACTGCCTTCACCACCGACTCCTCCTTCTCTCCATTCCGGTCCTGCCTCCGGATATCCCGGAGCATTTCTGCTTCCACCCCAACTGCAGTCACTCCCTCTAGGGCACAGATTGCAAAGAGACTTGGGTGGAGCAGTGTCATATCCGCGTTGTCTCCACTTCCGCTTCCATGATCCGCACGGCGGGATAGGGCATCGGGCTTGCCCATGGTGCGGCCGGGCCGGTGGTGCATGAAGTTAAACCGAGACAGGTGTAGGGACCACCGTGCTTGTTGTCGGTTCAACTTCTTAGACGTGTGGAAATACTCGAGGTTCTTGTGGTCTGTCCAGATCTCAAATGGGCATAGAGCACCCTCGAGGAAGTGTCACCACTCCTCCAGCGCTTGGATGATTGCCAGCATCTCCTTGTCATGGATCTCATAGTTCCGCTCGACCGGACTAAGGCTCTTAGAGAAGAAGGCAATAGGATGCCACCCCCCACCATCTTCCGATGACTGTTGTGACAAGACCGCTCCAGTAGCTGTGTTGGAAGAATCCGCCTCGACTCGATAAGGGCGAGAGTCGTCGGGAAAGATCAGGACCGGGGCAGAAGTGATCAGCTCCTTGAGTTTGTCAAAGGAGGCCTGTTCCGGCTCTCCACACCGCCATTCAACCTCCTTCTTGGTGAGGTCGAAGAGGGCACGGGCGTGGCAGGAGAAGTCCTTGATGAACCGCCGGTAGAAATTGACAAACCCAATGAAGGACTGGACCTCCTTCTTGTTCCGCGGCACAGGCCAATCCGATACACCGGAAACCTTGACTGGGTCCATTTCCACCCTTCCCTCCGACACAATCACCCCAAGATACTCTATCCGCGTCCGCTCAAATTCGCACTTTTCCGGCTTGAGACACAGGTTGTACTCCCGGAGCCGTTCCAGCACTCTCTGCACGACTTCCCGATGTTTGGACATTGTTTTTGTGAAGATGAGGATGTCATCGAGGTAGACGCAGACAACCCCTTCTGCTATCATGTCACGGAAAATGTCATTCATCATCGTCTGGAATGTGGCGGGACTGTTGGTGAGGCTGAAGAACATGACCTGTGGCTCAAAGAGTCCTCGGTTGGTGCGGAATGCGGCCTTCCACTCGTCTCCCTCTCGGATCCGAACATTATTGAAGCCCCAGCGGACATCCAGCTTAGTGAAGTACCTTGCCCCGCGGAGTTGTGTGATTAGTTCGGAAATGAGTGGAATGGGGTACCGGTTCTTGATTGTGATCACATTCAAGGCCCGGTAATCCTGCACAAGTCTGAGCGAGCCGTCCTTCTTCTTGATGAAGAACACCGGAGATGCCATGGGTGACTTGGAGGGGCGGATCCTCCCTGTACGGAGGTTTTCCACAAGGAATGCATCGAGCTCTACCTGCTCCTTGGGTGACAGCGGGTAGACTTTGCAGTTGGTGGGCTTTGACCCAGGCTCCAACTCGATGGCGTGGTCCCACAGCTTCCGTGGAGGCAGGGCATCAAACGACTCCTTGGAAAAGACGTCCTCGAACTCCCGCAGGTACTCCGGAATTTCCGCCTCCGCTCTATCATGCTTCTTGGAGGCTTCAGCAAGGCGTTGCGAAATATTTCCGGTGGTGTGGGTGTGTTCCGCTTCTGGCGGAAGGTTTACGTACAGCAAGCGCTCCCCTTCCGCCAGAGTGTCTTCCTGACCGAGTCGGATGACGTTGGAGTCGGAATCGGAATTGGGAGTGGGATCCGGTTCAAATTCCGCTTCCGAGTCTTCTTCTGCAAGCAGTGGATGGGGGCCAGAACGACATGTCTGTATGAGCCGTTCGGCCTTCCGCTGCTCCTGGCGTTCCTTCCGCACTTCCGACCGGCACATGTGACACTTGGCTGGACATCGACTCATCAGTACCTTCCGAGTCTGCCAATTGATCTCCGGGTTGTGCTTCTGAAGACAGGTAAACCCGAGGATGATGTCTTGCTTCCCCAGGCTGGTGACTGCAAAGGAAGTGCGTTCTGAGTGCCCATCGTAGCGGAGAATTGTGTCTACTATCTCCGTGATGGACCGTGCCTCATTGGGGCTTCCATCCACATTGAACACTGGGATTGCACGTTGCAACTTCCGCGTGGTCAGTCAGTTCCGTTCCACATAGTCCCGGTCTATAAATTGACCAGTGGCCCCGCAATCGACGAGGGTGGGTCCGGATTTGACTTCCACCGTATCCGTCGTCTGGATCTCCACCTTAATGACTAGTGACTTGGGGCCAGGGGTGGCAGCGACAACATAGCGCTTCGGAAGGCGTTTCTCCCAAGGGCGGATGCGGGATGGACGGGGTGTCGGATTTGGTTTTTGTGTGACTTTATCCGGTGGGTCTGTACAAAGTGAGGGGAGTGGGGGCTTTTCATTCTCTACTTCAAGACAGGCAAACCGGTTATGTACAGGCAGCAGGGGCACACATCTCACCCGCTGTGCGTCACAAAATCCGACGCATCCTCCGCTTCCGGTGGACCATGTTCCGCATTTTCGGAAACCTCTTCCGCAGTGGGCACTCCGCTTATGTCCGCGAGTGCGAGGAACTCTGGAAGGAGCTCGAATTTCTCCTCTGTGGTCATAAGCCGGATATCAAAGGCTTGGGGGCACTCGCGAGCATAGTGGCCTGGTTGTCGACATCGGAAGCAGGTGATAGTTCCGCGGCCTTTTCCACGCATGCGGTCAACATCCATCGGGGCAGGGCCACTCTTCGAGGGAGGAGGGCTAGGGTTCCTAATAGGAGCAGGCGGAGCAAGCGTCGGAAATAATTTCCGGGTGGGAATGAATGCGCTTCCAGGTTTTGGCACAGGTGGAGTAGGACGAGTGGAACTGCGTGTCATATTCCGGCTCGTCTCCACGAAGGCTTCATTTGCTTCCCTGTTCCGGGACACCCTCTGCGCAGCTTGGTACCACCCTTCCGGGTCATCAAAATCCGGAGCTCCATCCCCAAGCAGCGCGACTTGGTTCTGGAGTGTCGGATCAAGTCCTCGTCAGAATTTGATGATGATCGTCTTGTCATCGTCATACTCCGCAAGGTCGATGAGCTCCTGGAAGAGATCAATGTAGTCATCGACCGGATCCTTGGCCTGGTACCAGCTGGTCCCCTCGAGCTTCGTGAGGGCTGTGAGCTGCTTGTTTTTCGGGCAGAACTGGTCGGAAAATGTTTTCTCGAAGGCATCCCAGTCCCGGAAGTAGTTCCCCTTGCCCTTTGCTTCATGTCGGATCACCTTGTTTGCAAAACGGGCTGCGCGGTCCGACTTGAAAAAGGACAATGCCCAGTGAATCCGAGCCTGGTCGTTTGGGAAGAGGTCTCCGACAATTGCGAAGTAGATGCTGCATGTGTTGAAGAATGCGCGTCCCTTCTCCCGATCTCCGTCAAAGTCCACCGGAGTTGCGGGGTTGACCTTTGCTAACTTCGCGGAGACCCTCTCTTCCGCTACTTCAGCTTTTCCGAAATCCGGATCATCCAGCATTTCATTTCCACCACTTTGTGGAATATCTAACTTAGCCAAAATCGCTTGTAAGGCTGTTTCAATCGCGTCGGTCTTCATCCGGTTCCGCGTCAATTCCTCCTCCATATTCCGAAGACGATCGTCCGGATCCATGTCGGAAGGAGAAATATGGGACGGGATTTCCGGGGTTGGGTGTAGAGGACAGGAATTATAGGCAGTAGGTATGGACTTGTTATTCAAAAGAATAGACTAGAAATCAATTCACTCTCTCAGTGAATTTAGTGGTCACTATAAATATATTATACACTACCTAGAAATCAATTCACTACAGAACATTTCTAGGTTAATAAATGCAAAGATTACTAGACTAATTTACTTGCCTCTCTCAGTGAATTTAGTGGTCACTGAGAGAGGGGGAAATGTGTTCCACTGCGCATGTACTACTACCCGGCCCTTTAGCGCCCAAGGGCTCGCGCGTCGAAGTCATTTCAGACTCCGCTGGGTGCAGCCGCTTGTGAAAGTAGGAATAACAAGATGAAATAGAGAGATAAGAAATGAGTGGAAAATTTCGAAAATAACCAGAGAAATGGATGCATAATACAAGAGCAATGTGAGAAGAAATTGGAAGGCCACACAACAAATTGGATATATTATGCTTGATTTTGGTGCAGGAGCATAAATGCACCCAACACGCCCCCTCAAGCTTAATATATTCCGATTTGCTCGTTGAGAATCTTCACTCTAGGACTAGGAAGTCCTTTAGTGAGGATATCTGCCAACATTTGTTCGGTTGGCAAATAAACGAGCTTGGCTTGTTGATTTTTGATTATATCTCGAAGGAAATATAATCGGATGTCGAAGTGCTTGGTTCTCGTGTGTTGTTGGGTGCCATACGTGATGGCAATGGCTGATTGATTGTCTGAATAAACTTGGATGGGTCTGTTCAGTGGTTGGAATATTTCAGAAATAAAATGGCGCATCCAAAGAGCCTCTTTGCCCGCATGGGTCAGGGCGACGAATTCGGCTTCAGTTGATGAGAGGGCTACTATCGACTGTTTCTGGCAACTCCATGAAACAGTGCCTCCATCAATCTGAAATAAGTATGCCGAATACGAACGCCTATGACTCTGTGAACCCCAATCCGCATCTGAATACCCCATCAAGCCGTCTTGATTTCTTCCAAGTGTGAGCTTGTAATGCTTCGTGCCTTTCAAATATTTGAAGACACGTTTGACTGCATTCCAGTGTGTGCCACCTGGATTTTCAAGGAATTGCGAGAGTAATGACACCGCAAATGCAATGTCAGGTCGAGTGGCTACAGCCGCCCACATCAGTGATCCTATAGCTTGCCTGTATGGAAACTTCGACATGGCTTTCTTGCCTCTCTCTGTAGAAGGACATTGGTCTTTAGATAATTTTACGGCTGGATCAAGAGGCGTAGCATAAGTCTTTGCATCTTCGAGATTAAATTTTTTGATGATCTTCTCGATGTATGCAGGTTGTGAAATTGCAATAGTTTTCTTCTGCCAGTCTCTTTCGATTTTGAGATTCAATAGCCAATGAATCTCGCCTAGATCTTTCATACTGAAGACCTGAGCAAGATCTCGTTTGACTTCGTCCAGGACTGATTGATTCTCAGCTGTGATGGTAAGGTCGTCCACAGCTGTTGCAATGATCACATGCCCCTTTCCGCCACGTCTATAAAATACAGCCCCATCTGTGGCTGACGTAGTGAATCCTAACTTGTGGAATTCACCACTTAGACGTTTATACCATTCTCTTCCAGATTGCTTGAGGCCGTAGAGTGCTTTCTTCAAAAGTAGCACTTCGCCTTTGTCTCCAGACTCATATCCATACGGCTGCTTCATGTAAATAGGTTCGGGCAACGTAGCATTGAGGTATGCATAGTCTACGTCCATTTGATGGATAGGCCAGTCATTCCTAGCAGCGATGGCGCATATGATCCGTAGGGAGGATAACCGAGCAACAGGTGAGTATGTCTCATCATAGTCGACTCCAAACTTCTGTGTGAAGCCTTGGGCGACCATTCTCGATTTAGGTACTATTGGTTTCCCTTCTGGATTACGCTTCCAAAGGTAGACCCATTTATTACCGACAATATTGGCTCCAGGAGGTGGTTTGGCTCGTTCCCACACTCCCTTGTCGATTAGGGCCTCATACTCTTTGTCCATAGATTTCTTCCATATAGGATTATTCAGAGCTTCGTCTGCATTGCTAGGTTCAATTTGACTCAAATCCGGCGCCTTGTTATTGTTTTGACCGTCGGTTAGAAACGCACTGATGGCACACTCATAGCTACTGATGCCATCAATCTCGGAGGATAATTCTTGGTCGAATAAAACTTCTTTATGGTCCTCAACGTCCTCGTAAGCTAGCGTAGTCATATGTGCGCCAGCTTGTCTCTGGGTTTGAGATCTTGTTACGGGACCTGATGGGGCCGGCTGCACTTGTTGTTGACGGATCCTTTCGCTTCTCCTTATCGGTTCAGCTTCTCTAGGTCTGTCATCAACTCCCTGAATAGGTTGCAGCTTTTCAAGATATTCCTCTGGTGCACTTTCATCAATTTCTTCGATCTTTGCCTCTTCGCTGACTAAGCGACCGGGCACAGGCACTGATGCCGGAATGGCCTTCTTCTCTTCTTTAGACGTAGGTAGCTTGGATTCCTCAATAGAAATGATTGGGACCTTTCCCTTCTTCATCTCTGAATCAAACACAACATTCCGCTCGACAGAAACTTTGTGCGAGTCAGGCCAATAAACATAATGACCATGGCTCTGCGCAGAAATTCCTATCCACCGAGCTCTCTTGGCACGAGCTGCCAATTTATCTCCCTGAGTGATTTTAACGTAAATTTCAGTTCCCCACGCGTGAATGTCTTTGAGATTCGGTTTTTCATGGTGAATCATCTCGTAGGGCGTTTTATCTGGTAGAGCTCTTGTATGCGTCCTGTTCCTAAGATAATTGGCATGCTGTATCGCATAGCCCCATAATATCTTAGGAAGGCCTGATTCTAGCAGCATGGCACGAGTTCTCTCAGTGAGAGTTCGGTTCAGGCGTTCCGCAACACCATTGGACTCTGGTGTGTCGTGTACCGTCAACTGATGCTTCGTGCCTTGTTTGGCTAGATGCTGTTCGAATTCAGAGCTCGTATACTCGCCCCTCGATCAGAAACAAGTGCCTTGATGTGCACATTTCTCTGTCGAAGCATTAAAGCCTCGTAGAGCTTGTACTTTGAGAATGCTTCTGATTTGTTCGCCATGAGATAGATCACCGATTCTCTTGAGTAATCATCGATAAAGGAGACATAATATGACTTCTTATCGATCGTGAGGTGTCTTGCAGGTCCCCAGACATCAGAATAAATTCTGTCACCGAATTTTGATGTTCGGTCTCTGGGTTCTCGAGGAAGAGGTTTGCGCGCAATCTTGGCCTGAATACACGCATCACAGACAATTCTATCGCCTGTGGAGCTCAGTTCAATGCCCAATATCATGCCATGATTTAATAGATGTTGTAGGGACTTCTGCGAGATGTGCCCCATCTTTTGATGAATTTCCATGGCAGATAAACACATATGGGCTTGAGCACTTGGTGACTGGAGGTCTAGTCGATATAAGCCATTGACTTTCGGTGCTTGCATCAATACTTTTCCAGCAGCATTAGATATTGTGCATTTCTGGCCACCGAGTCGAATGTCGTAGCCAGCATCATCGCACCGACCGATCGAGACGAGGGTAGCAGCAATTTTAGGTGCATAGTATGTATCTTGCAACGTGACTTCTACTGTTCTATCTCCAACCTTATTGGATAATACGAGCAGTCCTGAGCCGAAGGCATCAAAGGTACCTTTGTTGGCTGCTCGGATAGTCCTCGGCTGTGAGAATTGACAGTAGTTCCTCAATAAATTTTTGTGAGGAGTCATATGCGATGTCGTTCCGGTGTCGAGTATAACTATAACTCCTGAGGATGTGCTCAAATTGAAATTAGAGCACTCGTCGAAATTGGTGAAGGCAAGATGCCCATCACCACTTTCCTCAGAAGTAGACTCTTCCTCGGCAACATTCGCTTTTGCTTTACCCTTCTTCTTCTTCTTGCCTTTGGCTTTCTTCTTCTGACGTGGTCCTTGACCTTCTTTACCACCTCCTTTAGCCCAGCAATTTTCGATGGAATGTCCAGGCTTTTTGCAGTTGGTGCATACATGCGCCTTCTGCCCCTTCTGGTCCTTCTTAGTAGATGAACCAATAAACACCTGCTCTTCTTGCGGGAGTGTTTTCTTCCTGTCATACTGAGCCTTTAGTACCCTAATAATATTATCAGGGACCAATGGCATCCCGCATTCTTCAAGCGAAGTGGTAAGGGCGTTCATGACTGCCTCATAGGATGGTGGAAGTGATGCAAGGATGATGTCCATGAATTCTTCTTCGGAAACTCTGGCTCCCATCTCATTAAGACGAGCATATAGGTCTTGGGCCTTGTCCAAATGATCTCTCAAGTCTCCATCCTCAGGACATCTCATACTGCGGAGTTGTCTCTGCAGGCTGGTGAGGACCATCTTGGGCTTTTTGGTCATTTCATTGACCAGTGCATCCCAAGTCTCTTTTGCTGTCTTCTGCTTCTGTAGCATCAGGGCTAATGACTCTGACACTGAGACGATGATTTGGGTCTTGGCTTGTCCTTCTCTAGCAAGGTATCTCTCCAGCTTCTCCTCGGCCTTATCCATCTGAGTTTCCTCAGCTTCTGTTAGAATATGGCCTGGGGGCATGACTGGAGGATCAGGAGGTCGAGTGACTCTCCCTTCTACATGCTTGAGTAGATTTTTGGACTCGAAATAGCTGATGAGAGTAGCTCGCCACAATGGCCAATTACTTCCATCAGTAGCAAGCTTCTCAACACCCAATAGCTTCTCAGAAGTGTCTCCGGGGCCCATAACCCTGTAGAGGACAGGAATTATAGGCAGTAGGTATGGACTTGTTATTCAAAAGAATAGACTAGAAATCAATTCACTCTCTCAGTGAATTTAGTGGTCACTATAAATATATTATACACTACCTAGAAATCAATTCACTACAGAACATTTCTAGGTTAATAAATGCAAAGATTACTAGACTAATTTACTTGCCTCTCTCAGTGAATTTAGTGGTCACTGAGAGAGGGGGAAATGTGTTCCACTGCGCATGTACTACTACCCGGCCCTTTAGCGCCCAAGGGCTCGCGCGTCGAAGTCATTTCAGACTCCGCTGGGTGCAGCCGCTTGTGAAAGTAGGAATAACAAGATGAAATAGAGAGATAAGAAATGAGTGGAAAATTTCTAAAATAACCAGAGAAATGGATGCATAATACAAGAGCAATGTGAGAAGAAATTGGAAGGCCACACAACAAATTGGATATATTATGCTTGATTTTGGTGCAGGAGCATAAATGCACCCAACATTGGGAGCTCGACCTAAGAAGAGGGGCTGTCGTACGCTGTGTGTGCGGAAGAGGTCGCGATCTCCGAGTCGCTGTCTCCGATTCCGAACGCACCTATGGCGAATGCAATGCGCAGAACGACCACCGGTCCTCTAGGGGAGAGACTTTTCTGCTGTAAGGGCAACCCTAGCTGGTTGTGGAGATCACACTACCACACAACTGACAAGGGGAAATCCAAAGTATGTATAAATGAACAGAGCATACAAGAGAGGGGATTCTCACCTGACAAGGGGAAATCCAAAGAGAAAAGTCTAAGGACCCCCAATGTCAGCGAGCCCGTATTATACTATGCTGCGCAGCCAGGGACAACACTTGGCACCCGCCATCAACCCTGCATCTCCCTGACCACCCTGACCCTTGATTGACCCTTGATGCCACCTATTACGTGAGTCGCTTGATTTCCGACACTGTTCCGAGAGTGGAAGTCGGAAATTGGAGTCGGAACTGGGTGTGGTGTCGGAACTGGAAATGGAAAACAGGGTGTCCCCTGACAGTGCCAAGGATCGTGGCAAAGGCAGTCTTTGCTACGTGATCCGGATGGATCCGGATCTGCTCGTATGCTTCTGACATATCGAGTTTTGTTCGATATCGACAGCAAGCCATGTCGCTGCGAATGATATCTTGATCCGGGAAGGGCGTGATGTCCTTCACCGTGTTCTCGTTCTGCTGGTGCAGATCGAAGACGGTTCGCAATGTACCGTTCTTCTTCGGCACACACAGCATGGGCACGGCCTGCTGCGCGACTGCGAGAATCCACCACTTTGCAGTGGTGTATCATTCTATCTTAGCCGACAGTTCCTCTCGGAAGTGTTCGGGGCATTTCGGTAGTCGATACCGCATGTGCTTGTTGGGATCGATGAGGTTGATCTCATGGTTGATCTCCCGTAGTGGTGGGAGTTCTAATGGAATTCCACTGACTAAGTCAGTGATTCGTTCCATCCATTCCTCGTGGAGGCAAGGAAGGTCATCATCCGTGAGGATGATGGTGGTGGTTGGCTTAGGAGCCGTTAGGTGCTGTGTGCGTCTATTAGGTCCTGCGGCGCGCGGAACCACTTTCCTCTTCCCCATCGCTTTCACCGTTAGGTGAGAGCGCCTCTCCCTACGGTTGTAGGGTGAGTTCTAGGAGGAGTCGTCCTGCAACTCGTCCTCCTGGCTTCAATGAGCCAGGTTAGGCTTCGGTGCCTGGGTGATCCTGCTCACCCATGGCCCCTTGTCCTCGTTCGTCGATCCATCGTCGTCGAACGATACCTTGCCCGTGGGGATCACTTCGTTCCCCTTGCGGATCGTCCCTGGGCTCAAAAAGTCCAGGGTTATGCCGAATCTCCTTAGGAACGGTGTCCCTAAGACAGCGTCGTAATATTTGACGTTCGCTACGTCGAAATATTCGTCATATGTCTCACGACCAAATTTGATGGTTGTGTTCGTTCCATAGTTGATCGTGGAATGGCTGCCTATGCAGGCTAGCTGTAGCGCGATTGGCTGCTCCAGGGAGAATGTCTTCATCCCTGTAGCTCGCGTGAATTCGGGGGATAGCAGTACCCCTTCGCTGCCGCCATCTAGCAGGCAGTGGGCTTTTACGCCGTTTATTTCCCAGTACCCCGATAGGGTATGGTTGTTACGTATTGAGATTTCCGCTAAGTCGGAACTGGAAAGGACAGCGGCTTCAACTTGTAGGTTGCGCCCCCAATGAACTATCGTCCTGGAACCACATCCACACCCAACTTTCCCACGCTATCCAACACTTCAAACCTGACGAACGACCAACCCACGCGACCCCAAGCAAGGATCTCAGACAAAGCCAGGCCAGACCCATCAGCATCCATCACCCTAACCGATGCCAACCCCAGCGGGTGCAGGCCCCAACAAAAAATCACCGCCTCAGCGAAACACACCCACAGTGACAGATGGTCACAGTCACAGTCACAGCCTGCGGTCGAGCTCACAGGCCACAGCCAGAAACGAGGAAACCAGCACCCAGAGTGAGACAACGCGGTCACCCGAAGCCGCCCACCAGTACCTCCTCAACAAACGACTCCTCCCAGAACGCCAATCCATAACGTACCACAACCTAGCCACGGCACTCCTCCATCTAGCGGAAGTGCAAGCATCGATACCGAAAACGACGGAAGAAGGGATCAGGGCTATAGCCACGCTGATGGTCGATCTAACAGACAGGACAACCACCGCCGAGGTAGCAACAGCAGTCAAGGAACGAATACACGGGGTAAACGACATCCTCGCCCCTATATTAGGGCAAATAGAAACAGTGGTAATGTCCATCAAAAGCTCCACTAACAGCCTGGCAGGAACAGTGGAAGAACTTAGGCAAGAAAGCGACGGAACCGCGCAGCGAATAGTGGAAGCGGTCACGGCACAGATATCGACTGCACCAGCGCAGGAGACAGAGCAGTCGTCAACAACCAGCAAGCCACCCAGGTACCCGACGTATGCAGCGGCGCTCGCAGCATGCGCCACAAGGCCTGTCAGCCTCCAATCCAGCACCTTAGCCAGAAGCAATCTGCGTGCGCGACAAATCCTAATCGACAAGGCGCCGGAATCCACAGAGCACGACATAGCAAGACTATCGGAGCCAGACATACTCAACAAAGCCAACCTAGCGGTTGGAGAGATGAGTTGGGATGACGGACAGGAAAAGCCGAAGTTCATAGGGGTGCAAAGGCTCCCAAGTGGCGCCTTCTTCCTGGAGCTCCACTCAGAGGAATCGGCAGAACAGATGCAGAACCACCAAACCTCCAACAACTTTCTCTCCAAATTCAGCAACGCGTCAGTCGTCAAGTTCAACAACTACTCGATCATCGCCGAATTTGTCCCAACGAGATTCAACCCGGAGTCCCGAGTGGAACTCACTGAGGTAGAGTCCAGCAATGGCTTGGAAAAGGGCGACATAGTAGCTGCACGATGGATCAAGCCGCCAGGAAAACGAACAGCAACCCAATCAACGGCACACATGATATTACAGCTGCGCAATCGAATGGCGGCGAACACGATAATACGATGCGGTCTTCTAATCACCGGCACCAGAACAGTAGTCAGGAAAATGCTTCAGGAAGCCAGACAATGCCTCAAATGCCAGAAACTGGGGGTCGCCCACATAGCCACACACTGCCCCCAGCCCATCGACACTTGTGGAACGTGCGGGAATGCAGGACACAGAACTGCGGAGTGCAGAGTAACGGACCCCAAAATCTATAGATGCACCAACTGCGAAGACGTAGGGCACGCGTCCTGGGATTGCGAATGCCCCAAGTTCAAGGAGCACACAAGACGGATCCAGCTTAAGTACCCAGAAACTAACATGAGGTTCTTTCCAGCTAGCAAAGACCCTCAGTCCTGGGAATCGATAGACACGACACCACGCGCGTAATACGACCACCCGGCACCAGCACTACACCCCCGCTTCCGCCCAACACCCAACACCCAACAACAGACCCACAGCCCCCAACCCACCTACTGGAACCAGCCAAGAGGGGGCCCGCCCCCACGAGCACCGAGGGATCGATCCATCACACGTGGAAACCGTGCGAGGAGCGCATCCTCGACTCAACAACAATCACTTGACGAACTAGGCTTCGGCACCAACCACAACGATAGAGCTCCAGCCGTTCACCCCACACACCATGATTAATACACCACAACACAACACCCTCACAACATTGAAGATATGGCAGCAAAATCTCAACAAGTCCGATGCGGCCCAACAGGATTTAGTCAACACCACGGACCCGAATACTTACGACATCATACTTTTACAGGAACCTTACTTTGATTTTTTAGGCAACACACGCGCCAACCACAGATGGTACACGATCACACCCACAGCGCATAGGGACAACCCAAAAAAGACCCGTGCGACCACGTTCATCAACCAGGAGGCTGAAAGGGCTGTACCTCCACATCAATGCAGATCGAGTGTATATGAGCAAGATATCCTGCGGACCATGGCGCCAGCCCGTTCCCATGGCGACAACACCCCGGAGAATCCCCGCAACACTGCACCTGCTCGAACCCCAGGGAGATGTAGGGTCACAAGTTCGAATGCCATCTGGGGGCATGTTGAATGTGTTATGCGTGGCACGGAACCCTGGAGTGAGGGCACAACTTTCCTTTCCTTCTTATGACAGCTGACGACGTCTCACCGGGGGCGGCACAGGACTCCGGCGAGTCCAGGCTTTAAAACCACCCGAAGGAGATCGACGCAAGCGAGCCACACATTTTACCCGCCTCATGGAGGATTTAGCCTGGCGAGTGAGTTTTCGCTTTGATAAGTGCCCATGGCAATTCTGAGAGCAGGCTGATCCTGGCTCGTGCCCTTAACTTAGTGCGAGAACATTGCCAACGAAACAGGTTGTTGGTTTTTCATGGGTGCCCAGCATCCCAGGGCAACTTCTCCAGCGATCCATTACACCTCTCCCAAGCTCATGGATGAGGATCTCGATGGTGCCGAGCAGCTCGCCAATTTGTGGGTCACCCTCGCCAACGCATTGTGCCGCTCACGCCATGAAGACGCATTGGAGTTGGTCAAGCATGCCGGCCTCATTGAGAAGGAGAAGGAAGCGCTCCTGCATGAGTGTGCCCGTCAGTCGGCCCTTTTGCAGGAATACCAGACACGGTATGGGTCCCTTCCCGGCCCACCTGGGGAGAGTGAGTAGAACACCCAGTTTATGTGTGCGTCCATGGTCTGCAGACTTCAAGCATTTTGCAACGGCATGCTGATTTACTTGCTCGATTTAGGGTTAGAGCGGCTCTTCATCCTTCGCTGTCGCCATCACCACTAACCCAATCCTCACCACAACACTACTAGCAACGCAGGCTAACATGCCGCATGATATTCTTGATATCCTTCCTACTGCTTCTACGCGCGATTCTCTAACAGAACTTGTTGTAACTATCAGCTAACTTACCGAGACCGAGGTGCACATTCATGTGCACATGCGAGTCAACGGTCCATCCGTTGAATACAAATCGAGGCGATCCAATGGATCGTACACCGAGTCACCGAGCCGAGTCCCCGAGTACAATGAGATCCGAGTGTCACGTTATCCGAGCCAAGGGGAGCCGGCTGCATATGTATCAGCCGCAGGGTAATCCCAGATCTATTTAGCCTGTACCGAGACTCCTAGGTACGGCGTATAAGTCGAATGTTCATGTACTGTAGAAACAATATGAATCCTATCTGTCCGGCTTCGAGTCACAAGCCGTAGCCCCCTGCGCTCGAGTCAATGTGCACCACGAGTCGAGTCGAGTCTGCCTCTGCGCTCGAGTAAATGCGCATGCCCCAAGAACTTCTAACATCATAATAATAGAACTGTCCTCTTGTGCCTCTCCTCAACCACTAACAGAACCATCCTCAACCAGCTTCAAGTCTCGTTCGTGATGACAGCAACTTTGTGAAGATACCTCACTGGAAGTTATTCCAAAACTACGCACATTATTTCTCCGATTCATTGGCCTCGCACGCCTGAGCTCCAGACTGTCGTTGGCTTAACCGTATGGACACAGTGGCCAGCCTTGCATCACATATATGAACATTGTGACAGATGCACGGTACAATATCTTCAGGGATGATTCCATCCCATTATCACACTAGTTTACTTTCCCACTCTGTTTTTACTTCCCCACGTGCAGCAGTGATTCTTCAATGGACACAAATCCCATCTCGGCCAGAAGGTCATGGGCTCAGAGCAACATCATACATCTAACTCAAGCAACAGTTCAACCCATAGCCTGGCTTGGAAACACGATGAGCAACTTCGTACACGTCGTATATTCTCTTCTCTCTGAGTGTGCCAATGAGCTGCATTATTTACATGTTGCACTGTGTATCCTGCATGTTTGCTCTATGCATTGAAGGACCTACACACCCACATTGTTTGATGCGTCATTCGTAAACGGAGAAGAGCGTCTATTTGAGGGTGTAGTGTAGTAATATCATCTTGAGTTGGTTTACTCGATTACGGCAAGATTGGCGATTGGCGAACACTTCTATGCTGGTGATATAGGAGTGGGCGGTCGTGAGTGTGAGTGCTTGAGTGAGGGATTTGGATATAATGTTAGAGAATATATAAGGAAGGAAGAACATGAGAACATTTGTGTCGGTCTGCAGTGTTAGCTAGTTGCATTGTTGGGGGTTTTGTAAATTAAATGCATCGCATTATTGTAGGTCTTGTGCGTTGTTCTGTTCGAGATGTCTTCGGAATGAGAATTAACCAGTTGTGATCATGACACATTGAGGAATTTCCTTTACGGACGAGTGTGGATGTAGGTAGAGAACTCATGTGCACACACACTGTAAATCCCATAGGTCGTGGGTAGCATCTTCCTGCCAAGCACATCCAGACTGGCTTCACAATCGACGCAAAGTAAAAGACACGAGTTATGAGCACTGGAAGGAATAGAATGCCAGCTAGGCGTCGCTGCGTCACATTGTGACTGACATGCTTGAATGAGCGCCCCTTATTACATGTGATACATACGTCGTCTGGACCGATTATCGCGCAAATGGCTGCTCTTTCGCGTCACTTACATGCAACTCGTCGATTCCACAGCAGGCATCATTGCGTAAGAGGAAGAATAAGCGGGTGTGTCGCCCCGGCGGCTCTACTGGTACTGTTACGGTGGGGCTGACCGTATACACAGTATATTCTCCAGAGGGTTGCAGAGATCAAGTCCTATGCCAAGGCCACCAGAAAGTTGTAGAGGACAGGAATTATAGGCAGTAGGTATGGACTTGTTATTCAAAAGAATAGACTAGAAATCAATTCACTCTCTCAGTGAATTTAGTGGTCACTCTAAATATATTATACACTACCTAGAAATCAATTCACTACAGAACATTTCTAGGTTAATAAATGCAAAGATTACTAGACTAATTTACTTGCCTCTCTCAGTGAATTTAGTGGTCACTGAGAGAGGGGGAAATGTGTTCCACTGCGCATGTACTACTACCCGGCCCTTTAGCGCCCAAGGGCTCGCGCGTCGAAGTCATTTCAGACTCCGCTGGGTGCAGCCGCTTGTGAAAGTAGGAATAACAAGATGAAATAGAGAGATAAGAAATGAGTGGAAAATTTCTAAAATAACCAGAGAAATGGATGCATAATACAAGAGCAATGTGAGAAGAAATTGGAAGGCCACACAACAAATTGGATATATTATGCTTGATTTTGGTGCAGGAGCATAAATGCACCCAACACGCCCCCTCAAGCTTAATATATTCCGATTTGCTCGTTGAGAATCTTCACTCTAGGACTAGGAAGTCCTTTAGTGAGGATATCTGCCAACATTTGTTCGGTTGGCAAATAAACGAGCTTGGCTTGTTGATTTTTGATTATATCTCGAAGGAAATATAATCGGATGTCGAAGTGCTTGGTTCTCGTGTGTTGTTGGGTGCCATACGTGATGGCAATGGCTGATTGATTGTCTGAATAAACTTGGATGGGTCTGTTCAGTGGTTGGAATATTTCAGAAATAAAATGGCGCATCCAAAGAGCCTCTTTGCCCGCATGGGTCAGGGCGACGAATTCGGCTTCAGTTGATGAGAGGGCTACTATCGACTGTTTCTGGCAACTCCATGAAACAGTGCCTCCATCAATCTGAAATAAGTATGCCGAATACGAACGCCTATGACTCTGTGAACCCCAATCCGCATCTGAATACCCCATCAAGCCGTCTTGATTTCTTCCAAGTGTGAGCTTGTAATGCTTCGTGCCTTTCAAATATTTGAAGACACGTTTGACTGCATTCCAGTGTGTGCCACCTGGATTTTCAAGGAATTGCGAGAGTAATGACACCGCAAATGCAATGTCAGGTCGAGTGGCTACAGCCGCCCACATCAGTGATCCTATAGCTTGCCTGTATGGAAACTTCGACATGGCTTTCTTGCCTCTCTCTGTAGAAGGACATTGGTCTTTAGATAATTTTACGGCTGGATCAAGAGGCGTAGCATAAGTCTTTGCATCTTCGAGATTAAATTTTTTGATGATCTTCTCGATGTATGCAGGTTGTGAAATTGCAATAGTTTTCTTCTGCCAGTCTCTTTCGATTTTGAGATTCAATAGCCAATGAATCTCGCCTAGATCTTTCATACTGAAGACCTGAGCAAGATCTCGTTTGACTTCGTCCAGGACTGATTGATTCTCAGCTGTGATGGTAAGGTCGTCCACAGCTGTTGCAATGATCACATGCCCCTTTCCGCCACGTCTATAAAATACAGCCCCATCTGTGGCTGACGTAGTGAATCCTAACTTGTGGAATTCACCACTTAGACGTTTATACCATTCTCTTCCAGATTGCTTGAGGCCGTAGAGTGCTTTCTTCAAAAGTAGCACTTCGCCTTTGTCTCCAGACTCATATCCATACGGCTGCTTCATGTAAATAGGTTCGGGCAACGTAGCATTGAGGTATGCATAGTCTACGTCCATTTGATGGATAGGCCAGTCATTCCTAGCAGCGATGGCGCATATGATCCGTAGGGAGGATAACCGAGCAACAGGTGAGTATGTCTCATCATAGTCGACTCCAAACTTCTGTGTGAAGCCTTGGGCGACCATTCTCGATTTAGGTACTATTGGTTTCCCTTCTGGATTACGCTTCCAAAGGTAGACCCATTTATTACCGACAATATTGGCTCCAGGAGGTGGTTTGGCTCGTTCCCACACTCCCTTGTCGATTAGGGCCTCATACTCTTTGTCCATAGATTTCTTCCATATAGGATTATTCAGAGCTTCGTCTGCATTGCTAGGTTCAATTTGACTCAAATCCGGCGCCTTGTTATTGTTTTGACCGTCGGTTAGAAACGCACTGATGGCACACTCATAGCTACTGATGCCATCAATCTCGGAGGATAATTCTTGGTCGAATAAAACTTCTTTATGGTCCTCAACGTCCTCGTAAGCTAGCGTAGTCATATGTGCGCCAGCTTGTCTCTGGGTTTGAGATCTTGTTACGGGACCTGATGGGGCCGGCTGCACTTGTTGTTGACGGATCCTTTCGCTTCTCCTTATCGGTTCAGCTTCTCTAGGTCTGTCATCAACTCCCTGAATAGGTTGCAGCTTTTCAAGATATTCCTCTGGTGCACTTTCATCAATTTCTTCGATCTTTGCCTCTTCGCTGACTAAGCGACCGGGCACAGGCACTGATGCCGGAATGGCCTTCTTCTCTTCTTTAGACGTAGGTAGCTTGGATTCCTCAATAGAAATGATTGGGACCTTTCCCTTCTTCATCTCTGAATCAAACACAACATTCCGCTCGACAGAAACTTTGTGCGAGTCAGGCCAATAAACATAATGACCATGGCTCTGCGCAGAAATTCCTATCCACCGAGCTCTCTTGGCACGAGCTGCCAATTTATCTCCCTGAGTGATTTTAACGTAAATTTCAGTTCCCCACGCGTGAATGTCTTTGAGATTCGGTTTTTCATGGTGAATCATCTCGTAGGGCGTTTTATCTGGTAGAGCTCTTGTATGCGTCCTGTTCCTAAGATAATTGGCATGCTGTATCGCATAGCCCCATAATATCTTAGGAAGGCCTGATTCTAGCAGCATGGCACGAGTTCTCTCAGTGAGAGTTCGGTTCAGGCGTTCCGCAACACCATTGGACTCTGGTGTGTCGTGTACCGTCAACTGATGCTTCGTGCCTTGTTTGGCTAGATGCTGTTCGAATTCAGAGCTCGTATACTCGCCCCCTCGATCAGAAACAAGTGCCTTGATGTGCACATTTCTCTGTCGAAGCATTAAAGCCTCGTAGAGCTTGTACTTTGAGAATGCTTCTGATTTGTTCGCCATGAGATAGATCACCGATTCTCTTGAGTAATCATCGATAAAGGAGACATAATATGACTTCTTATCGATCGTGAGGTGTCTTGCAGGTCCCCAGACATCAGAATAAATTCTGTCACCGAATTTTGATGTTCGGTCTCTGGGTTCTCGAGGAAGAGGTTTGCGCGCAATCTTGGCCTGAATACACGCATCACAGACAATTCTATCGCCTGTGGAGCTCAGTTCAATGCCCAATATCATGCCATGATTTAATAGATGTTGTAGGGACTTCTGCGAGATGTGCCCCATCTTTTGATGAATTTCCATGGCAGATAAACACATATGGGCTTGAGCACTTGGTGACTGGAGGTCTAGTCGATATAAGCCATTGACTTTCGGTGCTTGCATCAATACTTTTCCAGCAGCATTAGATATTGTGCATTTCTGGCCACCGAGTCGAATGTCGTAGCCAGCATCATCGCACCGACCGATCGAGACGAGGGTAGCAGCAATTTTAGGTGCATAGTATGTATCTTGCAACGTGACTTCTACTGTTCTATCTCCAACCTTATTGGATAATACGAGCAGTCCTGAGCCGAAGGCATCAAAGGTACCTTTGTTGGCTGCTCGGATAGTCCTCGGCTGTGAGAATTGACAGTAGTTCCTCAATAAATTTTTGTGAGGAGTCATATGCGATGTCGTTCCGGTGTCGAGTATAACTATAACTCCTGAGGATGTGCTCAAATTGAAATTAGAGCACTCGTCGAAATTGGTGAAGGCAAGATGCCCATCACCACTTTCCTCAGAAGTAGACTCTTCCTCGGCAACATTCGCTTTTGCTTTACCCTTCTTCTTCTTCTTGCCTTTGGCTTTCTTCTTCTGACGTGGTCCTTGACCTTCTTTACCACCTCCTTTAGCCCAGCAATTTTCGATGGAATGTCCAGGCTTTTTGCAGTTGGTGCATACATGCGCCTTCTGCCCCTTCTGGTCCTTCTTAGTAGATGAACCAATAAACACCTGCTCTTCTTGCGGGAGTGTTTTCTTCCTGTCATACTGAGCCTTTAGTACCCTAATAATATTATCAGGGACCAATGGCATCCCGCATTCTTCAAGCGAAGTGGTAAGGGCGTTCATGACTGCCTCATAGGATGGTGGAAGTGATGCAAGGATGATGTCCATGAATTCTTCTTCGGAAACTCTGGCTCCCATCTCATTAAGACGAGCATATAGGTCTTGGGCCTTGTCCAAATGATCTCTCAAGTCTCCATCCTCAGGACATCTCATACTGCGGAGTTGTCTCTGCAGGCTGGTGAGGACCATCTTGGGCTTTTTGGTCATTTCATTGACCAGTGCATCCCAAGTCTCTTTTGCTGTCTTCTGCTTCTGTAGCATCAGGGCTAATGACTCTGACACTGAGACGATGATTTGGGTCTTGGCTTGTCCTTCTCTAGCAAGGTATCTCTCCAGCTTCTCCTCGGCCTTATCCATCTGAGTTTCCTCAGCTTCTGTTAGAATATGGCCTGGGGGCATGACTGGAGGATCAGGAGGTCGAGTGACTCTCCCTTCTACATGCTTGAGTAGATTTTTGGACTCGAAATAGCTGATGAGAGTAGCTCGCCACAATGGCCAATTACTTCCATCAGTAGCAAGCTTCTCAACACCCAATAGCTTCTCAGAAGTGTCTCCGGGGCCCATAACCCTGTAGAGGACAGGAATTATAGGCAGTAGGTATGGACTTGTTATTCAAAAGAATAGACTAGAAATCAATTCACTCTCTCAGTGAATTTAGTGGTCACTCTAAATATATTATACACTACCTAGAAATCAATTCACTACAGAACATTTCTAGGTTAATAAATGCAAAGATTACTAGACTAATTTACTTGCCTCTCTCAGTGAATTTAGTGGTCACTGAGAGAGGGGGAAATGTGTTCCACTGCGCATGTACTACTACCCGGCCCTTTAGCGCCCAAGGGCTCGCGCGTCGAAGTCATTTCAGACTCCGCTGGGTGCAGCCGCTTGTGAAAGTAGGAATAACAAGATGAAATAGAGAGATAAGAAATGAGTGGAAAATTTCGAAAATAACCAGAGAAATGGATGCATAATACAAGAGCAATGTGAGAAGAAATTGGAAGGCCACACAACAAATTGGATATATTATGCTTGATTTTGGTGCAGGAGCATAAATGCACCCAACAAAAGTACCCCAAAAAGAATCCGACTGGAACGTCTCCACATGAGAGATGACGCCTGACTTCAGGCCCGTGCAAGCCAAGCTCGTTCTGTTGGCACTCCACATACGTACAGTCGTGGCACAGGCCAACCGATGAGAACGGCCAGGTCCTGACTCCTTGTACGGTCCTCTGCATATATACGGTAACGCAGATGGTAGCTGTATGAATGACAGCCCACATGCCATGTCTGATGCGATTGTTCCAGGTGGTGGCCCTGCGCAGGCAACGTTACCGTGAGTGTTTGGCGGAAGCCAAGGCAGGCGCAACCCTCCTGGATAGTGTTCAGGTGAGCAAGTCATGTCAGCTCAGCGGAAGGCTATCCAGGCGTGTGTCAGCAGCGTGCCCAAGGGCGAGGGCCTCGCGTACACCGAGGTCGCGCTCGACGGGCAGCACTTAACTCCACGTCCAACTTGACATGTCTCCGTGTGGGCGTGCATGTGCGGACCATGTCCATCTCGCTGTGGGTCATGCATGAGGGGCAGAATGGCGGCGGCGTGTACATGCACATATGTGTGCTCACGTTCCTCGGAAATTAGCAGTGGGACCTCTAGCAGGAGGGTCACGACCCCACCCTCGCTCGCGTCTGCGGTGCGCGTCCTTAAAATTTGCATAACAACGTCATTTGATTCAAGGCCCCCATCCTCATCCATGACCGGCATGCTGTTGATGCCCGGCTTAAACAAAAATGCGAAGATTGCCATCAATGCTGGCAAGCAGGAGGGTCGCGACCCCACCCTTGCTCGCGTCTGCGGTGCGCGTCCTTAAAATTTGCATAACAATGTCATTTGATTCAAGGCCCCCATCCTCATCCACGACCGGCATGCTGTTGATGCCCGGCTTAAACAAAAATGCGAAGATTGCCATCAATGCTGGCAAGCAGGAGGGTCGCGACCCCACCCTCGCTCGCGTCTGCGGTGCGCGTCCTTAAAATTTGCATAATGACATCATTTGATTCAAGGCCCCCATCCTCATCCACAACTGGCATGCTGTTGAAGCCCCGGAGCCTGCATTAGAGGCGGTTAGTGGGTATTATTTGCTTAGCTCTTCTTCTATCTGGTGTGGTCTGGTTAATAATTGAAAATATATTTCTATTTTCAATTATTAAATTGAGACCAGAAAGCAGCCATACAGCGCCATATATGGGACATATGAGTTCCGTGTCTTCTGATTAGGTGCCGGTGCTTTCTGCAGTGTAATGTTGGAGTTTCCCACACCGTCGCTGGGTTCTTTTTCCCTATGTCCCGCTTTGAACCCACATGTGAGGTTTGACTGAGCCGTCCTGACTTGCACGGACCCAGTGTGGACTTGTCTGAGCACCCTGGCCGCAATTGTGGCTCAGAACCGAGAGTGCACCTGCGACGAGAACTGGGCCCCATACCCGCTTCTCCTCAAAAGCGACCCTGGACAGACGGGGGTGGTTGCCATGCTTGGTGGCATACGGGCTCTCACTCACCCGCGGCCGGTAAGCGGCCATCTGCTCCTGGTGCAGATATTGGCTCCTCAGTAAGCACTGCAGCGCATGTGGCCGCCAGGCCCATGGGCGATGAGTTGTTCGCACTGTGCATAGAGGCCGGGGGTTTAGGGTTTTATTCCCTTGGGGGCAGCCTATATGTGGTACAAGGGTGGGACGAATTGAGACTTACGGGCAAGGTTCGTGGTCAGTCTCCCACTGACTCCGAAGTGACATAAGCCCCTTTTAGGACACTTGGTATCACCTGCAGGAGAAACACATTGGACCGGACCAGGTTTTCATCTGCCAGTGTCCGTATGGCAGGCAACGTGCATGCGTTCATGCACGTTTCCTGATCGTGCATCTGGACACTGCGCTGGCCACCCCGCCCATGGTAGGCAGTGGTTCTCAAGGTGAGTCATTATACTCCCCTACTTCTGGCCCAGCCTGACACCCCATTTGCTGCCACTAAACCAGTTGTCCTGTTTCAGCGTGAGACCCACCAAGAGCCCCATGTCTCCCGGTTTTCCGTAGGAATGGGTGGAACGGGTGGAATCAAGCACCACGTATTCATCACGTACCATGGCCCCGATGGTGGAGAGGGCCAGTGGAATTGTTCTTGTCACGCTGGGGACCCTTGTGTGCATGTGACGGCCACTCGTACGCATCTACAGGCCTGCTTGCAAATGCGAGCCGAGCATGCTAGGTTGCCACCCCCGGATGGAGACGTGAGCCCTGCAAGTGACAACATGGATGTCGGGCCCGAGGGTCAGAGTCCGGAGGCTGCTGATGGTTCGGCAAACATTGACAGCACGGTGTCTCCTACACGTCCACCTCAGCTGCCACCCTTGGTGTCACACTTGCCCATCGCTATTCCCCCATGGGCATTGCTTCCAGGTGAGGCACCACCCCATGTGACCTCACTCCCTCCTGCATGCCCTCCACACACGATTCCACTCATGCCATCAGCATCTTGCGGATACCACACACCTCGGAAGTTTTATGACCCCCTCATGAGTTCCGAATCCATTCCGTGCACTGTCTACATGCTCACATGTGCGCAAACCCATCAGCTTGAGGTGCAGGCCTGCCCTGCCTGCCCACTGCAAGCCCGGCACCATGTTGGGCCCGATGCTCAGGACCATGGCCTCTTCAACTTCAACAACCGCATCCTCGTCAGTCACGACCTCCTTGATGAGTATACGAGTGCCTACACCCTGTCCGAGACACCATTTACAGCATGGACCCAAGGTGTATCCCACCATTACACCACATACGGGTCTTCACAGCCGTTCATGTCTGATGACACCTTTCGTCATGTTTGGTTTGCCTTTGTGTCCCTGCAGGATGACTCATGCCCAGGCGACTGCCCTCTGTGCGGTCCCTCTCCAGCAGACACCATTTGGGATGGCGTCACCCTTGCCTTCAATCAAAAGCACCTCCTCCCTTCCCTGACACCACCCACGCTTAGCCCACCCGAGAGCATATCACGTACTGAGACACGACATGTTTCACAACAACAGTGCATCCCAGACAAGCGTGTCCGCTCTGTGCTGAGACACTTCATCGACCTCCAAGGGTGCATGCAAGCCTCCCCAGCCACCGCCCACTTGTCCTCCTCAGGTGTGCGCATGCGTGGTCTGGAACATATGCATCTGGAAGAAGAACTTGCCCCCTCTGTGGCCTTGATCTAATTGGCGCTTGTTGAGCCGAGTCCTGCACTTAAAACCCTGTTCCATGCCGGCTTTGGTGTCAATGGGCTAGAAGTGTCCACAAGCTCAGAACTTGACTATCCGGACTTCATAGATTTTCCTCCCATTACGGCGTTATTCATGCAGGTAGGGCTTACACTCTCCCATGTGTGTGTGTCTGCTTCCTGGGCGCTCAAATGTTTGCCACAGATGTCTGCCGAGGAATCGGTCCTCCAGGTCGTCAACCGGCGAGCTCAAAATGACCTCCTACGCTCTGTCACAACACCTAATGAAACCACTCGCACCCTATTGGTTTTGGTGCCATGTGTTTACTCTCTTGTTGAGCATTATGCAATGCATGATGACCCATACCCACTGGCTGTCATTGCTGTCATTAAATGGCTCCTGGGCCGAGGCCATCAGACACTTGCCTGCTTGCTTGAAGGGGGCTCAAGCCTGTCGGATGTAGCGTGGGGGAACTTGGATGCAGATTTGCAGGAGGTGCGTTGACCACTCTGACACATTGATGCTTGGGACCTGACAAAATCTGAATGGTCATGCAGACCGGGTGTTTTTACACCCAACCACCCATCCGCATACGTCCCTCATGTCCACGCCTGCCCCATGACACCAGACCTGAACCACCAGAGGATCGTGGTGGCCAGTGCTCCAAATACTACTCCACTTACAAGACACAGGGGCTCACAGGCGGTATTATGTGCTGTTGGTGTACTCACAGCATCTGTTATGGCTTCCACTGCATCCCCCATGGAGAAGGCCGCAACGACATCTTTTCAGCGATTCTCACCTGCTGGCCTGTAGCCCCCAAATTGGTTGTATATGATTTTGCCTGTGCCCTGGGGCCATACTGTCTCACCCGTGAACCAGAATTCTTTGCAGACACTCTGTTCGCCATTGATGACTTTCATGCCCGGGGGCACACCAAATGTTCTCCTGCTTCCTTTTTATCCACTTATGCCAGTCTGGATCCACATCTTGCCAAGATCAACACGAGTGCTGCAGAGTGTGGCAATAGTGGATTGCACAGTATATGTAAGTCTGTGAGCTACATGTCCCAATCACATGCAATTGTATACACCCATGTCTTCATTTCCATATGGAACTGTCTGAAAAGACAAAGACTGGCCATATCAGCCAGCATGGAATAGTGTTCATGTACTGTTTTTTAGCTCAAAGAGAACTTAATTCTAGCTAGTTTAGCACCAATAAAAAGTACATTCAGAACTAATTTTTAGGTAAATATATTATGGCCTAGCCAGCAGATATGTACTGGTACCAGACAGACACAGGGATCTTGAGGCTGCTCATGTGGCAGGCGGGCCAATCGTTCCTCTCACTGCCTTGCAGACACACATTTGAGCTCTGAGCTATTTGAGGAACTGTTGGATCAGCACTTTGATCGGCCATACACGTTCGAATTGATTTAGCTCTGGGCATTCCTCAAGGACCTGTAGATAAAATAAGTATATATTGTGTGGCATCGAAGAGTCGTTATAGACTTACATGGGGTACAAGTGAAACCTTGCGGAGGATCGGAATGGGCATCGAAAGCATACACGTCAGAGCAGAAGTCACGCCAATGTCATGAACCGGTTTATTTACCACCTGCGCTGAGCACTTACACAGAATCTTTTCCCCCAATCGTCTCATCAGACCACTGCCATCACATCTTCATACCCCAAGTTGAGCCATCACCTCCAGTGCCATGTACTTCACTGCCACTCCCACACGTGCGCCTATGCCATCATTCCCTATGCAGGTGTCGCCAAGCATTCAGGAACCATCACCAGTCCACACCAGGCGACGATCTGGCAGGATGAGCGCCGACAGCATGGATTGGGGAAGCATTGATCCCCATGAACTCTTCTTTGACCCTTCCTCAGGACAAGTTGACATGCACTATATTCCCTTTGTGCATGAGGGCAAGAGAAGTGTAGAGAGTCAGATATTGGAAAGCGGGGTTGGCACCAGCTATGACCCATGTTGTTTCGATCATTTCCAACCCTCTCAACCACCTAACCCTACACACCCCCTTCTATTGACTTGGAAAGTCAAGCATTGCCTCAGAGGCTGTGTGTCTGGAGCAGAGATGTGTGGTTCCGGATTGTTGGTTGGCTCAGGGGTTAGGATGACTCATTATTGTCTCCATGAGTCACTCTTGATTTACCAGTATCTCTCATGACTCACTCTTCTTGTTTTCATTGACTCATTATGACTCAGTTCCCCTATTGTGTACCATATCAGCTTTATTGTCCTGACTCCTCTTCATGACTCACCTGACTCACTCTGACTCGTTCTGACTCATTCTTTTTGGATTAAGGTGTTAATTAGTGCCTTTCAACGAATAGAATCTATTGCTTAGTGACTGGAACCACTATGTTCGCCCCTCTTCTGTGTGCTGACTAAGCCTTTCGAGGCGTATCCAGCACTGATGAATGAGGGTCACGTGACCGTGTCGACAGAAGAACGGTGTCGATACGAAGAACAGTTAGATCAAAAGCGTTCGCTTTTGAGATAGTATAGAGTAAACAGTGATAGTAGACCCTCGACGAAGATTTGGAATAAACTATCAAGATCTGAGCTCTGTAGCTATCAAACAAGACTACAGCAATTTCAGGAGGCAGAATAATCGATTCTGGATGATTTCGTTCATACATGTGTACTAGCTATTTATACTATGTTGATAGTAACTACTAGTGTTCAAGATATTGGATGGATGGGTCGAAAAACTACTTGTAACTAAGGGGTGACTAGTTTATAGTCATAAAGTCATGGGGTGATGGGGATGGTGTCAGGATTGTCTGGGCTTTGGAATAGAGATCTGTACCTAGTATACAAAGCCCCTGTCCACATGATGTTAAGATAGTAATCAGTCAGACGTGTCATGGGGTTCAAATAGAAAAATGGATCTGAGTTTACCCTGCCCAGCATATATGCTGGGCTTGGAGATGGGGCCGCTGTCTCTGTGCCCTTTCTGTGGGGCAGCTGATTGAGTATGTATACTGCAGGTGACATTCTCAGGTCGCTCCACAGCACCCTATACTCCTGCGCAGTCTATTGTTCTCTGCGGGGTTTGGTGCCCGCACCCCTCGGTGCCTATGGCCTGGTGCCTGTCGATGTCATGGCCGATGCCATCACTCGATAGGCACGCCGTCCCTGATCGACCGCACGTGGTCGATGCTCGAACTCCTGTACATTACCCGATCTATGGGTAATATAGCATGTCGTAAAATTTGTGTGATCATCGTCTGCGTCGACGTCTATTATAAATGTCATTTCTGTTTCTTTTTAATCTTTTTCTTTTCTTTTCTTTATTAGCTTCTTTTTATATATAGATGATTAAAAAATAGGATAGTTGCGTTTATCACAACAATTCTGACTCATTGTGACTCATCTCTCTTGTTGTTCTGACTCCTTCTCATACTCACTTGACTCACTCTGACTCACTCATCCCTCCTATTCTCTTCTGACTCATCCCCCTTTTCCAAAGTAGATAAATACCAGAGCTTGCTCCATGTATTTCGCTAGTTTGGTTATCATATATGTTACACCGTCTCCTGTGCCCTTAAGCACTTGAGGATACCTTGCTCACTCTATCGTCTCTCTTCTCTCAATCTCTTACTTTGAGGCTTGTCTACTTCAGACTTGTCCTTCTTCTTATCTCTTTCGACCAACCAGAACAGGCACCCCTTCTTAGTGCAGGGTCTTCAACATTGGGATCTTACCCCCAGTGTGGACGGTTCTGACAGCCAAGTGTAGAGGACAGGAATTATAGGCAGTAGGACTGGACTTGGTGCTCAAAAGAAGACTAGAAATTAATTCACTCTCTCAGTGAATTTAGTTGTCACTGTAAATATATTATACACTACCTAGAAATTAATTCACTACAGGATTTCTAGGTCAACAAATCGAAGAGAGATAAGACTAATTTACTTGCCTCTCTCAGTGAATTTAGTTGTCACTGAGAGAGGGGGGAAATGTGCCTCATGTGCATGTACTACTTGCTGGCGCTTTAGCGACCGTAGAATGTAGCGCATTGGTGAACAGCCGCAGCTCAAAAAGGAAACTTGTCCACAACCACCCACAAAGGGTCGGTTGGACAGAACATGAAAAGAAGTAGAAATACAGCCTTGAAAAATCAAAGAAAAATTTGACAAATCATAGAATGAATGTCAGCATGGTGTCAAGTCAAAATCAAAAGAAATACAAATGGTGGAATCTATTTGGCTTGATTTTGGTGCAGGAGCATAAATGCACCCAACAAAGAGGATGTAGGTTCCAAGAGGATGTATGGAACCTACATTGATCTCCGCACCCTTCTTGCATGGGGTACAAGTGAAACCTTGTGGAGGATTGGAATGGGCATTGAAAGCATACACGTCAGAGCAGAAGTCACGCAAAGAGGATGTATGGAACCTACATTGATCTCCGCACCCTTGCGCATATCCTCGAGGCTGACTCCCAAGTCGCTTGTCGTGGTGGGCCCGGGACAGGCTTCCTGTTGTTGGGCTGCAGTGTCACAGGATCACAAATGTCATGAATGAATGGCACATGTGTATGAGGTGTATTAATAAATTAACAATGAATCACACTCACGCCTGCCGCCATCGAAGGATGCCAACGTGTCTAAGGGGTTGACGTGCTGGCCGCCTTCATGCTATCTCAGGCCTCCCTGGATGAGGGGCAAGGGTAATATTGGTCAGCGCGCAACTGGGAAATTATAAAACGATAAGTGACACAGAAGGTAAAGTGAAGGGAGCGCAAAGAACGATGGCAAGGGGGAATTGCAACACGTACCTCCACATTTCGATGATAAATGCCACATTTCTGCCCAAAAAAAGAAATACGGTGGTCAGCTTAAGTTAAGAAATAGTAGAGATGCGCATGGGCACACCTGGGGGTCTGACAGGAACACCGATACAACGTCCAATAACAGCAGACAAAGTACAACCAAGAAACTGTAAGAATTCGGAACAATTAGTGTAATTCCTTAGACCGGAGGACTGAACCTGAGCTGACGGAAGACAAGGAAGACAAATGACCTAAGATGTTTCCAGTGGAGATGGTACTCAGCGATGCGCCTCATAATTTCCACCAGCCTTTGATAATCGATGTCGTCACGTGACGTGCCCACGACGCGCGTGGCATGTTTGTTTCTTCTCCCACGACGAGTGTCAACTTTCACGGCGATCCCGTCAACACAGTGGCAGTGGTGTTTAAGACGGTGTTGATATATTCCAGTAAGTTAGGCCTGTTCCTCGCCAGTGATGCGATATGCTGATGGTAGTTGCTGCCCAAAGGAACTGCTTCAGCGCCCGTACGGCGCATACTGAGGACGGTGCAGGTGAACTGTACCCACACACGGCGGAAGGTGCAGGTGAACCGTACGGCACACATGGCGGGTGGTGCAGGTAAGCTGTACGGCGCACACGACGGACGGTGCAGGTGAACTGTGCGCGCACGCGCCGTACGGTGCAGGTGAACCGTACGGCGGGTGGTGCAGGTAAGCCGTATGGCGCACACGGCGGACGGTGCAGGTGAACCATACGGCACACACGGCGGGTGGTGCAGACTGTACGGCGTGTTGTATTATGGATGGGAAATCAAGTTCTATCCTAGTATTCTTGCACTGATACTTGCGCATACGCATTACCGACACAGGATCTATTAGATGCACATGACATCACTCACATGCGCATCTTGCCGGCCCCTTTAACCCTGAGCCGGGTTCCGGGGCTCCTCGAGGCACTGATCCGAGATGGAGCGCAGGAGGCGCTCCATCGTTCCTAAATATATGTAGCTGCTCCACAATAGTATAGAAAGCTCCAAGGCACTAATACCTAAATGATCAGATAGGTACATAGCCCAGCACCGGTGCATATATCATGCACCGGCGGCACCTGCTTGCTCCACAAGCATATTTCACAGCATAACTTCGTTCCAAACTACTTAAATAGCTAGGAAACATGTATAGAATGCTAGGCAGTAAGAAACTCCATTTAGCTGGCTGTTTGAAGCCACAGTTCTCGTTGTTTTGTCCCCAGACTCGCTTCAGGCCTTCATTGGTGCTTGAAGACATTTCTCCTTAGTTCCCTTGACCCCTCATCATACACATACGTAGCTGCTTGCGCGCCGTGACTTCTAACACGGCGGACGGTGCAGGTAAACCATACCCACACGCGGCGGATGGTGCAGGTGAACTGTACGGCGCACATGGCAGGAGGTGCAGGTGAACCGTACTGCGCACACGGCGGATGGTGCAGGTGAACCGTACAGTGCACATGGCGGGTGGTGCAGGTAAACCGTACGGTGCACACGGCGGACAGTGCAGGTGAACCTGTTGGGTGCATTTATGCTCCTGCACCAAAATCAAGCATAATATATTCAATTTGTTGTATGATTTTTCAATCTCTTCTCACATTGTTCTTGTACCATGCATCCATTTCTCTGATTATTTTCGAAGTTTTCCAGTCACTCCCTACCTCTCCATTTCATTTTGTTATTTCTGCTTTCACAGGCGGCTGCACCCAGCGGAGTCTGAAATGACTTCGACACACGAGCTCTTGGGCGCTAAAGGGCCAGGTAGTAGTACATGCACAGTGAGACAGATTTCCCCCTCTCTCAGTGACAACTAAATTCACTGAGAGAGGCAAGTAAATTAGTCTAGTGTTCCTTCGATTTATTGACCTAGAAATTCTCTGTAGTGAATTAATTTCTAGTCTATTCTTTTGAGCAACAGGGCAATACCTACTGGCTATAATTCCTGTCTACTACAGGGTTATGGGCCCCGGAGACACTTCTGAGAAGCTATTGGGTGTTGAGAAGCTTGCTACTGATGGAAGTAATTGGCCATTGTGGCGAGCCACTCTCATCAGCTATTTCGAGTCCAAAAATCTACTCAAGCATGTAGAAGGGAGAGTCACTCGACCTCCTGATCCTCCAGTCATGCCCCCAGGCCATATCCTTACAGAAGCTGAGGAAACTCAGATGGATAAGGCTGAGGAGAAGCTGGAGAGATATCTTGCTAGAGAAGGACAAGCCAAGACCCAAATTATCGTCTCAGTGTCAGAGTCACTAGCTCTGATGCTACAGAAGCAGAAGACAGCAAAAGAGACTTGGGATGCACTGGTCAATGAAATGACCAAAAAGCCCAAGATGGTCCTCACCAGCCTGCAGAGACAACTCTGCAGTATGAGATGTCCTGAGGATGGAGACTTGAGAGACCACTTGGACAAGGCCCAAGACCTATATGCTCGTCTTAATGAGATGGGAGCCAGAGTTTCTGAAGAAGAATTTATGGACATAATCCTTGTGTCACTTCCACCATCCTATGAGGCAGTCATGAACGCCCTTACCACTTCACTTGAAGAATGTGGGATGCCATTAGTCCCTGATAATATTATTAGGGTACTAAAGGCTCAGTATGACAGGAAGAAAACACTCCCGCAAGAAGAGCAGGTGTTTATTGGTTCATCTACTAAGAAGGACCAGAAGGGGCAGAAGGCGCATATATGCACCAACTGCAAAAAGCCTGGACACTCCATCGAAAATTGATGGGCTAAGGGAGGTGGTAAAGAAGGTCAAGGACCATGTCAGAAGAAAAAAGCCAAAGGCAAGAAGAAGAAGAAGGGTAAAGCAAAAGAGAATGTTGCCGAAGAAGAGTCCTCTTCTGAGGAAAGTGATGATGGGCATCTAGCCTTCACCAACTTCGACGAGTGCTCTAATTTCAATCTGAGCACATCCTCAGGAGTTATATTTATACTCAACACCGGAACGACATTGCATATGACTCCTCATAAAAATTTATTGAGGAACTACTGTCAATTCTCACAGCCGAGGACTATCCGAGCAGCCAACAAAGGCACTTTTGATGCCTTCGGTTCAGGACTGCTCGTATTATCCAATAAGGTTGGAGATAAAACAGTAGAAGTCATGTTGCAAGATACATACTATGCACCCAAGATTGCTGCTACCCTCGTCTCAATCGGTTGGTGCGATGATGCTGGCTATGATATTCGACTCGGTGGCCAGAAATGCACAATATCTAACGCTGCTGGAAAGGTATTGATGCAAGCACCGAAGGTCAATGGCTTATATCGACTAGACCTCCAGTCACCAAGTGCTCAAGCCCATATGTGTTTGTCTGCCATGGAAATTCATCAAACAATGGGGCACATCTCACAGAAGTCCCTACAACATCTGTTAAATCGTGGCATGATATTGGGCATTGAATTGAGCTCCACAGGCGATAGAATTGTCTGTGATGTGTGTATTCAGGCCAAGATTGCACGCAAACCTCTTCCTCGAGAACCCAGAGACCGAACATCAAAATTCGGTGACAGAATTTATTCTGATGTCTGGGGACCTGCAAGACACCTCACAATCGATAAAAAGTCATATTATGTCTCCTTTATCGATGACTACTCAAGAGAATCTGTGATCTATCTCATGGCGAACAAATCGGAAGCATTCTCAAAGTACAAGCTCTACGAGGCTCTAATGCTTCGACAGAGAAATGTGCACATCAAGGCACTTGTTTCTGACCAAGGGGGCGAGTATACGAGCTCTGAATTTGAACAGCACCTCGCCAAGCAAGGCACGAAGCATCGGTTGACGGTACACGACGCACCAGAGTCTAATGGTGTTGCCAAACGTCTGAACCAAACTCTCACTGAGAGAACTCGTGTGCCATGCTATTCAAATCAGGCCTTCCTAAGATATTATGGGGCTATGCGATACAGCATGCCAATTATCTTAGGAACAGGACGCATACAAGAGCTCTACTGGATAAAACGCCTTACGAAATGATTCACCATGAGAAGCCGAATCTCAAAGACATTCATACATGGGGAACCGAAGTCTATGTCAAGGTCACTCAGGGAGATAAATTGGCAGCTCGTTCCAAAAGAGCTCGGTGGATAGGAATTTCTGCGCAGAGCCATGGTCATTATGTTTATCGGCCTGACTCTCACAAAGTTTCTGTCGAGCGAAACATTGTGTTTGATTCAGAGATGAAGAAGGGAAAAGTCCCAATCATTTCTATTGAGGAATCCAAGCTACCTATGTCTAGAGAGGTGAAGAAGGCCATTCCGGCATCAGCACCTGTGCCCAGTCACTTAGTCAGCGAAGAGGCAAAGATCGAAGAAATTGATGAAAGCACACAAGACGAATATCTTGAAGAGCTGCAACCTATTCAGGGAGTTGATGACAGACCTAGAGAAACTGAACCGATAAGGAGAAGTGAAAGGATTCGTCAACAACAAGTGCAGCCAGCCCCAACAGGTCCTGTAACAACATCTCAAACTCAGAGACAAGCTGGTGCACATATGACTACGCTAGCTTATGAGGATGTTGAGGACCGTAAAGAAAATCTATTCGACCAAGAATTATCCTCCAAGATTGATGGCATCAGTAGCTATGAGTTTGCCATCAGTGCGTTTCCAACCGACAGTCAAAACAATAACAAGGTGCCGGATTTGAGTCAAGTTGAACCTAGCAATGCAGACGAAGCTCTGAATAATCCTATGTGGAAGAAATCAATGGACAAAGAGTACGAGGCCCTAATCGACAAGGGAGTGTGGGAACAAGCTAAACCACCTCCTGGAGCCAATATTGTCGGTAATAAATGGGTCTACCTTTGGAAGCGTAATCCAGAAGGGAAACCAATAATACCTAAATCGAGAATGGTTGCCCAAGGCTTCACGCAGGACTTTGGAGTCGACTATGATGAGACATATTCACCTGTTGCTCGGTTATCCTCCCTACGGATCATATGCGCCATTGCTACTAGGAACGACTGGCCTATTCATCAAATGGATGTGGACTATGCACACCTCAATGCTACGTTGCCTGAACCTATTTACATGAAGCAGCCATATGGATATGAGTCCGGAGACAAAGACGAAGTGCTACTTTTGAAGAAAGCACTTTACGGCCTCAAACAATCTGGAAGGGAATGGTACAAACATCTAAGTGGTGAATTCCACAAGTTAGGATTCACTACATCAGCCACAGATGGGGCTGTATTTTATAGATGTAGCGGAAAGGGGCATGTGATCATTGCAACAGCTGTAGACGACCTCACCATCACAGCTGAGAATCAGTCAGTCCTGGACAAAGTCAAACGAGATCTTGCTCAGGTCTTCAGTATGAAAGATCTAGGCGAGATTCATTGGCTATTGAACCTCAAAATCGAAAGAGACTGGCAGACGAAAACCATTGCAATTTCACAACCCGCATACATTGAGAAGATCATCAAAAAATTCAATCTCGAAGATGCGAAGACTTATGCTACGCCTCTTGATCCAGCCGTTAAATTATCTAAAGACCAATGTCCTTCTACAGAGAGAGGCAAGAAAGCCATGTCGAAGATTCCATACAGGCAAGCGATAGGATCACTGATGTGGGCAGCTGTAGCCACTCGACCTGACATTGCATTTGCGGTGTCATTGCTCTCGCAATTCCTTGAAAATCCAGGTGGCACACATTGGAATGCAGTCAAACGTGTCTTCAAATATTTGAAAGGCACGAAGCATTACAAGCTCACACTTGGAAGAAATCAAGACGGCTTGATGGGGTATTCAGATGCGGATTGGGGTTCACAGAGTCATAGGCGTTCGTATTCGGCATACTTATTTCAGATTGATGGAGGCACTGTTTCATGGAGTTGCCAGAAACAGTCGATAGTAGCCCTCTCATCAACTGAAGCCGAATTCGTCGCCCTGACCCATGCGGGCAAAGAGGCTCTCTGGATGCGCCATTTTATTTCTGAAATATTCCAACCACTGAACAGACCCATCCAAGTTTATTCAGACAATCAATCAGCCATTACAATCACGTATGGCACTCAACAACACACGAGAACCAAACATTTCGCCATCAGATTATATTTCCTTCGAGATATAATCAAAAATCAAGAAGCCAAGCTCGTTTATTTGCCAACCGAACAAATGTTGGCAGATATTCTCACTAAAGGACTTCCTAGTCCTAGAGTGAAGATCCTCAACGAGAAGCTTGGAATATATTAGGCTTGAGGGGGCGTGTTGGGTGCATTTATACTCCTGCACCAAAATCAAGCCAAATAGATTCTACCATTCGTATTTCTTTTGATTTTGACTTGAAACCATGCTGACATTCATTCTATGATTTTTCAAAGCTGTATTTCTACTTCTTTTCATGTTCTGTCCAACCAACCCTTTGTGGGTGGTTGTGGACAAGTTTCCTTTTTGAGCTGCGGCTGTTCACTACCGTGCTACGTTCTATGGGCGCTTAGCATGGCACACTGTGGCATCACGGGCGCTAAAGCGCCGGCTAGTAGTACATGCGCATGAGACACATTTTCCCCCTCTCTCAGTGACAACTAAATTCACTGAGAGAGGCAAGTAAATTAGTCTTGTTTCCTTTTGATTTGTTGACCTAGAAATACTGTAGTGAATTAATTTCTAGTCTTCTTTTGAGCACGAAGTCCAGTCCTACTGCCTATAATTCCTGTCCTCTACAGAACCGTACGGCGGGTGGTGCAGGTCAACCATACTGCTGCGCACAGGGCGGACGGTGCAGGTGAACCGTACGGTGCACATGGCGGGTGGTGCAGGTAAACTGTACGGCGCACATGGCGGACGGTGCAGGTGAACCATATGGTGAACACGGCGGGTGGTGCAGACCGTACGGTGGACGGTGCAGGTAAACCGTACCCACACGCGGCGGATGGTGCAGGTGAACTGTACGGCGCACATGGCGGGTGGTGCAGGTAAACCGTACGGCGCACACGGCGGACGGTGCAGGTGAACCGTACGGCGCACACGGCGGACGGTGCAGGTGAACCGTACAGCGCACACAGCGGGTGGTGCAGACCGTACGGCGGACGGTGCAGGTAAACCGTACCCACACGCGGCGGATGGTGCAGGTGAACTGTACGGCGCACATGGCGGGTGGTGCAGGTAAACCGTACGGCGCACATGGCGAGTGGTGCAGGTGAACCGTACCCACACACGGCGCACGGTGCAGGTGAACCGTTGTTTTGGAACCCTTCAAGACTTTGGTGTTAGAGCTAATGCCTTGGTTTATCAGAACGTGTCGTATATGAAACTGCAAGAATATTAGACACTACTGGCGTAATGAATAACAAACTATTAGTTTGTAGGTTCGAGGACAACTAACGGGGTCCAAGTATTCCAAAAAGAGAGGAATGGCTTTTGCAGGAGAGTTTGTAAGTGGGCTGACCCAATTAACATCAATGCACTGCAATAAATGAGCGACTGGTTTTGGGGTAGTGACTTGTGAAAGTCTCTGAACAGGAAAATCGACTGATCAGATCGTCTCGGGTATTGGAGTGCTAATTGGCAAGAAAATCGATTGACAACCTCACTCTGCAGAATTTCACCTAGAGGGTTAGTCTGGGTGGCTAAGTAGAAAAGCAACTACTTAACTGAGAATTAATACACTAAGAAGTGTAATAACCCTAGCTGGGGTTAGCAGCCTGGTAAGCTGTGCAAGCTTGGCAAGTCACACAAGGTGCGTTGGATAGAAGATGGTAGATTGGCTGATGAAAAGGCAGGCAAAAGGGCCTCCTTTTATATTGTAATGTACATGAGCTTAGTAAGCAGGTAGAACCTTCTATCTATTAATGGAATGCAGGGAGCAGCTTGTGGAAGCTGGAAGAAAGTATAGGAAGGTTCTGGGTGTTTCCAGATGACTCACAGTGTTTCCTACCAATCACAGCTTGATTTGTCAGGAATGACTCACTGATCAGAGTCATGTGACTTGGCACAGCTTGGTTGAGTTATGTACTCCTGACTCTCCAAGATGTGCCTGGTTTGGTTGAGTCACTGAGGCTGTACCTTCAGTTATGACTTTGGCACTCAGAGGCTTAGTAATCAAACCACAGCCAATTAGTGCTCTGTAGCCACAATAACCAAGGGCACTGCTTAGCACTGCCTTGCACAGCCTGATACAGCCTTGTTGTCATGACTGACCAAGATCCCCACTGTTTGGTTCAGCCAAACAGGCTGCATATAGCAACAGATTGAGGCTCAGCTGGAATTACTGGGAGAGCCATCCTGCCGGACTTGTGGGCGCTTGAGTGACCGGTAAGTCCGAAATTAAGGTACCGCCGAGGTGGCCGGCGGAGTTTGAAATGGAAATGGAATGGACAAGGGACACCTTGTTCAGGGTCTATGACAACGAGTCACGTGGGTCTCAGCTCACATTGTCCACCGTTCACAGAGTTCTATTGTCCATGATAGTATATATACATGCATTCCTACTCTCCCCTTTCTTTGCGTCCTTCTCACTCATATCGCGCTTGATAGGTAGCTTTTCCTATTTTCTATATTCGCGTCCTTCTCACTCATATCGCGCTCGATAGCCGTAAGGCTTCGAGCTCTCGATTTTGCACCCACCCTACCACTTCCCACTTATTTTGTCGTACATGTATTTATTGCTTGCGCCGGCTTGAGCACGGCCCGGTTCTCGGTCGCGCTAAGAGCGCTGGCATTGCAATATAAGTTTGCTTGCCCAGGTTCGCCGTACGAGTGTGCATAGAGTCCGTGACAGAGTTGTGGGTGCAAATGGACACACAACTCTGCAATAGCAGAAATAAGGCAGTTTGGGACAAATAAATTGCGGAAAAATATGGAAAAATAGGGGAACGATGGAGAGATGTTTGAAATACTCCCACATTTTCTTATAGCTTCGTGTATATGCTATAACTTGTGAAAAAGCGGAAATACACCAGTATGAGCCCTTTGTAGCTGGTTGAACAGCTGATTCCCCAACAACCGTATGGCGCACAGGGCGGACGGTGCAGGTGAACCATACTGGAAGCTAAAGAAATGGTGCACGAGCACCGTAGGCTAATTCAAACAAGGGGCGGATAGTGTATTTACAACGGGCTGCATACATATTTACAGCGGGCTGTATATGTTTCATACAGCGGGCGTCTGGCGGCTATCCGGATATCGGGGTGTCCGGATGTATGGATTGGGTTGGATTGAGTGTGTGTGTTGTGATTCGGCGATCTCGGGGATGGGTCGTAGTGGTGTATGTGCATTCGGGTGTGTGTGGGCGATTCGGTTTGAGGTTAGAAATGTGTTGATAGAATTACCGGGTTGATATAATATTTCTTCAGTACTTCTAACAGTAGACCCTCTACTGTCGACTGCGAGCGTGATAATTCCATGCAGTCGAAGAAGGACGCAAGTGTAAGGGCAACCCTGGCTAGTTGTGGAGACCTCACTACCACACAACTGACAAGGGGAAATCCAAAGTCTGTATAAATGAACAGAGCATACAAGAGAGGGGATTCTCACCTGACAAGGGGAAATCCAAAGAGAAAAGTCTAAGGACCCCCAATGTCAGCGAGCCCGTATTATACTACGCTGCGCAGCCAGGGACAACACTTGGCACCCGCCATCAACCCTGCATCCCCCTGACCCTTGATCGACCCTTGATGCCACCTATTATGCGAGTCGCTTGATTTCCGACACTGTTCCGGGGCGGAAGTCGGAAATTGGAGTGGAACTGGCAAGGCGAACGGAACTGGTGGAAGTTCTCCCAGAAGCGGAATCGTTCCCGAAAGCGGATGCGGAGATGGAATCGGAACCGGAAGCGGAGTCGGAAATGGAGTCGGAACTGGGTGTGGTGTCGGAACTGGAAATGGAAAACAGGGTGTCCCCTGACAGCAAGCCTCTAGCTCGCCAACAACCCCCCAGGTGCAACCTAGTGACACAACAGCTGACGCTACCCTGGACCAAGAGTCCAGGAGGCCAGAAGATGGAGAAATCATAGATATCACCGCGCTCGTCCCCCCAATCGAGGACGAGCAAGGACCCGACCACATGTCACCCAGCGTGGCCGAAGAGGGGACACCGATAGACAACAATCCGGCATCCCCGCCCCACTCCCCCTGGCTCCGGAACAAGGGCAAGGGTAGAGATGTCTCACCGTTGTCCGACAGCAGAGCCTCAAGAGCAGGGTCAAAGTAGAAACTCAGCCCGCCGCTCATGAAGTCGAGTGACAACCGTCGTCCCTGACGGGGCACAACAACCCAAAAGACGAGCACCCGACGATGATGGGCAAGCCTCAGAATATTTGAGCTCGAGTCGCAAAAGCTCGAGGAAGCACGGCATCGATGACAAGATGGTGGACGCGATGGCCAAGCAGGTGGAAGACGCACTGCACCGGAACATGCTCACAGGCCATAAGCATGAGCATACAGCGTCGCGGCTTGACAATATCACGATGTCCCTCATGCAGTTCAGTAGGGAACTCCACCAAACAGAGGAGATCCAACAACGGGACATGGCATTGCTAGAGGACATGCAAAAGGCACTTCGCTCATGTGAATAGCCCATAGCGTCCAACCTGTTCTCTGACGATCTGTTGGATTGTCTTGCGGCTGCTCGTTGGTGCAGCCGGTTCCACGTGCAATTCACTTCTGAATTGTACGTCCTGTTTGACCGGCAACTGGCGGTGGCATGCATCATCGGTCTTGCTCCTATCGTCGTTGGTTGTCGGGGGAGTAGACTTGCTCGCTCACCGCCTTACGGGGCACGCTCCTTATCTGACTCCGAGACCACGACAGAGAGCCTAGAGCTCAAGGCCGTGCACTGGCAAAGGAAAGAAGCCAGTGTGGTGCATCACCACATGTGGGCTCTCAAGCTGTTAGCGCCGAATTCTGCAGCTGCCGTGGCCCAAGGCCACACTGACCGGCAGCCTGATGAGCTGCTCACACGCACCGTACAGGATGCATGACAAGCACGCGCAGGCTACAATAGCAGGCTGCGCCTGCGCAATGCAGGACTGACGGGCGACACGCACCACATGCCCCTGCCAGAAACCCGCACACCGGAGGCGCCCGTCCCCGGCCCCAGTCAGAGCCTACACTGACATGGTGATGTCACAGCCACGTGACCGGTCCATGGCCCCAACTGAGGGCCAAAGCATACCAGACCAACCAGAATGCGCGCAAGAGCCATATGACGGTATCACACGAATGATACAGGTCGCGATGGCCGACGCCATAGACACAGACCCTGAAAAGTCCGCACTGGTGAAGGCCGGTGTAAAGCTGGCCCATCCTGAGCCATACGTGGGAGGGTCCGACCTCGAAGAGTGTGAGGTCTTCGTCACAGCCATCTTGAGATGGCTCAAGATGAATTGCCTGTTGGGACCGACCAGCATTGATATGCAGGTCAGGTACATGGGCACTCACCTCACCGGCGAAGCCCAAGAATGGTTTCTTCAAAATGTTCCACGTTTCGACCACCAGGTCAGCGATTGGACCTTGGAGATGGTGATGCAGGGCCTGCAGAAGCGGTTCCTTCACATCCTGACATACCACCACTTCGACGCGGTCATGCAGGGCACAAAGACCATTCAGGAGATACTGAACAACCTCACAAAATACGCGGCTTGCATGATTCAGCCACCAGATGACTACACATTCTGGAGACGGTTCATGTCAGCTTTGCACGAAACATTGCGCAATGAGGTCCTCAAGAAGGGCCACAATGCGGAAAGCAGCTCTATCGAGCAGCTCTTCGAAGCAGCCCGCATGATCGAGGAAGTGTCCTGCTACAACATGGGGATGCGTCGGGCAGAGAGCGCGGCTGCAAAGGCCAGCGCATCACAGTTTGCACTGAGAAAACCGGCACTGCAGACAGGCCCAAGCAGGCCTGCCCCTTTCCAGAGGAGCGGGATGTCCCAACGTCCACTGGCGCCCCATCCTGCCCCGGCAGGATGGCCACCTGAGACTAAGCAGCCTCAGGCCTCGGGAAGCTCATCAAAGCCGAGCTTCCCTCCAAAACCATCGGGTCGACCACCAGATCGACCCGGCAATGCTCCAAGCAGCGTCACATGCTTTGAATGTGGCCAGCCAGGGCACAGAAAAGTGGAGTGTCCGCGGCTCAAGTCTGGCATATGGACAGCAGCCGCAAGACATGGTGATGATGAGGATCTGGACACCGATCCCGACCATGCCCCTCTTCCGCAAATCAATGAAGAGGGGGAGGGTGAGCCTCAAAATGATGAGGATCAGGGAGATGCAGAGGCTCCCATAGACGAATAGGAGCCCGAGCCATCCCAGTATTATGACTGGGATGAAGAAACAGCGGACAATCAGACCGCATACAGATCCAGAGCGATTAGAGTCGCGCCAGACAACGACGGGACTGCCAAAGTAATGGCAGCCTGCACAGCAGCCGCCCCGGACAAGGCGGTTGAGCCGATGCATCACCATCGGAGCAAGCAGTGTTCGCGGCCTGCATGGCCGCGACACAAGAACCGTACCCTGTCGGGGTACTGGGAAATCAACGGCGTGAAGGCCCACTGTCTCCTCGACAGTGGGAGTGAAGGGGTGTTGATCTCCCCTGAATTCACATGGGCCACAGGCATGAAGATGTTTGCCCTAGAACAGCCAATTGCGCTGCAATTGGCATGCATTGGTAGTCATTCCACAATCAACTATGGAATGAACACAGCCATTAAATTCGGTCGTAAACTCCATGACGAGTATTTCAACGTAGCAAATGTTGAATACTATGACGTGAGCCTCGGAACACCTTTCCTGAGGAAGCTAGGTGTCACCCTGGACTTCTCTAGCCCAGGGACGATTCGTATAGGGGACGAAAAAATCCCCATGGGCAAAGTATCTTTTGATGAAGACTCATCAAAAGAGGACCAGGCGCCGAAGGTGGGCAGGCTCACCTCTGGGCCACGGTCCACTCAAGCCCATTGAAGCCAGGAGGGTGAGTCGCGAAATGACTCATCCTCAAGCTCTCCCTATACACGCAGGGAGAGATGTGCCCATCTGACGATGAAGGCGTTGGGGAAGAAGAAGGCGCTCCCGTGCTCAGCGGGACCGAATAGACGCACAAGGCGCTTAATGGCATCTTGTTCTGCTGGCATCGTCCCCATGGATGATGACATTCCTCGCACAAGCAAAGAATGGATGGAAAAGATCACTGACCTTGTCAGTGGTATTCCACTTGAACTCCCGCCTCTGCGGGAGGTCAACCACGAGATCAATCTCACTGATCCTAACAAATGCATGCGGTATTGACTGCCGAAGTGCCCAGAACACTTCCGCGAAGAACTTTCCGTTAAACTGGAAAGATACACCACTGCAGGGTGGTGGATACCAGAAGTGGCACACCAAGTGGTGCCAATGCTCTGCGTGCCAAAGAAAAACGGCATGCTACGCACAGTCTTTGACCTGTGACAGCAGAACGAAAATACGGTGAAGGACGTTACACCCTTCCTGTAAGGGCAACCCTGGTTGGTTGTGGAGATCACACTACCACACAACTGACAAGGGGAAATCCAAAGTATGTATAAATGAACAGAGTATACAAGAGAGGGGATTCTCACCTGACAAGGGGAAATCCAAAGAGAAAAGTCTAAGGACCCCCAATGTCAGCGAGCCCGTATTATACTACGCTGCGCAGCCAGGGACAACACTTGGCACCCGCCATCAACCCTGCATCTCCCTGACCACCCTGACCCTTGATTGACCCTTGATGCCACCTATTATGCGAGTCGCTTGATTTCCGACACTGTTCCGAGAGTGGAAGTCGGAGATTGGAGTGGAACTGGCAAGGCGAACAGAACTGATGGAAGTTCTCCCAGAAGCGGAATCATTTCCGAAAGCGGAGGCGGAGATGGAATCGGAACCGGAAGCGGAGTCGGAAATGGAGTCGGAACTGGGTGTGGTGTCGGAACTGGAAATGGAAAACAGGGTGTCCCCTGACACTTCCTGGATCAGGACATTATCCACAGTGACATAGTGTGCTGCCAATACTGGACAAAGCTCGATATGTCTGAAGCATACGAGCAGATCTGGATCCGCCCTGAAGACATCACAAAGACGGTGTTTGCAACAATACTTGGCACGTTCCGAAGTCAAGTTATTCAGATGGGAGATTGCAACGTGCCATCGATGTTCCAACGTCTGTGATTACCTCATGGTAATCATAGACAGGCTGACTTCGCACGTCCACCTCGTCCCAACAACGACGAGGGTCACAGGGAAGGAAGTAGCCTGGCTATTCCTCAAGGAAGTCGTCAGGCTCCACGGAGTTCCCGACTCCATCGTCTTGGATCAAGACTCAAAGTTCACATCAATCTTCTGGCATGAACTTCAGCGGCTCATGGGGACTAAACTCCTCATGGCTACTGCATTCCATCCACAAATGGATGGAGCCACCGAGCGGGCCAACTGCTCGATCAGACAGATCCTACGGACGGTCGTCAGAGATGACTAGAAGGACTGGGCACACAAGTGCCTGATGGTTGAAGTGGCCATCAACAGCAATGTCAGTGCCACCACAGGGTTCACTCCCTTTGAGCTGAACCACAGGTACTTGCGGCGGATAGACATGCCCATGACAATGGACACCCCGTTCAAGGGAGTGTCCCAGTTCACACAACAGGCTCGCTGGAACCTGATGATGGTGCATGATGCCATACTGGAGCACCGAGTGACGCAGGGGTTTCACGCCAATAAGAAACGCCGAGATAGTGACACGTATGCAGTCGCCGACCGCGTATACCTATCCACTCAGAACCTGACCCTGCCCAAAGGAAGGGCCAGGAAGCTGGTGCCGCAATACATTGGCCTGTATCGCCTAATTGAGGCCCACAATGAGGCCTCAACGGTAACTCTCAAGCTACCAGATGAGCTGAAGAACAGGCGCGTCACGCCCATCTTCCACACCAGCCTCATACAACAATATGATGCCAACAACGATGACCTATTCCCTTGTCAAGAAGCGAAGTCGTTCTATGCCTTCGGCACGAACAACGAGGAGGAATGGCTCATCAATGACATTTTATCCCATAGATGGATAAACTCCAAGGACCTGGAATTTCAGGTCCGATGGACCCTTGGTGACATGACATGTGAGCCCATGCCAGCGTGTAAAGACCTGGAAGCTCTAGATCAATACCTAGAACTCCGGGGCATGGCTAAGCCGCGCGACCTGCCTAAAAGACACCAGGTCATGTAGGTCACGTGCAGATTTTTAGATTAAGGTATCAATTAGTGCCTTTAACAAGTAGAATTCTATTGCTCAGTGATTGAAACCACTGTGTTCGCCCCTCGTCTATGTGCTGACTAAGCCTTTCAAGGCGCGTCCAGCACTGATGAATGAGGGTCACGTGACCGTGTCGACAGAAGAATGGTGTCGATCCAAGGGATAGTCAAATCAAAAGTGTTTGCTTTTAAGGTAGTATAGAGTAAACAGTGATAGTAGACCCTCGACGAAGATTTAGAATAAACTACAAGATCTGAGCTCTGTAGCTATCAAACAAGACTACAGCAATTTCAGGGGGCAGAATAATCGATTCTGGACAATTTCGTTCATACAGTTGTACTAGCTATTTATACTATATTGATAGTAACTACTAGTGTTCAAGATATTGGATGGATGGGTCGAAAAACTACTTTGTAACTAAGGGGTGACTGATTTATAGTCATAAAGTCATGGGGTGATGGGGATGGTGTTAGGATTGTCTGGGCTTTGGAATAGAGATCTGTACCTAGTATACAAAGCCCCTGTCCACATGATGTTAAGATAGTAATCAGTCAGACGTGTCATGGGATTCAAATAGAAAAATGGAGTTGAGTCTACCCTGCCCAGCATATATGCTGGTCTTGGAGATGGGGCCGCTGTCTCTGTGCCCTTTCTGTGGGGCAGCTGATTGAATATGTATACTGCAGGTGACTTTCTCAGGTCGCTCCACAGCACGCTATACCCCTGCGCAGTCTTTTGTTCTCTGCGGCGTTTGGTGCCCGCACCCCTCGGTGCCTATGGCCTGGAGCCTGTCGACGTCATGGCCGATGCCATCACTCGATAGGCGCGCCATCCCTGATCGACCGCATGTGGTCGATGCTCGAACTCCTGTATATTACCCAATCTATGAGTAATATAGCATAACATAAATTCGTGTGATCATCGTCTGCACCGACGTCTGTCATGAATATAATTTCTGTTTCTTTTTGATTTTTCTTTTGTTTTTCTTTCTTTCTTTATTAGTTTCTTTTTATATATAAACGATTTGAAGTGAAAATAATTGCATTTATCACAACACAGATCAGGTGAAATTCCAGGCTATGCTGGTGGTGTCGCTTAAATTTTCACCTCGGATCTTTCCAAGCCGCATCACTTCTTGAGAAGCAACCACCATCACCCCATCATCTTCTATTGAAGGTGATGCCAGCCAAAGACTGTATCAACATCGATCACTCGACGTCTGCAACGCCACCAGCGGCCCCCAAGCAAGGGGCCGCAGCAATCCTCAGCGCTCCTATGGCAACTGAGGAGCACTGGAAAATTGTGGGATGAAGGAATGGCCTAGCCATCACCCATCCCAATGGGTGCGACACTTCGCTGCGCACCTGAAAACCGCCACCAACACCAACCGCGTCCAATTGGCAGAGAAAGACGTCGGCACTGCCGTGTACATGGCGTGGCCAACATGGGTCAACAAGGTCGAACGCCACGCAGTGAGGAACGTGCAGCTAACTATGCGCGACTTCAAACAGGAGGTAGCAGCCCTGAAAGAGGACATCAGGGCCCTCGACAGCATGCTCGAGGCCGATCGCGGGAGGACACGGTAACTGGGCAAGTTGTTCCAGAACCTACAGTGCAAGCTTGCAACAGCAAAGTGAGCAGAACCTGCCCCATGACCAGTGGCGGGCCCATCATCCCATGCGACAGCCCCGTTGCCATCATGCGCCAAAACAGGGCTAGCAGAACGAATCGCCGCCCCTAACCCCAACCCAGGCCAATCTGCGCCAGGTCTCATGGCATGGATCACCAGCCCACCCAACCCATCATTCACGGGCCCCAGCAAGCCACCGGCGTCGACAGTCAACATCCCCAAGGGCTTCTACTCAGGCAATCTGGATCTCGAGCACTACGATCCAGACCGCCCACAGCATGTCTCAAAGAAGAGACGTGCCTGGGGTTACGACCAGCTCATAACCCACGACACCATTGGTGATCTACACAAGCATGTCACCAATGAGTACCTGACACAGTCGCCGAGTTGTAGCACAAATGACCCGGCACTGGGGCTGGCACTGGCTGCGGCTCAGAATGAGTACCTCGCGGCCGAGCAAGAGAGGGCCAGACGAGCGGTCCTTCAGCCCATGCCATCAGTGTCATTGCCCCCGCCGGCGATGACAGTTCCCAACCCTCTCCCGGGGGAAGGGGAGCTCATGCCCCTTGGGGACCCTCCATTCGCCGTGACGGGCCGCCTGCCGCGGCCCCTCGGAAAAAAGACACCGTTGCGAGCCAAATGGTTCGACCTCTGCGAAACCAAAGAGCAGAGGCTTCAGGACCTCCTGAAGGAGGCCAGGGAGATGCCAATGGGCTCCCACACACGTGGGATGGTGACTGTGATGAGATGGGCCCGGGAGGAGGCCCGGGCCAGTAGCCATCGATCAAGCTACTTCCTCATCGGCGAAGGAACCACCGATGACATTCAGGTCGTACTCCAGGGTTGGTTACGCAACGCTGAGGGCATCCCATCTGCTATCCGCGACAAGCCGGATGGCAGTCTGAACATCCACGATGTGAACGTGTGGATGTGGATGAGGAGGCTTGCTCCAAAGAATCCTAAGCCCCCCTCTCCTCTCAGGGCGCGGCTATACGACCTATTCCACGTCACTGGCCAATGGCAGGAGCTCATTCCAACCAACGAGGTCTGGTAGGCCGTCAGCGACACCCTAAGGGCATCGATCACTGGGATGTTCCCCATCCGAGGTTGTTCGCCCCGGGACATCCCTCTGGACGAGGTTGCCCGCTGGCTTGCCAGGTACAGCAGAGTGAACCGGGACAGTGTGCCCCGGATCAAACTGTTCATCCAGCGTGATCTATCCGGGATGACGTTCAGTGCGCCTGCCCAAATAGGGCAGGAGAGACTGCGACTGGTGGCCCTGCGGGACTGCCACAAGACGGCGCTCATGGCTGCAGAAGGGTCAACAGCCACCTGAGCACAGCTAGACCATGAGCTAGCTGTCACTCATGGCCCCTCACCAGTCCCCGACCCGGTCGCTGAAGCAACCTTCCTGCAGGACATGGGTATCAATTCCCTGCCCCATGCCCCCGCCGACAGCCCGGAGCTCCCGACGGACCCGCGTCCGCCGGCGGCTCCGTACACCAACATCCCCATGTCAGATGACCTCACCAGGTCCATCTACAAGGATGTCTGAGTTGTTCATAGAGGGGGAGGGTGTAAATATGATATTTACCTGCATTGCCCTTAAGGCAATGCGTGCTACTGGAATAGCTTAGCTAATTACTGTACAGTTCTTGCGTGGGAACCGCACGGCAGTTCCCAGATCTTACCTTACACTGTCACTACATAGCACACGGAATTACCACATCTTGGTCGAGTTCCGCTTGCCCTTGTGACACAAGGCCTTAAGATTCACTATCTTACATTTAGGTTATTGACTCGCTTCCAGAGCAAGAAAAACTTCGTCACCTTAGTGATTTGTGCCACACCATACTGAAGAAAAGTGGCACAGGCCTCAGAATGACCACTTACACACAAGTGTGAATGGCTTTCCTGGTATGTGACCGTTCAATCCTTTCACAAGATGCTTATTTTCTTGGCAACTAGCACACTGTAATTCATGAACACTTGGATGCAAGGGATACTTGGGATCTTGTGGACAAGTTGCTTTGGGATTGGGAAGAAGCTAATCCCATGAAGGACAAATTTACACAGTGCATGCTCACTTATGGGTACAAGTGCTATTCTGATGGCTTGAATATGGCACTGACATTGAACTATCAACTTGACCAGGATAATTTCTCACCAACCAAAGACATCATGGTGCGGACAGTTATATTACCGAAGGATGTCGAGGATTGCCAGCGTGTGTGTGATATTCATGCAAGTAAGGCTGGCACTGAGAAGATGGGAAGGAAGGGTTGAGGGTAAGTGTGAGCAGTGAGGAACAAGCGGGAGCGCGGACATACCAGTGTGGGAGGAAGTTTTATGACAGTGAGAGCAGGAGGAGGGGCCATGGTGAAAGATGAAGGGAGAAGAATGGTCAACAGTAATCAAGATCTGTGAGAGCAGCAGCAGGAGCTGTGGGCATGGTTGCGCAATTGGGGCGTATTGTGGATGGCATGTATTGCGGAACAGTCACAACTAGTAATCAAGAATGTTTTGGATGGATTAATCAGCTGCCCAATAGCTATGGTTGAGACGTGGAAGTGATACTTAATGAACCGTTCGCATACTGCTGAAAGAAGCAGGCATGTATGGCGAGTGGAGGGTAAATGAGTGTAAAATGACTATGGATGAGAGAACAGCAGTAAGCTTTCACAAACATGAAAAGACAGCTGAAGTGACCTTGTTCAAAGTATCATCCATATCTCACAGTATAGCACTGGTATATAGTTGAGTGACCTATTCCAGAAACATTGAGAGTCTCTGCAGGCTAAATCAATTCATGGAGGTTTATTCCATAAACATTACCAAATGAGCTCCCAGAGGTACAGCCAATTCTCTCTCTCAAGCTCCTTGCACAGAGGGGGGCGTAGGGGTGGCAGCGATACTATACAGGAACGGCGTCGAACAGCAAGTAGTCAGGCTACACATGGGCACCGAGCAGGACCACATGGTGATCGAGGCAGAACTAGCAGGGCCGGCACTTGGTGCCAAACTACTGAGAGCAGAGAGAGAGAGGAGACAGGTATGTCATAGCGGTGGACAACCAAGCTGCTATACAGACAACCAGGAAAGAAAAAGCCATGCCCTTGATATCCTCCCTGGTCTCTTGGCGATACTCATACATTACATCTTTCACTACAGCCCGTAGCAGTTCTTGTGCGCCTCCGCTCTCTGTGCTATCTCTTCCACCTGTGGTGACACGTAAAGGCGAGGATCGTAGAGGGGAAACTTGCAGAGCAGTGAGGGGGATGTGAGGCCGCCGCAGAGGAGACATGTTCATGGTTTCTAGAAGGCATGATGTTGGTTTAATTTCAGCTTGGTCCTTGCCTTTATATGCTGCCAAGATTATTGGGTTGTCTTCATCGCTGCCTAACTCCTCTCCAGTCTCGCGCATACTGCTGCTGCTCCCATCAGTGTCGGCCCATCCGACATGCTTGCCTGCCAAGTTTGCAGTATTGCAGACTTGTTTTCCACACCCAGCCTCGACCCACCGTTCCATAGCAGGAGTGGAGAGAGTTCCTGGAGCATTTAATGCTGCGTCGAGGTTCTTTAATCCGTCTCTCCATATGGGAAGGGGCCCTTCATCAACAGATGGGAGATCTGGAGTGGGTGTTCGAGATGCGTCTGTTAAGTTTCGGCAGCATATGCCAGACTCTGCAAGGGACTCCCACGCAGACACTCCAGCCTGCTGGTGCAGCTACGCATGGGCCACGTCGCCCTCAACAAGCACATGTATAAGATAGGGAAGGCCGACACACCTACATGTCCAGCGTGCAAACAAGCAGAGGAGACGGTATATCACTTCCTATTTAGATGCCCAGCCTATGGCCAGCAGAGGAAAACGATGCAAGGGCACCTACGACGCGGCGCCACGTCAGCGAGAATGGTCCTCGGAAAACCCAAAGCACTGAAACACCTGTTCAGATATGTGCACGAGACCGGGAGACTACAGGGCACATATGGAGATCTCCAGCTGCAACAGGAACCAGGGGAGGGTGTGAACAGATAGATCGAAGGGACGGCAACAAGCGCCAGGCGCAACGATACCCACCTCGCCTAACTAGGCATGGACACGCCAAGGGCATCGCCCATGGAGCACAAGCGGGGATAGAGAAGGAAAGGAAAGTCAGAAAATCTCTGTAGACTGGCGCTTTGTAGAAACAAGTCTTACATAGGGCATTGCCCAAAAGACTTAAAATTGGATAATAATAATAATAAAAAGATCCTTGCACAAAGGTACAAAAATATTTTTCCCAACCCATGGTGTAGTACAGGAGCTGATAAACACCATCACAGGATTAGCTACCAGTGGTGTGTGAAATGCAAGAAACTGCAGATTGAGAAAACATGGTTAGTGACTCACATTTGATCCACACAGGTAATTGGATGTTCACTATCTTGCAGTGAAGGAGGGCAAATGTAAGGAACTGGGCTAGCTTACTAACACCCACCCCTTACAGACTCTGGCCGAACCAAATATAGAATGAAAAAAACACATATAAGATGAGACCAATTAGCATGTAAACATTCGAGACTCTTAGTACCCATGTATCCCACATTGACATTTGACTGGTTATCTCAAGCTTCACTACCCTAAGAACTTGGTTTACTCAGTCTTACTCTATCGCTTTGAGCTCCAACTTCAACTTCTCTACACCATCATAGCTCAAAAGCATCCACAATCACCCATAAAGGGTCGGTTTGGCTGAAAATGAAAAGGGATAGTAATACAGCCTCGAAAAAATCAAGGAATTTAAAAAAAAGAAAAATTATAGGATGAATGTCAGCATAATTTCAGGTCAAAATCGAAAGAAAAAAGCAACAATATATGAAGGAAATATTGGGTTTGAAGTCTGTGCATATATGCACCCAACAGGATGTTCTCTATCTCCTCATTGCCATCTGCATCAGGTGAGTATGTTCTTGTTTTGAACCAGCAATTGGCATCCTTGACCACATTGCCAATCTTTTCTCCTAGGTCCTCATCAGAGAGGTCTGAAAATACCTGCACAACTCCATCAAATCTATTCAATGCATGGTGATATGTCAGGGTATGCAGGAACCTGTTCTGCAAGCCGACAACACATTTTTTGTCTCATTTTTAAGTTGCAAATATACACATGGTGCGGTGATCATGAGAGAAAAGGGTGAAACACACTGTATTTTGGATTGGTGGACCAGCCATATCCACGCATGTGGTTTGGAACAAGGTGGATGCCGAATGCAGAAATACCCTAGGTAGGTAGTGGCGAGCCTCTTGGGATGGTCAAGCAGGTATGGCATCCGCTTTGATTGTCCGCTTTTCATGCCATGCGCTGGGAAGAGTGCTGACACCCGTAGCATCGTCAGACTGTAGTGGCGAGTCACTAGATCGGAGCCTGCGCCAGAACATGAAGGAAATGATCATGTCCTAGCATGCAAAAAAAAAGAATTCTAGGTAAACCTTCACAAAACATCACAGCTACCCTACTTACCCTGCTAGTGCCGAGGGCAAGAAATGCAACCAGGGGAACTAGAAAACATGTTTGGTACAGCAGAAACAAGACGTAGCAGATGTTAACGTACTAGCAGCTTGTAGAAGATCAACCCAAATCGGGATACTGGAGAAGGCGACATGTCCAGTGGAGGTCACGGTCGCTTCCGGTGGCTTGTTTATGACAACGCCTAACGCACTATAGCGAGAGATAGGCATTGAAAGTCAAAAGCGCGTATATGTGTTGCAATTAGAAAATCGTACACTGCCATCACAACGCGATAGAAACTGAACAACATAACGCGCAATAAGATGGAAATCGGAACCGCGCGTTTCGCCTGGTAGTCTGAGCTTCGGAAGACCATCCAGTGCATGTACAGGACCCTTATGATAAGCACTTTATTGATTGGGACAAATTGATGGAATGAAATCCGCATGTGTGAAAGTTCATTCGATGTTATGCGTCTTACCGTCAAAAACCATAGTGATCATCAATAGCGTAAACGTGGCGCCATAAACGGCTTCAATGCTGCGAAGTCCGATATTTAGTCCAATGCAGGTGATAAGAGATGAGGCATATTGCTTACAAGGAATTGAAGGGGGTTACCGACTGGATTACCGTACAATAAAAGTTTGCTGGTATGGCTCTTTCAAAGGAAGAGCCATTAATAACAATGTGGTCCATGCCGACCTATGTCATTTATGAGCAGATATCCAAGGTCTCCTCATCAGGACTCACAATAACAGAAGGGAATGCAAAAACGATGAAAAGTATGTATGGGGTCACAAGAAGCTGCGAACTGTCGGTGAGAAGGAGAACAAAATCTCCGGATACAACATACCGCGCATGTCATCCAACGATTCTGCTTGATACCATGGGAATCGCCATAAATTGATGCGCGGACAGTGAGCCAGAGCTTTAAAAGAAGAAGAAGGAAACTCGTGAGTAGAATAAGGATGGGGTGATGGTGGTTAGTATACCTGTATAACGAGTGCCAATGTGGAACACGCCGTCATAACCTGCGCACCTTCGGTGAGTGCAGCTTGTGTTAGACATATATTCGGTGCCACTTCGCCCAGTGAATTGACCACAGTGTTGCCTTCGGTACCACGATAGAGTCTGAGGGTGGAGGGGGCGAGGAAGCACAAGGTAAGCCTCCTCAGAGGAATCCTTTCCATAAATAAGAATACTAACAAGATTGAGAAAGTAACACTGGAAAATATCCAAGTAATGCAGAAGTTCAAAAATGCGGGGCCACGGCAGACTTTTCGAGAGAACACGGCAAACACAAGGATCACAAGCATTCCAATCTGGCCGCCAACGACTTGCAAAGTCAAGAAGGCAGTCTGACTTCTTCTGAGAGCTGAAAAAGGTGGAGTGAATGGCTATATAGCGCGGGATCGAACAACTGTCACATACATGCGCTATCACGATGGAACTTCTCTACAATTGCCGCAGCCGGAGGTGGGAGATCAAGCTGGAATTCAACCTTGATCCCTTCCATATGACACTGACTTATTTCTGCTGCAACCCAATATCAGATGATGATTCATGCATACTTATTGTTTGTTAAACATACTATCCAAAAGGAACTGAACAGCAGCCGCATCCTGAGGTGTGACAGTTTGACACACCAGACACTTTCCTTGAGTACTAATAAATGGAACATTACAACCACAGTGCGGTGTAGTGCAGTTGGCCTCCAGTGCTTGGAATGTAGCGCATCGAGCATTGCACTTAATAGAGAAACCGGTAAGGGAGCAGGCGACGATGAGGCAGATCACTCACTTCGGTCGTTGCTGACGCATTTACCTCATTCAAAGATAGTGAAGGAATGAAAGAGTCGGAACGTGCAGTGACTGTTCGTCCTAATCAGCATTAGGCTCAATAAGAACGACTTGTGGCACAAAGACTAACCACAGCCTGCAAACAGTGCTAGAAAGCAGGACAGAAGAATGAAAAGCATCGTCGTCCCGCGACAGTTCAGAGAAAAAGTGAAGGTGTTATCATAAAGCCTCAGCTGAGCTCAGGACACGCCACAGGGACCGTGACCTTCAATAGAGCGGTGCGACCTCAACTGCCGGGTATCACGGTTTATTCTGGGATCGATACATATAGAGGCATCACATCATATTTATTTGGATCTCAAGGTTCACGTTGGACCATCTTCCTTGATCCTCGAATGGCTGCCATACTAGTATAAGACCTGTACGTCTTCAATCTTGCAGTCGTAAATTCAACGAAGAGGTGGAGTTAGAGACATCGGGCTAGTACGGGAAATATCGTTACTTTATGGCGAAGAGCAGTTCCACTCACTCTTGGAATCTTATTTTGTACATCAACGATTCATGCACTACGGGTGTCGTTCGTCACGGGGGCCGCCCCGGCCGCGTCACGCGTCACGCTCCAAACTAAGACTCACCGCGTCTGTGCCTAGTCGGTTTTTTTTTTCTTGTGACAGTTGGGCTAGCAACATCACACCAGGCGCCTCCCTCCAAACCCATGGATGAGGGATGGTACCTCCAGAATTTAAAGTCGGGACCGAAATCTTTACCATCAAGCTCAATGACGTAAAACATACACCCGAGGCGCCCAACAATCCTATCAGCATGGCGCACCTCACAGATACTAGGTGGGTACCTGGGTGTAGGCCAACTGCATCGGTAAGGTCAAACACCTCAGTAAAGTCACAGGCATTGAGACGATAAAAACTTGCATCAGGAAAAAGTATACTAAGTAAATTGTATCAGGGAAGTGAATGTCACAATTCAAGGAGCTCTAAGGCAGATGGTTGAAACTTTTTATTACATGTAGCTTCACCCATTTTATTCTCAGATTATAGAAAAGAAGAGGGTGAAAGTATATGGTATATAAATAAATCTACTTTTGTCCCTCCCTGAGCTGCGGCTCTGCCAATGAGAACACCTCTTTTTATTTTTACGTGTCTTCTTATTTTTTCTACCAACTTTTAATATACACTATATCATTATAACTCTTCATATTAATACTCCTTCTCATATATAAAATAAGTAGCAACCTCAGAACCACACGATCCAAGGATTGCGGTAACCTCACCTGTGTGCTCAGACCCAGTGCCGCTTCCCATTCATTGTCCAAAGATTCCCTTAATGTAGATCTAACCTCGCCTTCGCTTCCCAACATCTGTTTTGTTGCATTAGTTGACTGCAGGTCTTCTGATTGTTTTATAGAATCCAAATCTGTCCAGAAGTACTCTATGCCTGCTTATCCTGTCTCCCCTATACCCCTGAAACTATTTGACGGTAGTACTAGCACTATCATTACTCAAGCTCTAGACCTCTGTATCTGTTTTCCGACTGGTGAACAACAATGGGTTACCTTCTACGTAATCTCGCTCGATTCAAGTTGCTCGGTGGTACTTGGCCACAACTGGCTCACCCCCTACAATCTGTCGATTGACTGGGTATTGGGCAGTATTACTTTCAAGACCATCAATTTGACTGTGACTCCACTGACCATGGCGACTTCAGCCCATTCAGCTTTGGCCACGACCTTGACTTCGCCTATGGCATCTTCGCCCCCACCTTCGACCTCGCCTCTGAAGTTACAAGCACCGCTTGTTTCCCTAATCAATGTGCCCACTTTTCTGCATGCATTCATATTAGAAGGATCCAAAGTGTTTCAACTCAACCTGGCTTCGCCTGAGCTCCTCGCCAGAGGAGCAACGTCGGGAGAAGGCTCCCCCAAGCTTTCTGAGAACATTAAACAACATGTTCCCGAAGTATACCACAAATTTGCAGATGTGTTCAGCAAATCAGGCGCTGACACTCTAGCTCCCCACCGACCCCACGATATCAAGATTAACCTTGAAGAAGGGACCTTGCCACCTGTCAGTCCTATCTACTCCCTCTCCGCTTCCAAACTCAAGGCACTCCACGAGTTCATTGACGAGCATTTGAACATCGGTTTCATCCAACCTTCACGCTCGCCTCATGGTGCACCGGTATTGTTTGTCTGCAAAAAAGATGGCTCACTTCGGTTGTGTGTCGACTTCCGAGGTTTAAACAAAATTTTGAAAAAAGATTGGTATCCATTGCCATTGATTGCTGACTTACTTGATGCTTCAAAGAACACTCACATCTATATGAAGATTGACCTTCGTCATGCTTACCACCTCGTACAAGTGGCTGAGGGTGACAAATGGAAAACCGCCTTCAGGACTCGCTATGGATCCTTTGAATGGTTGGTTATGCCATTTGGTCTCACTAATGGCCCTGCTGCTTTCCAGAGATTCATGAACAAGATTTTCGCCGACCTTTTGGATGTTTGTGTGGTGGTATACTTGGATGACATCCTAATCTATTCTAGTGACCCCTCCAAACATATTGAACATGTCAAAGAAGTCCTGCGATGACTGTGACTCAACAACCTCTTTGAAAAGGAGGACAAGTGTGAGTTTCATTGTGACTCAGCTGCATTTCTCGGCTACATTCTCTCTCCCAAGGGCCTCAGCATGGTGGACAATAAGGTAAAGGTCATTCATGTAAGATTGTGAATCTTAATGCCTTGTGTCACAAGGGCAAGCGGAACTCGACCAAGATGTGGTAATTCCGTGTGCTATGTAGTGACAGTTGTAAGGTAAGATCTAGGGAACCGCCGCACGGTTCCCACACAAGAACTGTACAGTGCTTAGCTAAGCTAAGTGTGCATTGCCTTAAGGGCAATGCGGGTAAATATCATATTTACACCCTCCCCCTCTATGAACAACTCAGACCTCCTCGTAGATGGACCTGGTGAGGTCATCTGACATGGGGATGTTGGTGTATGGAGCCGCCGGTGGACGCGGGTCCGTCGGGAGCTCCGGGCTGTCAGTGGGTGCATGGGGCTGGGAATCGATGCCCATGTCCTGCCAAAAGGTTGCTTCAGCGACTGGGTCGGGGGCCGGTGAGGGGCCGCGCGTAACAGCTAGCTCCTGGTCTAGCTGTGCTCAGGCGGCGGTCAACGCTTCGGCCGCCACGAGTGCCTCCTTGTGGTGGTCCCACAGGGCCGCCATCTGCAGTCTCTCCTGCCCCATTTGAGCAGGTGCACTGAACGTCGTCCCGGACAGATCGCGCTGGATGAACAGTTCGATCCAGAGCACGCAGTCTCGGTTCACGCTGCCGTACCTGGTGAGCCAGCGGGCAACCTCGTCCAGAGGGATGTCCTGGGGTGGCCACCCTCAGATGGGGAACATTCCGGTGATCGACGCCCTTAGGGTGTCGCCTACGGCATACCAGACCTCCGGTGACACGGAATAGGTCGTATATCCGTGCCCTGAGGGGAGAAGGGGGCTTGGGGTTCTTTGGTGCAAGCCTCCTCAGCCACATCCACACATCCACGTGGTGGATGTTTAGACTGTGATCCAGCTTGTCATGGATGGCCGATGGGATGCCTTCAGGGTTGCGTAGCCAACCCTGGAGTACGACCTGAATATCATTGGCGGTTCCTTCGTCGATGAGGAAGTAGCTTGATCGGTGGCTACTGGCCCGGGCCTCCTCCTGGGCCCCTCTCATCGCGGTCACCATCCCGCGCGTGTGGGAGCCTGTTGGCATCTCCCTGGCCTCCTTCAGGAGGTCCTGAAACCTCTGGTCTTTGGTTTCGCAGAGGTTGAACCATTTGGCTCGCAACGGCGTCTTTTTTCCGAGGGGTCGCGGCAGGCGGCCCGTCACGGCAAACAGAGGGTCCCCAAGGGGCATGAGCTCCCCTTCCCCTGGGAGAGGGTTGGGAACTGTCATCGCCGGCGGGGGAAATGACACTGATGGCGTGGGCTGAAGGACCGCTCGTCTGGCCCTCTCTTGCTCGGCCGCAAGGTACTCATTCTGAGCCGCGGCCAGCCCCAGCCCCAGTGCCGGGTTGTTCATGCTACGACTCGGTGACTGTGCCAGGTACTCATCGGTGACACGCTTGCGTAGATCACCAATGGGGTCGTAGGTTACGAGCTGCTCGTAACCCCGGGCACGCCTTTTCTTTGAGACGTGCCGTTGGAGCAGGGGTATCTGGAGACCGGAGAAGAGCCTGTGGCTCGCAGCTGTGCCCTGGTCAGAGGCAAGAAGGGATGATGATATAATCTATGTGACAGTGACTAGCTACAGGTGCCTGGCTCTCCAGCTCTCTCTGCTATACCAAGGCCTCCTCCCTGGCCTCTGGCCTACTCCGCTGCCCCAGGAGCTCCCGCTCCAGGTTCCCCCCCTCGAGGGAATGCATGCCCTCATGTGTCTCTCTCCTCGTATCCAGCCCTCTATCATCCATACTGAGATGCGATCCCATGTAGGTGGCAGGTGGGATGACTGGAATTGGTAGCTGGTCCAAGTAGTGGTGATCGATGTCGGATGGGAAGGGGGTGCTTTGTGCTGTGGGTTGGGAGGGTGGCATGTGCGGCGTCGCAAGCTTCTCCAGGGTTGGGCACTGCTCATCCGAAGGCATGATAGGTCACGGGGGGTTGTCGGTTGTGTGGGTGCTGTGTTCTGCTTGTACTCGCATTCCACCTCATCCGCCCATGACCACTCCTGTTTCTTTTCCCCTCTTCGTCCCACGTTCTCGGATGTCCTGCCTGTATCCTCATGCCCCTGCGGTGTCTCCTCACATGTCTGCGTCACCTCGCCGCTCGTGTGCGTCGTAGCCTCGCGAGTGCTCATTGTGGGGTCGTGTGAGGGTGCTGTGTGGGGCTTAGGTGGACTGTGGGCCATCTGCACGGTCGTCCCGTGATTTTTCATCATCTCCGTGGCTGTTGTCTCCTTTCCCGTCTACTCCCTCCCATTCCCTTCCTTCTCCCTTGTCTCTCCCTCCTCAGCTTTCTTTCCCTTCGTCTTCATCGTCTCGCGGGTCTGCCGCTCGACATCATTCGTCTGGGCCGTGGTCTGGGGAGTCAGTGTGTCGTTTTCCACGGTGAGAGCGGTGGGGGGGTGTGCGGCTGCGTGGGGCAGGCGGTGTGTGTGTGGGTCATCGTTTGCATGGTCGCACGGGTCCCGCTGCTCTGCGGCCGTCATTTGCATCTGCATCGCTTGTCCTGTCATGTGCACGTGTGGGTCCTGCTTCATGATGTGTGAATCCCGCGGTTGCAAGGGCGTTGTCTCACATGCCCATTGCGTGGCGTCATTCGTGCGCGTCGTGGGCTCGCGAGTTGATGGCGTCAGGTTCACGGTCTTGGTCAGGGTCGTGGGGGCATGCTGCTGCGTGGCTGTGGCCATCTTGTGTGTCTTTGACACGGCGGTGTGCGTCTGCGTGGTTGTAGAGCACATCGGTGTGGGTGGCTGTGGTCCAGGGGGCGTGTACGTCGTCTGCATGGTTGTGTCACGTGTCAGGCTTCTGCTTTTTATGATTAAAATATTAGATGGTGCCTTTAGCAAACAATTTCTATTGCTTAGCAGTTGGGAGTGGTATGTTTGTGTGCTGACTAAGCCTTCCGAGGCGCGTCTGGCACTGATGGACGAAAGTCACGTGACCATGTCGACGAGAGAATGGTCTCAATCTAGAGGATAGCTATGTCAAAAGGCTTTGCTTTTGAGGTAGTCTAGAGTAAACAGTAATAGTGAACTCTCAACGAAGAATTGGAGTAAACTATCGAGATTCAAGTTCTGTAGCTATCAAACAAGACTACAGTAACTTCGAGGGTGAAACAGTTGATTCTGGATGATTGATTCATACATTCGCAGTAGCTACTTATACTATACTAGTGGTAACTACTAGTGTTCGAGATAGTGAGTCAATGGGTCGAAAAACTACTTGTAACTAGAGGGGTGACTACTTGTAGTCATAAAGTCATGGGAGTGATGGGGATAGTATCAGTGGTGTTAAGCTTTGGAATAGAGTCTTGTACCTATTATACAAAGCCCCTGTCTACATGGTGTCAAAATAGTAGTCAGCTGGTCGTGTCATGGAGCTCAATAGAAAATAGAAATTAAATCCCTCCTGTCTAGCATAAATGCTAGTCTTGGTGATAGGGCCGCTGTCTCTGTGCCTCTTCTGTGGGGCAGCTGATTGAGCACACGTACTTGGAATGACATTCTGTAGTCATTCCATGACGTCCGGTGCTCCTGCGCAGTCTACACTCCTCTGTGGCATTTGGTGCCCGCACCTCCTCGGTGCCTGTGGCCTGGCGCCTGTCGATATCATGGCCGATGCCATCAGTCAATAGGCGTGCTATCTCTGATCGGCCAAATGTGGTCGACGCCCGTATCCCTGTATCTTATCTGATCTATAGATAAGATAGCTGTTCGTGATGTCATGTGTCCGTTGTAAGTGTCGTTCCTATCTTTTTAGTCATTTCTTCTTTTTTATTTTATTAGTTTCTTTGTATACATAGATGACTTAAAATAGAATAGTTGCGTATATCATAACACACCCCCTCAAACATGTGTGATCCCGAGGGAATCGAGGGTAGAGACATGTTTGCGTGGTGATAGAGCTTTCGTTAAGATATCAGCGAGGTTACTGAGTGTAGAGATATAATGGAGCTTAATATTTCCATTGGCGATCTGATCTCATGTGTAGTGATAGTGGACGTCAATATGTTTCATTTGGGTGTTATTGATGTCATTCTCAGAGTGCGTGATGAAGGACTGGTTGTTGGTGAATAAGGGAATTGGAATGAGATCGATTTTGAAATCCTTGGTGTGTCGTATTAACCAGATCCCTTCAGCTGATGCGAAGGAGCCGGCAACTAGTTCTGATTCCATCGATGATCAGGTGACAAGCCCCTGCTTCTTGGAATCCCATGAGATGGGTGATCCGCTGAAGGTAAAAATCCCCCCTGATGTTGACTTCCTGTCATTCGAATCTCCTGCAAAATCCACGTCTGTGAAGCTGGTGAGGTTGTGTGCATACCCTTCTACTCCCTTACCCTCCTGTTTGAAAAGGTTTGTAGAAGGTATTGTACGATTCGCTTAGCTGCTTCCCAATGCTGAAGTGATGGTTTCGACGTGAACTGAGCACATTTGTTTGTGGCATAGGAGATATCTGGTCGAGTGGTGATAGCACAATAATTGATGCTTCCTATGAGGGAGGCATATGGTATGTCAATATGTGTGTCACTGATGGATGATTTTTGGAATTTAGCGGCATTATCCATTGGTGATTTGGTGGGTTTTCCAATCACTATATTGAACCGCTTCCCAACCGTGTTGATGAATGCAGGTTGCGATATGTGTATTGTGCCTGCCTCTCGATCACGTTTGATCTTAACTCCTAGCAATCGCTCTGGGGTTCCGAGGTCTTGGATATCAAATGATCCACCTATGTCTCGGATCATTTGATCCATAGACTCTGTGGAATTAGCGGCGAGGAGACCGTCATCAACGTACCATCCGGCCAGTTCGATTGAGTGCTGGTCCCTGAACCGGAAGAATACGGTGGAGTCAGCGTGTCCTGCTGTGAAACCTAATGCCTCTAATCCTCTCTTTAGAGTCTGATGCCAGACTCGTCCTGACTGTTTGAGCCCATATATCCCTTTGTGCAATTTACACACAAGGTGTTCCTGCCCCTTGACGATGAAACCCTCGGGTTGGCGCATGTATACGTCATCCTCGAGCTTTCCGTTAAGGTATGCACCTTTGATACCGATGTGTTGTAATTCGAGATCATATCTGCAAGTAAGGGCGAGGATGAGTCTGATGGTCATGAACCTGATAGTAGGTGAGAATGTCTCATTAAAATCAAGCCCTTCAATCTGTGTGAATCCTTGTGCGACAAGTCTCAATTTGAATTTGTCGACTGCTCCTAGATTGTCTCGCTTGATTCTGAAGACCCATCTGTTTCCAACAATGTTGGTGTTGGGAGGTCTCTCTACTAGTGTCCAGGTGTGATAGCCCATGAGGGTATCGTATTCCACCTGACACGAGGGTCTCCAGTATTCTGCTTCTGGTGAGTTCATTGCTTCTCTATAACTGTCTGGCTCATCTTCCGCTAGAGTCACGAATACACTCTCTGTGTATTCGAGATCTGCTATCCCAAAGGCCATTGCAGCCATCTCCGCTTGCATCGTCTGTAAGCGTTTGCCCCGTCCATATGTGGAATTATTGGGGTTGAGCCAAGGACCTTGTTCGAAATCCTTGGGTGCGTGCTCTGTCTCATCCAATCCCTCATTCAAAGTGACGTCGTTGGTAGATTCACTTGGCGTGTGATCAGATTCAGATTCATCAATAGAGATTGGTGCGTATCTTGATGGCGTGAATGTGATGCATGGATCTTGATTCAGTGTGTCAGATAGATTCGATGATGGTATTGTGGCTTGAGTGATAGTGGTAATCAGATTCTTTGTCCAAAGATTGGGTAAGTCATCATTATCTGTCGCATGTATGGTGACTATTTCAATATGATTGGACTCATCAAATATCATGTCCCTTGCTTTCAGGACGGTATGGGTTCGTGGTATCCACACTTTGTATGCCTTCGAGTTGTCAAAGTATCCTACGAAGATGCCTTCCACTGACTTGAATTGATTTTTCAGTCGTGTTGTCTTTGGTATGAGTGCCCAACATTTCGATCCATAGATCCTGAACCAGTCAATCTTGGGTTTCGTACCCCAGAATGCTTCATGATGTAGAGGACAGGAATTATAGGCAGTAGGACTGGACTTGGTTGTCATGACCCGTTTATTTCTCATACTCAGGTGCTCTGTCCTGCCATTTCTCACCCCATTTCCGTGTTCGTTCCGATCGCCATTGTCGTGTTCAGCAACCGATTCTCGCTGTTCGCGCCAATTACCATAGCTACGCTGTCAAACGCACGATTGACGTCTTTGGACTGGCTTAGCAGTCATCGCTGGGTCTACCACCTCCTCCGCTCGACCCTCTTCCAATGGTGTTCTGGTAAATTGGATTGTCATGACCTGTGTATTTCCTGCACCTTGTTATCCCCATTTACCCTTTCACTACTCCTCCCCAGTGTTCGCTCGGCTTCGCCCTCCACCTCGACCTGTCCTTCTCTATGTCCTTCTCTATGTCATCTCTGTTCGCCCTTCCTCGCATTTCGCTGAACGATCATTCACTGCTCGCATCATTCGCCAACAGGCACACCATCAAATCACGATCGACATCCCTATCCGGCATGATGGCTTGTCAGTAACTCCATCAGCTTTTCGATCCAACCCCCTTTTGGAGAGTGATCATATCTTTCTAGGAGGTGTATGTATTTTCATTCTACTTTTAACTCATAATATAAAGAAAAGCTCCTAATCGGGATATGAATAGAAAGTATATTTTACATTTTATAAAACAGAAATAAATAATTCTTCTTTTGTCCCTCCCCAAGCGGCGGCTCCGCCGACGAGAAATCCATATATTTGCCTTTCTACCAACTTTTAATATAATCCATATTGGCGTTACTATATAATTAGTACTATATCCTGCCATACATATAATATTATATATACATATATTCTATATTCTATATCCTCCTTTTATCTATTCTAAGTGTCTATCAATCTTCAGTCTCTTACTATAATATTCTAATGTATCTTTTCAACCGAGATGAACATACTCATACAGAAGTTTTATATGTATTAGTGTTGCTCTATAAATCTAATATAATAATATTCTTATATATTAGAAATAGTAGTTTTGAAATATATACTATGTAGGTTCTTATCTCGTAGTACATAGACTTTATGAATAACCTCCCAAGAACGTGTCAGGATCGGCGAAGTTGCCTTATGGTGCATTGGCACTCGGTGCGGAAGGGATCAAAGATGCTATTACGAACTTTGATGATGCGTATGTTCCACGTTATATGATCCCTCAGATTTTCGGGGCTTATGCTACACAGGAGGAAATCCGACATCGAGAATGAACACCTACCATCAGATCTCACTGATCCAATGTCAGAAGAAGCTAAGCCCTTCCTCTCCAATCCTATGACACCCTCTTCTGGAGATTCTCCTGTAGTGGGTTCTCACCATTAGTACAAAGTAGCAAACAAAATTAAAACCTGCATTGAACTACATACAGTAAGCTAAGCTTGACATTGTTCCCCCCTCAGCACCCAAAATGCAAAATAAAAAATGCTTGTTTTATTCGGATTTTTTAGTTCTATGCCCTAGCTATGGTCCACATAGCTTCAGATATGAAATTTCAAGCGAATCGGAGCGATATCAAGCAAGATATCGTTGTTCGAAGTTTGCGCGCTAAAACGGAAGCAAATCCAAGGCGCGCCTTAGGTACTGCAAACGGGTGTAAGTACTTACTTACTCATTCTTTTATTGTGGGTTGTGTTAGTAATCGGGACGATGACACCACTGAGGCAGAGCCGGCACACACTTAGCCGGAAGTTCGAGATCGCTCTCAACTCTGGGATGCTGGTGCACCGGCACGGCATCGGCACAGCATCAGCTCGAAGGATTGGTAATATAGGAACATCATATTTAGTATATAAGGACAGACGATCTTGTATAGATCGTAGAATATCAGTTTATTATAACTCCTTCATTCCACAGGTTATGGGCCCCGGCCATAACTAAACTACTACAAATCTAGCTTACTCCAACTACGCCCTATACTCCAATGACTCAATACCGATCAATGATGTCGAGTAGCAACAACACGTACAAGATCAACCCCTTGAACAGGGATAATTACGCGGTGTGGCGCCGGCGGCTCAAGTGGATACTCGATGATTTAGATCTGTGGGACGTGGCTATCAGCAGGGAGACGGAACCGAGACCGGCAGATGCCAACAACGTCACTGCGACCGAGCAGCAGGAAATCGACGATTGGAGAAGGAAGGACAAAAAGGCTAGAAAAGAGATTTGCCTTAGAGTCGCCGACGAACAACTAGTTTACATCAATCAGACGATGTCTGCATTTGCTGTATGGACTAGTTTACAAGCGATATTCGAATCTAAGGGAGCCGTGGGGATTGTAAATCTCCAAAGAGATTTCTTCCGGACGCTTGCCGAGGACGGCGCAAACATGGAGGAGCACATACGCAAGCTCCGCGGCATTCAACAGGAACTGAATGCGAGGGGACATTACATCGGTGACACCGAGTTCTTGAACACGTTGCTGATGTCATTACCAGATTCTTGGTCGGCGTTCATTACGGCAGTAAACACCAGTGGAGCCAGGACAACAGCTGATATATTAATAGCTCGAGTCCTCGATGAGGATCGAGCACGGAAAGCTGGATCGGCACGGCAGACGGCGCTTAAGGCGCAACAACGTCACAGGCCCAGGAAAGATGACTCAGGAGCAACAAAGGGAAAGTGCCAAAATTGCGGCAAGAAGGGTCACTACGTGAAGGACTGCTGGGCGAAAGGTGGCGGCAAGGAAGGCCAAGCACCGAAGTGGTTCAAATCAGGGAACAAAGAAATGGTTAAACAAGCGGAAGAAAAGGACTTCGCGTTTGTATCTAAGGAAGTAGCATACAGTGCTATATCTGCATCCGACTGGCTAGCCGATTCAGTGGCAACAACACACATAGCCCGAAGCCGAAATGATTTCGCTAGCTATGCCGAGGACCCATCAGAAATTGAAGGAATTTCACCTGATGCGGTACTACATACACAAGGCCGAGGCACTATATACATGGAATTCAAGGTCGGCGCCAAGACGAACACGATCGAACTACGTGACGTCAAGCATGCACCAGATGCGCCAAACCAGGGCTGTCCACAAGTCAACCTGCAGGTTACCTGGACTTGGACTCGCAGGTTTGCAAGCTTCCAGAAGTGGAACCTGGACTTGACCTGAGTTTTTCTGCAGGTTGACTTGGACCTGCAGGTGACTTGCAGTGACTTGCCAGATTATTCCGAGCTGACTCACCCCGTGCAAGTGCATGACGCGTCTCCTCCCATTGGGATGGGGGTGAGCTATTTCACACATCCTTACATCCTATTTTGACCATGCTCCTCTAGCAACATCCACAGATGTCAAATGTGCATTCAGTCAGGGCTGACTGACTGTATCACAGATGCATCACTCTCTGAAGGAAGAGTCGACACGTGCCAGGACCATACTCAGCACATGGCTGTCATATGAAGGACTTGTTCCTGAGGAATGTGTTGTAGAGTTGCTGCATGATAAGAGTAAGCATGTCAAGAAGGCTGTTGTGAAGAAGGAAGTAATAGTAGTTGAATGACATGTAAATGACATGAATTCTTGGCATTTAAGGCTTGCAGGTCTGCGAGTCACCTGCGGAATTCCAAAGGCCAAACCTGGACTTGGCAGGTTTTTAGGCACCAGGTCACCTGGACTTGTGGGAGTTGGATCTGCAGGTTAAAATCACAGGTTGAACTGCGAGTCACCTGCAGGAACCTGGACTCGTGGACAGCCCTGCGCCGAACAACCTTATCAGTGTAGGGCGTCTAACTGATAAGGGCAACACGGCCACATTTACAGGCACCGACATTGAATTCAAAACACGCGCCGGAGTTATTTTTGCACAGGGACAGAAACGCAGGAGGCTATTCTGTATGAAGGCACGGGTCACTCGATCAGTCGAGGCACGGGACTTTGCCACAGCGGCAAAGGGACGGTCATGGGACAAATGGCACAGGATACTTGGGCACGTCAACATAAATTCTATAAAGATGTTGAAATCTAACGATCTAGTTACTGGACTTGAGATCGACAAGTCAAAAGAGCCAAGTCAGTGTAAAGCCTGCATACAAGGCAAACGGCATGTGGAGCCGTTCCCCAAAAGAGCCGAGGACACTGTAGAACAGGTCGGTGACCTAACAGTATCCGATGTATGGGGGCCTGCCCAGACCGAGGGACCATCACGTGAAAAGTACTTCTATTCTTTCACAGATATCAAATCCAGATACACGGTCATTTATTTCGGGAGCACCAAAGATGAAGCGCTCAAACACTTTGAGACGTACAAAGCATTCCTCGAGACCCAAACAGGTCAGAAACTGAAGAGGTTTCGCTCAGATAATGGAGGGGAATATGTCAATAAAAATTTCAAGGAATTTTGTGCAAAATATGGCATTATCATGGAGACCACAGCTCCATACTCCCCAGCCCAGAATGGAATTGCAGAACGACTCAACCGGACCTTACTCGAGCACGCACGAGCAATGATATTTGCCAAGAACCTGCCAAAAATACTCTGGCCCGAGGCCATGGCTTACACGTGTTATATCAAAAATCGATCACCCACACGAGCGCTTGGAGATGACGCAACGCCGTTCCAGGCACTATTCAGCAAGAAGCCGAACATAGCATGTCTAGAGGAATTCGGGACAAATTGCTGGGTTATGGTGCTGGATCAACATCGAGCTAAACTTGATCCAAAGGCAGAAGAACATATATTCGTCGGAGTAGCTAAACATGCAAAAGCCTGGAGGTACTACAACAAAGCCTCAAAGCACGTTCAAACCTCAAGAAATATCACATTCAATGAAAGTGACAATAAACTCTATCCTATCCCGGATAAAAATGACGATGACAGTACTACGGCACCGCTCGAGGGGGAGCACTCACCACGCAAGCATGTGCCGGACCCGATCCCATCTACCCCACAGATGTCATCACCCCAGACGACGCCCATTCCTGATCCACCTGAACAAGCGCCTGCCCCACAGATTCGACGGAGCGCGTGTATCACTCAAAGACTGGATTACCGGAAACTGAATGATTCAGGATGCACCGAGCAGGTTTACATAACAAGAGAAATCATCACTGAACCTGAGAATTACAGAGCGGCGGTATCACGTGATGATGCGCCGATCTGGGAGAAAGCGATGGAAATTGAAATGGATCAACATAAGACGTTAGGAACATGGGAATTAACAGAACTACCACACGGACAAGTAGCCATCGGTTGCCGATGGGTATACGCTGTCAAAGCACAACCGGATGGACAATTCGATAAGGCTAAAGCAAGGGTTGTAGCTCAAGGATTCACACAGAGGCCAGGGATGGATTACTACGAAATAACTTCACCTGTGGTCAAGTTCAATTCACTACGTGTTCTATTGGCCATCGCAAACACACTCGATTGGGAAATTGAAATGATGGATGTCAAAGGCGCCTACCTCAATTCAACCATAGATGAAGAGATCTACATGCGTCAGGTCAGCCCGACGGTTTTGATGATGGATCTGGACGCGTTCTAAGAATATACAGAGTGCTCTACGGACTCAAGCAATCGGGACGAGCTTGGCATCAGCGCTTACGCAAATTACTACTCGATCTTGGCTTCCATCAAAGCACAGCCAATGAATGCGTCTACATCAGGCAAGGTAAGGACTCAATCGAAGTCATATCAGTATATGTGGACGACTTTGGACTATTTGCTGATTCCAAAGGAGGGATGGTTAAGCTCAAGGGGGAGCTTCATGGAAAATTCCCTTTAACAGATTTAGGAGAAATGAAGAAAATCTTGGGAATTAGGGTTGAGAGGAATAGGGATGAGGGAACACTGATCATGTCTCAAGGACATTACATCGACATCATACTCGATCGATTCAGCATGGCTACGGCACATTCCGTATCTACACCTCTACACAAAATGATCAAGCTCACAACACCTATGGACTCAATGGGTCCAACTGCCGAAGTACCCTATGCTAAAGCAATTGGATCACTAATGTATGCAGCACTCAGCACGCGACCTGATTTGGCTTTTACCGTACAACATCTGAGCCAATTCACTACTACTTACGGAGCCGAGCACTGGATAGCGATCAAGCACGCGCTCAGGTACCTCAAGGGGTCACGTGGCGACGGCATAACCTTCCGATGAGACGCTGGTCTCGACCTCGAAATATTCGTTGACTCGGATTATGCTAATAGAAACGACGCACTGTCTATTAGTGGCTATGTAGCTATACTAGGAGGGGGAGCCATTGCGTGGAGTTCGAAGAAGCAGCGAACGATCGCATTATCTACTACGGAGGCCGAATACATGGCACTCACCGAGGGCGCCAAGCAATTGATCTGGCTGAGGTGCTTCATCGAGGAGCTAGGAATCGATCAAACCCAGCCCACGTCACTTCGATCAGACAATCTAGGCGCCATTACACTATCGCATGACGCAACGTATCATGCGCGTACCAAACATATCAATGTCACATATCATTTCATCTGTGAGAGAGTGGCCTCTCACGAGGCATCACTTACATACGTACCGACGAAGGAGAACGTAGCGGACATATTTACAAACGGACTGGACTTGCACCAACATAGGTATCTATTAGGGAAATTAGGATTTTGCCAAAGGGACTTCTCGCTGAGGGGGAGTGTTAGTAATCGGGATGATGACACCCCCGAGGCAGAGCCGGCACGCACTTAGCCGGAAGTTCGAGATCGCTCTCGACTCCGGGATGCTGGTGCACCTGCACAGCATCGGCACAGCATCAGCTCGAAGGATTGGTAATATAGGAACATCATATTTAGTATATAAGGACAGACGATCTTGTATAGATTGTAGAATATCAGTTTATTATAACTCCTTCATTCCACAGGTTGACTCAATGTTAACTGGACCAACTAGCAAGATGCGAATCCTTGTCCCGCCCAGACCTCCACCACAGTCGCCATCCAAACAAAGGATCGTGAATGGCAATGATGCGGCATCCCTGTTTAAGAGACCTCGCGTATCTTAATCAATCGCAACGCTCCCCTTCGGGCATTGGATTTTTATCTTAAAAGATTGATTCTTGTTATTTATGATGGCACAATTTCCAATCAGCCTAGTACAGTATTCCTGTTTTTTCCCTCTAATTCATCACATGCCATTACACAATATTGCTTTGATAATATATGACAATTCATAATTTGAACCGCCAACCTAAATTGAGCAAGGTTGCTGCGAGCAACCAGCACTTCTAGTGTAACGAAGTGTGAGTCAGAGCTCAAAGTATAGCGACAGACTGTCAAAACCGAGTTCTTAAGAGGTGCAGCACTCGTTATAACCAGTCTGAGTCAACCTTCGATAGGTGGGTGCTAAGAGTCTCGAATTATATACAGGAAATTTGTCTGATCTTATATGTTTTTCTAGTTCTATCTTTAGCTGGTCGGAGTCTGTAAAGGCTTGGCGTTAGTAAGCTAGCCCGGGTCCTTACATTCGCCCTCCTTCGCTACAAGGTAGTGAACACCTTATCCCTGAATCAAGCAAAGAAAGTGAGTACTAACCCTGGTATCTAGTCGGCGGCGTCCAGGATATCGTCTTCTTCGGTTCCAGTGGCCAATTCGGCCACGCCGTTGATGATTTGCTGGACCACGGCTTCGAACGCTCGTTCGTCAGCGGCTGACAGTGTTGAGCGCAGATTATCAGGTAACGTACCAGGTTCGGACGCATTTGCAGCCGGTGGTGGAGCAGCGGCCCTCGCGGCGGGTGCGGGCTGGCTAGGGCCAGCCGCAGTATTCTGTAGAGGACAGGAATTATAGGCAGTAGGTATGGACTTGTTGCTCAAAAGAATAGACTAGAAATTAATTCACTCTCTCAGTGAATTTAGTTGTCACTATAAATATATTATACACTACCTAGAAATTAATTCACTACAGAGAATTTCTATGTCAATAAATCGAAGGAACACTAGACTAATTTACTTGCCTCTCTCAGTGAATTTAGTTGTCACTGAGAGAGGGGGAAATCTGTCTCACTGTGCATGTACTACTACCCGGCCCTTTAGCGCCCAAGAGCTCGCGCGTCGAAGTCATTTCAGACTCCGCTGGGTGCAGCCGCCTGTGAAAATAGAAATAACAAAGTGGAATGGAGGGGTAGAGAGTAACTAGAAAACTTCGAAAATTATCAAAGAAATGGATGTATGGTACAAGAACAATGTGAGAAGAGATTGAAAAATCATACAACAAATTGAATATATTATGCTTGATTTTGGTGCAGGAGCATAAATGCACCCAACATATTCCTGGGGTGCTGTCTGGGCACGTGAGTCTGGCCATCGTTGCGCCTGGGGGCACGGTCCCTGTCCGACTGCTGACCGTCGGTGGCACCCCTCCCCCTTCCCCTCCCTCGACGTCCTCCTCGGAACGATCGTTGCCCGTGGTCGAAGGCGGAGTTATAGTTTGCCATAGCCCTGTTGTTGATCTGCTGGAAGAGGCCGAAGGAGGCATAGCCCTCCATGAAGCTCTCCTCAGGTATCTCAGGTTGCACTCGAGCGGGAACGCGGTACGGTGAGTAGTAGTCTGAATGACTCGTCTGCGTCCACTGATAGGGGGGGTGACCATATGCAGCAGCGTTTCGTGGTGGAGCTTGTGGTGCCGGCGCGCCATAGTATCTGGGAGGATAGGCGTGCGTACCAGCCGCGGACGGCGGGGGGGGTACTTGTTGTACAGCGGGCACCTGGTCAGTCGCTGCGTATTGCGATATTGAATCAAAGTGACTAAAGACGTCGGATATGTCTGATATAGCATTGTCTTGATTTTTGCAGGGGCGCCTGTTGGCGGCGTAGAATGACTGTGCCGCCAGCCAGGCCTCGTAGCCTGGGGGCGCAGGTCCAGGGTCCGGTCCTCCAGCATACTCGTGGAGCGTGGACGCGTTGTGCCATAGCTGCTGAGTAGCCGGGGGAGCGGGTTGTGGGATGTCGTTGCCAGACATAGGGGTGAGTGTCACTGTCAGTTTCAGACCTGTCTTATCCCCTTCTTATAGGGAATGTCTCTGTCGATTGGTATCGTCAGCATGATTGCGTTGCTGTCAATTGGGGGCATGGTGCTTTCCCATTCTGGTAAGTCCAATATCTGTTCTATGTCCGGAGGGGGCCGTCTGGTGCCGTTCGGCAGGTCCTCGATGCTAGTTATGTCTTGTTCGTCCAGGTAAGCGTCCAATGCCACCAGATGTTTTACTGACGTGAAGGGAAGCCAGGTTCTGTCATTGCTCTGCCATAGAACCCGGAACCAGGCGTCCTTTCCGGACTTACAGTGCGTTTCTAGCCTTTTCACGTGCCATTCTAACAGGGCGTCCCCTAGATCGGTAACCTGTGTCACGGCTCATCCTGGGAAACGTCGATCATCATTTGTGATATGTATGCGTAATAGGTTAGCGTGGAATACGGGGTGTATGTCGCGCGCTAGCAGCTCGTTCGGTAAGGCCAGCTTGTAAGTTGTTCCCTTTACTAACTCATTTGTTATTCTGTAGGGGCCTATGTATTTTGGCGCTAGTTTACGAGCCCTTCCTTTTGGGAACTTCAGGTTCACTGTTGACAGGTATACTAGGTCCCCTACCCTGAAAGGGGCAAGCCGTCTCTTCCTGTTAGCCGCGTAGGTCTGTTTTACTCACTGGGTAAGAATTGAATCATGTGCAGCTATCAGGGCGTCTTTTAGTTTCTGTGCAAAACACCTTACTCCTGGCAACTGTTCTCGCCCCGAGTCCCATATCATCGGCCTTGGTAGGTTCCCGTAGTTCAGGAAGAAAGGAGTGAACCCCGTCGTGTCCGATCATGCACTGTTGAATGCGAACTCGATTGCGGGCAGCTTCAAGACCCAGTCCTTTTGGTCTGCCGCCACTACCATTCTGAGCATCTGCGTAATTGTCCTGTTTGCCCTTTCTGTTGCGCCGTCGGTCTGCGGGTGGTAGGCCATGGACATGCGCAACTCTGCGCCTATCAGGGTGTGTAACTTCTCCCAGAAGGCTGATGTGAATAGCGAGTCCCTATCACTAATTATGACCTCAGGGATACCGTGTAACTTGTAAACCGTATCGAACACTAGCTCCGCCATCTGTTTCGCACTGTATGTTTGCTTTGATGGGGCGAGGTGTACCATTGAAGTTAAGTGGTCGATTACTACACATATCATGTCGAATTCACCACTTCTATTGCAGGATATCGGGAGTGGTCCCACGAAGTCGATGCCGATCTGCTGCCAGCGGCGGTTTGGTACTTTTAGTGGTTTCAGGTTTCCAAATTGTTTCTGGTTTACCGGTTTCGCGACGGCACATATGTGACAGCTTTCACAAAAATCCTTCATGTCCACATAGATTCTGGGCCACCATACGTGATCTTGCAGGTAGTAGTATGTTTTACAGCCTCCTAGATGCGCTAATAAGGAGTGCACGTGTGATATGACGCATTCTTTTATTCCTTTGTTTCCGTGGGCGCCATCTGGAATGCAGAGGCATGGTTCACCACTCATCTTGATGTAGAGCAAGCCGTCTTGCATTAGAAAGTTGTCGTGGTGTTGTAAATTTTCGATTATTCCCTTGAAAAATTTGTCGTTTTGATATAGTTCCTTTAAAATAGTCGGGAACTTAAATGAGGGGTCGAACATCAATATCATTTCTTCGAAGGGTGGTGCGGCCATATATAGATCCTCGTTAATTTGAGGAGCTTCAATTTCCGAGTCTGTGTCCTCTTCCGGCGTCTTGGCCAGGGGTTTGACCAAATTGGATGGGGCGGCCACGTTGCGGGCGTCAGAGGATTTTCTTTGCGCCCTCCAGTTTCGTTTCCCTCTGGGGGCCTTGCTCTCTCTGACAGTTTCCGTGGTGGAATTTGTGGTAAGTGGTCTTACCGTGACATTGGCATCGTCGTACTGTTTTGGTGGTTTTATAGCATGACCGGCTCGTGTTTTCCTTATTGGCCGACTATCGATACCGGTTGCATTTAGGTGCATCAGTAAGGATGCGTTGGCCTCGTGTCCGGTTTTCAGAGAACAGGGTCTTCGTTTAATTTCAGTTATCGTTGTTGGTACGTCTTCCTCAACTATGTATTCCGATGCCGCTCTTACGATTCCTATCGGTTCTGCGTTATACATTCGTGATAGCGCGTCTGCCACTACGTTCGCTTCACCAGGTATATATATTAT
>WHVA01000388.1:0-111148 GCA_015179125.1 Gautieria morchelliformis | reverse complement strand
AAAGAGGGGGATAACCCCGACAGAAAATGTGAAAACCACAACGCCTGCGTAAATATGGCGAAAAACTTATATAAAGGTTACCCAGAAAAGTGGGACCCCGAGAAAGGCACCCCCTACGCAGATGGGCTAGACCACACAACAGGGAGGAAGCGAAAATACGAACGTTTCACGAAAACAGGCGAAAACGTGGCGAATCCAGACATAACAGAAAGAGAACATCCAGAGAATGCAACAAGGATATTCCTGGACAAAGAGAACAAAGAGGAATGGCAGGCAAGCCAACCTACAGAAAACACCACAGAACAGGAAGGAATGGGAAGTCTACACGGACGGATCATGCCTCAACCCAAACACAGAGTCGGCCAGAACAGGAGCAGGAATATACTGCGAAGATAACGAAAATTACACTAGGACCATAAGAGTGCCTGGAAAGAAACAAACGAACCAAAGGGGGGAACTAGTGGCCATACTGAAAGCCCTAGAAATGATACCAAAAGGAGACCCCCTGAAGATAAAGACCGACTCGACTTACGCAGCGGCCGGAATAATCGAAGGATTAAAAAATGGGAAGACATGGCGTGGCTCAACGTAGACAACGCCGATATCTTCAAGAAAATAAAATACGAACTGACGATAAGAGGCGCAGTCACCACCTTTGAATGGGTGAAAGGACACGCCGGCACAAAAGGCAACGAAGAGGCAGATAGATTAGCCTCGGAAGGCGCAAACAAAGCCGAAGCCGATGAAATAAACCTAACCGTCCCAGAGGAATACGAACTCAAAGGGGCGAGGCTACAGAGCCTAACTCAGAAACTAGCCTACGAGCTAATAATGAGAGGAAAAAATATCGATCCGGTAACAAACACCGGAAGGAGAAAGCTTGCCGAAACGAAAGCAGAGCTACAAGAAACACTGGGTGTAAGCCCAACGGAAAGGGCAATATGGAAGACACTAAAGTCGCCCACCATAAGAAGAAACATCGCAGACTTCCTGTGGAAATTGCTACACGGAAGACTGAGAGTCGGAGCATACTGGAAATACATACCCGGGTATGAAGAAAGGGCCAGCTGTAAAAAATGCGGAGGCCTAGAAACAATGGACTACATATGGTTCGAATGCCAGACCCTGGGCCGATCGGAGGTCTGGGAGGCGGCAGAAACGCTCTGGAAAAAGACAACAGAGATAAAAGAAGGGGTAAACGAATGGATACACCCAAACGAACACCTGATAAGAGGACTAGGAGCCGTGAAAAAAGTGGAACGCTTCTCGTCAACACGAACGCTACAAAAATACAAGGACCTGGTGCTAGAAACGGCGTGGCTCCTATGGAAAATAAGAAACGAATCAACAATCGGTGAAAAAACCTTTACAGGAAAAGAAGTAAAGGCAAGATGGGTGGCAGAAATAAACCACCTAATACAAAAAGAGCACTCAATGGCTCTGATAAAAAAAGATAAACAAAAGAGAAGCCAGGACATAAAGCGCTTCAAGGAAAAATGGGCGTGCACGGACTACGCAGTGACGCTACACAAAGGAAACCTGACCATCAAAAGATGGGATCAGGGACTCCCAGACGGAGAAACGGGAGAATGGTGAAAAACAGAAAAACAAAAACATATATACCTTACAATCATCACGATTATTGATACTAATAGCCAAGAGCCGCGTGGGATCAGATCCACGACGAACCTGACTGTAGCCCCTACGGGCTGCGAGTGCGGGGCGGCGTACCTCGAAAGCCGGGCCGGCGACAAGAGAGCCCAGCCGACGAGGAGGGGGGGGTTTTAGTGGGTAAAAGCCCCACACTGTCTCCCAAAAGGGAGTTCGTCTGTTAGCAGATTTCCCCTCCCTGGCAAAAAAAAAAAAAAAAAAAAAAAAAAAGAAAACCCGCCACCCTAACCGATCTCCACAACCTAGCCCAATCCATAGATGCATGCTGCTGGGAAAGACATTCCAAAATTGCTCACGAAACTTCTGCCCAGAGCAAGCACGACAAGTCTTCTGACAAGAAGAAGACCAATTCCAGAAATACCAACTCTAGAAACAACAACAACAACAACAGTTCCGGCTCCAATTCTGGCAACCAGAACTCCACTCCCACACCTCGCAACCCCCAGGCTTCCGGTTCCAATGCCAATGCCTGGAAGACCACCCCCAACCTTTCCGACAAACTTGGGAAGGACAGAAAACTAACCCCTGCAGAATGCCAGCGTCGCATGGATAACAACCTTTGCCTCTTATGCGGCAAAGGAGGTCACGTCACCTGCAAATGCACCTGAGCAACAGCTTCCACTGCCAAGGCCAAGGGCCATGCAGCAAAGACGGAAGAGAAATCTGAAGCGACTCCTGCTACTGATGCAAAAAGATTAGCAGCAGTCCTCTGGCCTCCGCACGAGCTGAGGGCTGTGTTGACCCCATTCGTGCGACTAACAAGGTTCGACTCAACGTGCCCACTGGGATTATGTAATAACTAATGTACATGTAGATACACGGGTTATTTACACAGTCAGCTCCCTTATGTATGCAGCCCTTGGCACCCACCCCGATATAGCCTTTGCAGTGCAACACCTCAGTCAATTCACCAATTCATATGGTCCAGAACATTGGACGGCGATCAAACACGTCCTACGTTACCTCATAGGCACACGGGACGGTGGGATCCTCTTTAGGAAGGAGGCCGGGCTTGAACTTCGAGTATATGTGGACGCCGACTACGCTAATCGCAGTGACGCTAGATCAATCAGTGGGTATGTTGCAATATTAGGAGGGGGATCTATTGCCTGGAGTGCCTGGAAGCAACGGATGGTCTCACTATCTACCACAGAGGCCGAGTATATTGCCCTTACTGAAGGCGCCAAAGAACTCGTTTGGCTCCGGAAAGCGATCAAAGAGCTCGACTTCGACCAGATCCAACCAACCTCCATTCAATGTGATAACCTCGGTGCAATCACTTTGTCACAAGACGTGACTTACCATGCTAGGACAAAACATATAAATGTTGCTTACCATTTTATCCGTGAGAAAGTCGCTTCAAACGAGGCAGCACTTACTTATGTCAGGTCGAAGGAGAATCCCATGGACTTAATGACAAAAGGGTTGGAGGGACATCAATTCAAATATTTGCAAGGGAAGTTAGGGTTTACTGAGGGGGAGTGTTGAGTAAAGGACAGTGCGACATGGATGCGGCACTTCGGTCTGCTAACGTAAGCCGATGACGCATACGACGATGACGCGTATAGGACACAAAAGAGGGAGCGGACAAAGGAGAGCAGGAAGATACAAGGAATTATAGAACAAGGGAACTTAATACAATTAGGATAGAATGTGTATTTAGGACAGCAACTCTCGTCGCTGTCATATCATCGAACTACAAACCTCTATAACCTATCTACTGTGAGTGCTTCGACCTATACACTTTGCTTCTGACACTTTTCCTAAAGCAGAGGTGTGAAAGTGGAGTGGAAGTGACAGTGTGACAGAAACACTTCTGGGAGCAGGAATGGAATAGGTGGAACTGGGTGCAGGGTCAGAACTGGAGAAGGGAGCATCCCCTGACAGGATTGTGACTCATCAACCCACAGGAACCTCAGCACAGGTGGTGTGGAGGATTACCTGTTGGAGTTACAAGTGTGACCCCTGCTGCATCCACAAGCACCCCATATGTGGAGTCCTTGATATGCGAGTCAGAGTTCCACAGCTTGCCTCAGTCTTATCACACACTTGTGAGACTGAGAACTGACTATCTAGTACAGCTTCCAATAGGTTATGGGCCTACCATCCATGCTTTGAGTATCACATTACTACACACGGATATTCATAACCATTATCATAGCTACTCCCAATCCTACATCTCCACGATGGTACTCAAGTATCACATCAGGGTGAATGACTTAGAGAAGCTTACCAAGGGCTCTTGGCTGAAATGGTCTTGGGAAATGGAGTTTTCTTTCCTTGAGGCTGGTATCATGGGCCACCTTGATGGCTCCATTGACGAGCCGATCAATCAGAAAAAATCTGCTGAATGACACCTTATCAACTCGCACATCATTGGCACTCTCAGGAAGCAGGTCGATGGTATGCTCCGTCATCTCTTACTGCCGACCATGTCTGCGAAAGATGCATGGGATCTCCTTAAGCTCCACACTCATCACAGTGGTATGATATCCAAAATTGATACTCTTGCCTTCACCATCGGTGCTAAGTTCTCTGACCTGTCAAAAACTACCCACACCATGGCTGAGATTGAAGATGCTGTCTCCAACATTTATGACGAAGGCAGGGCACCTATGCAGGACGAATACACCGTGCTTGTCCTCATGAATGCGCTCAAAGGGACAAGCCTTGACTGGGTCCGCAAGCATCTCCTTGTGGTATTCTCAAATGGAAAGTCTAAGTCCATACTTTCCAAGAACAATATCATCGAAACAATCCACCTGGCTGCTTGTGAGAAACTTCACTCCACGTCTGATAAGGCCAATGCTGCTAGGTCTGATCATCGTCCTACCATTAAGTGCTCCAACTGTGGCCATGGTCACCCTTTCAAGTGGTGCTGGAAGAAGGGCAGTGGTGCTGAAGATAAAGCACCTGACTGGTTCAAAGAAGCCCAGAAGAAATGGTCTGATAAGAAGCAGAAGAAACCTGAGAAAATGGCAAAAGCTAATGACTGGTTCAAAGAAGCCCAGAAGAAATGGTCTGATAAGAAGCAGAAGAAACCTGAGAAAATGGCAAAAGCTAATGCTATGGCGGATTCCAGTAGCAGCGATTCTGATGCCACCAATGTAGCCATCAATATTGAGGTGTCCCTCACTGCTGAGTCACGTCTCAATGACAGCTACCATTGCTGCACTGCCATTGACCATGACTGCGCTGACCCTGGCTGCACAACCCATGTCTCCCCTGTCTGCTCCAAATTCTCTGATCTCTCCCCTACTACTAGGCAGATCAAGCATGTTGGTGGTCAGTACCTTGGTGGTCAGTTCCTCTCTGCGGCTGGTGTTGGGATGATCCATCTGCGCTGTGGAAAAGGCCACCACCTTGTTCTGGAAAATGCTCTTTTTGTCCCTGACACTTCTGTCTGCCTCATCTCTATTGGTTGTCTCAACAATGTGGGCTCTGACGTTACTTTCCATGATCCTCGCTGCTCCATAAAAGGCCCCACCAGAAAAGTCATTGCTCAAGGCATGAAAATCGGCTCTGACCTCTATTATATCTCTGGCAACCCGTCACCCTTTCATGACAGGGCAAACATTGCTCACACCGCCCCTGACTGTCATGATGTGTTTGTTTCTCATACTCAGGTGCTCTGTCCTGCCATTTCTCACCCCATTTCCGTGTTTGTTCCGATCGCCATTGTCATGTTCGGCAACCGATTCTCGCTGTTCGCACCAATTACCATAGCTACGCCGTCAAATGCACGATCAACGTCTTTGGACTGACTTAGCAGTCATCGCTGGGTCTACCACCTCCTCTGCTCAACCCTCTTCCAATGGTGTTCTGGTAATTGGATTGTCATGACCTGTGTATTCCCTACACCTTGTTATCCCCATTTCCCCTTTTGCTACTCGTCCCCAGTGTTCGCTCGGCTTCGCCCTCCACCTCGACCTCTCCTCCTCTATGTCACCTCTGTTTGCCCTTCCTCGCATTTCGCCCAACGACCATTCGCTGCTCGCATCATTCGCCAACAGGCACACCATCAAATCACGATCGACATCCCTATCCGGCATGATGGCTCGTCAGTAACTCCATCAGCTTTTCGATCCAACCCCCTTTGGTGTTCATATGAGCAGGGTGCGTTTGCGGGACGTCCTACCCGTAGGTCATGTGGGATCAACCCAGTAGATGAAGAACCCATGCAGGGCAGTGTATATGCAGGTCCCAAGACATGATTTCGTATACAGGTGTCTTTGCCACCTTCACTCTCCGTCGTTTCATGTTCTCCCTCTTCTCTCATTCTATTGTATGTTTATTCCCTCTATGTTGTATCATGACTGCGCACCCCTATCCAACCCTGACTCGTGACGGCCTCTTTCCTATTTCGCTGATACCTTACGAGCATTCGATATAAGTAGTTTACATTCGCATGTATATTCCCCAGTTCAATTATCATATGTCGTTCATCTTGTGCAGCTTTGACCTCGCTGTGGTCATCGTCTTAAGCCTTCTCTTGGAGATTTCTATCTTCGACTAGCAGAGGACTTAGGCGCCACTGGTGAGTTCTCATACTTCACCTTCGTTACCTTAGCCTTCGAACCATTTTCTGTGCTGTTGGCGAAGGGATTGTCAAGACTTAGACAGCCCTTCCGTGAGACCTTGCACGTTACATCGTCAAGTGCCACAGGCTATTTCGCTACGACTGTAGATAGGGTGAGCCCCGTTCGGGCAACCCTCTTACCTTGTGAACATTCATTGGTTCACCTATTCGCCGAACGGCATACTTATTCGCACAAGTTATTCGGGCATTCGCTGTGTTCACTAATACACAATATTAACGCCTGAAAACCAATCTTGACACTGACCTCGCTACGTGGCACAAACACCTTGGACATCTCAACTACGCCTCTGTCATTGTGATGGTGAAGTCCAGCATGGCTATAGGTATGCCTGTTAACTTATCCTCTCCCCCCCTCCTTTGTGAACATTGTGTCCTTGGCAAGCAGACAAAGACACCTATTCCCAGAGTCAGAGGGGGGGTGAGGGTTTTAGATTAAAATGTTAAGTGATGCCTTTAGCAAACAAATTCTATTGCTTAGCGGTTGGGACCGCTATGTTCATCCCTCCTCTGTGTGCTGACTAAGCCCCTCGAGACGCGTCCGGCACTGATGGATGGAAGTCACATGACCATGTTGACAAGAAAGTGGTATTGATCTAAGGAACAACTAAGTCAAAAGGCTTCGCTTTTGAGGCAGTTTAGAGTAAGCAATAATAGTGAACCCTCAACGAAGAATTGGAGTAAACTATCGAGATCTAAGTTCTGTAGCTATCAAACAAGACTACAGTAACTTCAGGGGGTGAAACAGTTGATTCTGGATGATTTCATTCATACATTTGTAGTGGCTACTTATACTATATTAGTGGTAACTACTGGTGTTTGAGATAGTGAGCAGATGGGTCAAAAAACTACTTGTAACTAGAGGGGTGACTAATTATAGTCATAAAATCATGGGAGTGATGGGGATAGTGTCAGGGTTGTTTAAACTTTGGAATAGAGTCTTGTACCTAGTATACAAAGCCCCTGTCCACATGGTGTCAAGATAATAATCAGCTGGTCGTGTCATGGAGTCCAATAGAGAATAGAGATTAAATCTGCCCTGCCTAGGCTTGGTGATGGGGCCGCTGTCTCTGTGCCTCTTCTGTGGGGCAGCTAATTAAGTACACGTATTATGGATGACATTCTAAAGTCACTCCACAATATCCAGTGCTCCTGTGCAGTCTGCATTCCTCTGCGGTGTTTGGTGCCCGCACCTCCTCGGTGCCTGTGGCCTGGCGCCTGTCGACGTCATGGCCGATGCCATCAGTCGATAGGCGCGCTGTCTCTGATCGGCCGCACATGGTCGATGCCCGTATCCCTGTATCTTATCTAATCTGTAGATAAGATAGCTATTCGTGATGTCGTGTATCTGTTGTCTGTGTCGACGTCCGTCGTAAGTGTCGTTCCTATTCCTTTTTAATCATTTTTTTCTTTCTTTCTTTTATTAGCTTCTTTGTACATAGATGACTTGGAATAGAATAATTGTGTCTATCATAACAGAGGGCATGCAGGAGGCTTGAGAAAGTTTTTTCTGATATCACCGGTCTGGAGGATGTTGGTAGTTCAACTGGCAATAGATATGTCCTTAACTTCATTGATGACTACTCAAGAATGTCCTGTATCTTCCCACTGAAGAGGAAGTCTGATGCCGCTGCCACTTTCTTTTTTTTTTTTTTTTTTTTTTTTTTTTTTTTTTGCTAGGGAGGGGAAATCTGCTAACAGACGAACTCCCAATTGGGAGACAGTGTGGGGCTTTTACCCACTAAAACCCCCCCTCCTCATCAGCCAGGCTCCCTTGTCGCTGGCCTGGCTTTCGAGGTACGCCGCCCCACACTCGCAGCCCGTAGGGGCTACAGTCAGGTTTGACGTGGATCTGATCCCACATGGCTCTTGGCTATTAGTATCAATAATCGTGATGATTGTAAAGTATTATAAATATTTTGTGTTTTCTGTTTTCACCTCCCGTTTCTCCGCCCAGGAGCTCCTGGCACTGCAGGCATATAAAAGTTTTCTTGTCTGAAAAACTGTTGAAAAACTGTAAAGATTTTCCAAATATTTTTAGTGTTTTTTATGTAAAAAAAACTAGAATAAAATTTTGAATTTTTATTAGAATTTGTTGAGCAAGAAAATTGTAAAAAATTTCAAAGTTTTTTTCAGGGTTTTTTATGGGTTTCTTTGTGTTTTCACAAAGAAACTTATAAAAAGACATAAAAAACCCTGCAAAAACTTTAAACTTTTTTACAATTTTCTTGCTCAACAAATTCTAACAAAAACACAAAATTTTGTTAAAGTTTTTTTACATTAAAAACACTAAAAAAATTTGAAATATCTTTACAGTTTTTTGAACAGTTTTTCAGACCAGAAAATTTTTATATGCCTCCAGTGTGGTCCCACCTTTTGATGGTCAAGTTACCTTTGTGTAGCGTCACTGCGAAATCCGTGCACACCCATTTTTCCTTGAAGCGCTTTATGTCCTGGCTTCTTTTTTGTTTTTCTTTTCGTATTAGGGCCATTGAGTGTTCCCTTTGTATTAGGTGGTTTATTTCTGCCACCCATCTCGCCTTCACTTCTTTCCTTGTGAAGGTCTTTTCTCCGATTGTTGATTCATTTCTTATCTTCCATAGGAGCCACACCGTTTCTAGGACCAAGTCCTTGTATTTCTGCAGCGTTCGTGTTGAGGAGAAGCATTCTGCCTTCTTTACGGCTCCTAATCCTCTTATCAGGTTTTCATTTGGGTGTATCCATTCGTTTACCCCTTCTTTTATCCCTGTTGTCTTTTCCAGAGCGTCTCTGCCGCTTCCCAGACCTCTGATCGGCCTAGGGTTTGGCATTCGAACCAGATGTGGTCCATTGTTTCCAGGCCTCCACATTGTTTACAGCTGGCCCTTCCTTCGTAGCCGGGTATGTTTTTCCAGTATACTCCGACTCTTAATCTCCCATGTAGCAGTGTCCACAGGAAGTCTGCAATGTTTCTCCTTATTGTGAGTGACTTTAGCATCTTCCATACTGCCCTTTCCGTTGGGCTTACACCCAGTGTTTCTTGTAGCTCCACCTTTGTTTCGGCAAGCTTTTTCCTCCCGGTTTTCATTACCGGGTCGATGTTTTTTCCACTCATTATTAGCTCGTAGGCTAGTTTTTGCATTAGGCTTTGCAGCCTCGCCCCTTTGAGCTCGTATTCCTCTGGGATGGTCAGATTTATTTCGTCGGCTTCGGCTTTATTCGCACCTTCCGAGGCTAGCCTGTCTGCCTCTTCATTGCCTTCTGTGCCGGCATGCCCTTTCACCCATTCGAAGGTGGTGACCGCGCCTCTTATTGTCAATTCATATTTTATTTTCTTGAAGATGTCGGCATTGTCTACATTGAGCCAAGCCATGTCTTCCCATTTGTTCAATCCTTTGATTATTCCAGCTACTGCGTAAGTCAAGTCGGTCTTTATCTTCAGGGGGTCTCCTTTTGATATCATTTCTAGGGCTTCCAAGATGGCCACTAGTTCTCCCCTTTGGTTCGTTTGTTTTTTACCAGGCACTCTTATGGCCCTTGTGTAATTTTCGTTATCTTGGCAGTATATTCCTGCTCCTGGTCTTGCCGACTCCGTGTTCAGGTCGAGGCATGATCCGTCTGTGTAGACTTCCCATTCCTTTCCTGTTGTGTGGTGCTTTCTATAGGTCGGCTTTGCCTGCCATTCCTCTTTTTTCTCTTTGTCCAGGAATATCCTTGTTGCATTCTTTGGATGTTCCCTTTCTGTTATGTCTGGGTTTGCTACGTTTTCACCCATCTTCGTGAAACACTTGTATTTTCTTTTCCTCCCTGTCATGTGGTCTAGCCCATCCGCGTAGGGGGTGCCTTTTTCGGGGTCCCATTTCTCTGGGTAACCTTTGTATAGGTTCTTTGCCATGTTCACGCAGGCGCGGTGGTTTTCACATTTTCTATCAGGGGTCATCACCCTCTTTTTGCCCTTTGTAGGCCTTTTATTGAGATTATGTCGTGGTTCTTTCTCAGGCATTTTGCTGCCTTCTTATTCTACTTGTAGTTATCGTCCGGCTTGACCACGTTGTGCCAGACTGTCATTTTTTCTTTAAGGCCTTTGTCTGTCTTTCTGGCCTGTATTCTGACGTGGTATGTCTCTGCCGTCTTTAGCATCTCTTTTAGTGATGTCGGCAGGCTGGAGTGTAACCCTTGCTTGGTTCTCCACGTTTGCTTCAACCAGCTTATCCTCGATTCGGTGTCTACCTTCGGGACTGCTTTAGGGTTGATATCCCCAAATATAAGTCTGTCTGCTATCTAAGCCCAGTCTGGGCGCTTTTCTGGTATGGCTAGGTACTTTTGTAGCCACATTATGTGTATTGCGGCGAGCCTTGCTTTTATGTCTGGGATGCCAAGGCCCCGTCTTCTCGATTATGCCGCTGCCACTTTCAAAGACTGGTTATCTCTCATTGAGAGGGAGAGCAATGAATTTGTTCTTATTTTTCGTATGGACAATGGAGGAGAATACACTTCAGATGACTTTGAGACCTACCTCAAATGAGAGGGCATATGTCATGAAACCACTGCTCCCTATACATCAGCTGAGAATGGTAAGGCTGAGAACTGCCATCGAACCATCATGAACTGTGCCCACACAATTAGGTCTGATCCTGGCGTGCCACCCAGTCTATGGGCCGAATCCATTCGAGCTGCTGCATATCTAAAAACCAGACTCATACCCACACTCTTGAAGGGAAGACCCCTTATGAGATGTGGTTCAGAAGGCATCCTGACCTTTCCCACTTGTGAGACCTTGGATGTCATGCCTGGGTTCATGTCCCTGGTGACAACCCAAAGATCTACAGCTGCTCCATTGAGTGTGTGCTAGTTGGCTACTATGAGACTTCCAAAGCCTACTGCTACCTTGAGCATCCCACAGGAAAAATCCATGTGACTAGGAATGTTGTCTTCACTGAGAGCCAGGACTGTCGCCCATGTGAGCTTCATCCAGGGGTTGTTGTGAACGAGTCTGACCTGCCTACCACTGAGGTCGATGACATTCCATCTCATGATGGGATTGTGGCGGACTTACCCCTGAGCCACCCACCCTGACTTCTGCACCTGCCCTGCCGATTCCACCTGAAGTTGCCCCTCGATACTCCGCCCGTGTCCCTAAAGTCTCCACTGCCGGCACAGCCATACGAGGCCTCTCCTATGAATCAGTACTGGACAGGGTGATGAAGGACATATGCACCAGCTCTCAAGGGGGTGCAGATGTCCCTGATGATGTCATTGGTGTCATTGTGGCAAACTCGGCTGCCAAGTGGTACTGCACGGATGGAGACTCTGACCCTAAATCTTACCATGAGATCTTGACCTGAGCGGATGCTCCTCAATGGGAGCAGAGCATGTCGGACAAGATGGGCCCCCTGTCCAAACACCAGGTCTGGGACCTTGTCCCATATACGGAGGTACCTGTCAATCACCATGTGATGCCTTCCAAATGGGTATACCTCACTAAGAAGGATGAATCTGGTACTCCAAAGTGCTTTAAGTCTTGTGTTGTTGCAAAGGCTTCGCCCAGCGGGCCGGCATTGACTACACTGACATGTTTGCTCCTGTGACCAGGCTGGAGTCTGTGTGTGCAATCCTTCATATAGTGCCATCATGCCTGTGCAATGCCCATACTATGCAAAGCTGGGTGCTTCATACTGTTAGAATAAATGGAATAAAGATATTTCATATTATTAAACAGTTTAACAAACATCTAACTGAATTCATTAATTGGGAAACATTCAAGATGCATAGGTGTCTGTGTGCATGAGCATGAGCAAGTGATGATGTCATATCTCACTTAGATATGACACACATGTGACCAAGCCTTGGTCTTGATAACCGAGGCACCGCACTGGCAAGTGGGGCCTGCCCTGGCAAGCAGGTACCTGGGCACCAGTCAGTAGAATATATTCTTTAAATGTCTATGTATTTATCTGTATTTATCAATAGATGAATGGATACTCAAAATGTATTGGAATTGCCCTTTTGATGAGTGCGACAGTCTTGGGCACCTAGATATGATAAGATGGTCCAGCGGCTATCGTTGAGTATCTAATCAGTGATCCGTGATTGATGTTGATCCAAGTACTTGGCTCAGTGAGGTGAGTGTTCATTGAATAGACGTAGCTAGTTATCTGTAGGGTTCATAAATCTGTAGAATCAGATAATAAAACAAGTAACTAATTTCTGGTTAGTATACGAGCTTTGAAGCTGTTTGAAACAGTGAGTACAACTTGAGATCAGCTTCTAGGCTGATTTGAGTGTATGCAAGATGAGCGCAAAGGGATTTTCTGGCTAGAGTAACATACAGTGAAGTTGCTGTATTTATAGAAAAAAGAAAGTGATTTTCTACCTATTATTTCTAAGTGGAAGAGTCTGTGATCACATTCAGACAGTAGTTACAAATCATGGAAAAAAAAACAAGAAAGATGATGGGGATTATCCTACAAGGGGATTTGAGAGATGGGGATTATGCGAGGCATACATGATGCCCCTTTCAACATGTAATAGCCCCACAATTGACTGTCTTGTCCCTGTCAGCACGATCAGCTTTTCCCTTGAGATTCAATGTGTATGCACCTGCATATACACTTGATCTCCATTTCCCTTCCAAAGGACAGTCAAATATCTTTGACACACTATTCTACTCACATCGCACAAGTTCCGATGTCCCCATACAGCACTTGTAGTGCCATAGAATTATTTCTTTTCTTTTGCCCCCGCTCGAGCTGTCTCCCTGATCCGGCACTTGATCAAGACACAGGTGCTTTGTTCAGTTAGATCTGTCAGCTGGTGGGAAGCCACCAACTGATGCATATGATGTCATGATGTCATCAGCATATACATGGTCCCTTTAACCGGTGATCATACTGGTTAACTATTAGACAATTCTTTCTAAAAACTCTGTGATAGTGTTTTCAATATATTCTCATTTAGGGAATGTGAACATTGGACCTAAAGGAAGTCCAACCATGGAGTATTTATCACAACATATATTGCTATTGCAGTTGGCAACGTCGGTCACCGGGGTGGCGCCCCGACACATAGCGCGAAAAAACATTGCTCTTTCCTACAACCCTTCCATATGTCCCAGGACCCGGCCAAGACAAGATGAGCCAGGTATGCGACACAGGTAAATTGATTCTTGTGACTTCTGTCTCGTCCGTGTCCGTACCTTCAGGAGGAAGCGTTCGGGTATTCGACAGTGTATCGGAGCGTGCGTGTCAGCCGCGTTAGGCATAATATCCTATATTACAGCTTTGAGGATGTAGCAGGCTCCCGAAATGTATGGTGCTGCTCACTCTGTATGACGTTTTAGCCCGCGCCTTTTCGAGCTGAGTGCTACTATCTCCTATCACTCCAATAACTGTATATAAAGCAGTTTCTGGCACGATTTTCACCGGTACAGTACCCACTCCCCGTATACTTGACCCCACACCGGATCTTCTTTGATCATGTCTACTGCTACCCGGCGTGCCGGTCTCCTCAACCACTTCCTCGCCCTCCCACAGGGTGACAAGATCCAGGCAGAATGTATGCCTTTTTTTTCGCGTCTTTGCTTGTAGACCGCGCGTTTTGACACATTAAATAGATGTTTGTGTTGACGGCGACGGTGTTCTGCGCTCAAAGACCACCGTATGTGCTAATCTTGCCGACAGCACACGTCTCTGCCACTTACGCTTGTTGTAGACGGTGGCAAAGAAAGTAAAGGACTTTGGTGACCTCCGTGTCTGGGATTTCGATGGCTCATCGACCAACCAAGCTCCCGGCCATGATTCCGACGTATACCTCCGTCCGCCGCTGTCTTCAAAGACCCATTTCGTGGCGGGGAGAACATCCTAGTAATCGCCGAGACATACAACAACGATGGCATGCCGAATAAAACAAACTTCCGCCATCATGCGAAGAAGTCGAGGACTTGGTCGAAGACACCGTTCCTTGGAGTTCGGTCTTGAACAAGAGTACACGCTCTTCGATGCCGATGGCTCACCCCCTACGGTTGGCCAAAGGGTGGTTTCCCAGGTCCTCAGGGTCCATACTATTGCGGAGCTGGTCCGTGCTCACTCCACAAATTGTATCAGGTAGACTGACCCCGTAAACACGTAGGAACTGGCAAGGTTTTCGCTCGTGATCCCATAGAAGCGCATTACCGTGCCTGTCTCTACGCTGGGATTAACATCAGCGGTATCAATGCCAATGTGATGCCGTCTGTGGGAATTCCAGGTCGGCCCATGTGAAGGTATCTCAATGGGCGATCACTCGTGGATGGCTCGCTACCTTGTCACCCGCGTCGCCGAGATGTGGGGCATCAAGGTGTCATTCCACCCCAAGCCACTGCAGGGTGACTGGAATGGGGCAGGCTGTCACACTAATTACTCGACCAAGGAGATGCGTGAACGGGGCGGATTGAAGAAGATCGAGGCGGCAGTTGAGAAGTTGGCGAAGAAGCACGCGGAGCATATCCAGGTGTATGGAGAGGACAACCATATGAGGTTGACCGGCAAGCACGAAACCGGCCAAATATCGAGCTTCAGCTGGGGCGTGGCAGATCGTGGAGCTAGTATTCGTATTCCATGGCACGTTGGGCAGGGTTATGGATACCTGGAAGACAGACGTCCTGCCTCGAACATTGGTGTGTGTTGTTCCACGTACAATTGCGCCACACATTATTGCGCCCCTGCTGACTCCACTCTTCTCTAGACCCAGACTGCGTAACTGGAATTATTGTGGAGACGACCATTCTCAACTAGTGTTAAAGCACGCGGAGCATATCCAGGTGGATGGAGAGGTTTCGTGCCTTTCCGTCAATCCCATATCATTGTGGTCATATTTCGAGCTTCAGCTCGGGCGTGGCAAGCCGTGCTTGGATAATTACAAAGTCAAACGGACAGATCACTCAAGTGCCACATGGCTTTCGTTTCACCTGCAGATTGTTTCACGCTGTACAATAAATATCGTGCTATGTATACTGTAATGATCTATTACATGTTATTAGCAGGGACTCATCTGCAGTTATTCGTGATGGTAATCCATCTGCTGCGTGACAGAATTGGAATTGCGAAGAGACATAATTAGAAAAGTTGCACGACCGAAAAGGTAATACTGATACAAAAGGAAAACCGTAAGGACACTACCGTATTGCAGGCAAAAAGGCTGAAATGGAATATAAAATGGCATTATTTATTGATCAATGTCCCAGGGGGGATGCGTGGTGTTTTTTGCGGTAGGAGATAATCTGAATCTTGAACCCAGTGACGTTGAACGACGCGCGAGTGGCTCGGGATGGGATGGGATGTTTGCGTACTTGGATGAAGCGAAATCTCACAATGCGATTATTATAATCGCCCATCGAACGAAGCAAACCCGGGCAATATTAGTACCTCTCATCTATGATTCTATCTAAGGGAAAGATTTCTCAGCATTCTGTATCGGGCGGAGCCCAGATGCCGGTTTGCGCACTGATGCAGGCTATAAGCTGCGTGACGTCAATTCATACAAATTCCATCGTAGCACGTGGTAATAGCGCCAGCGCTATGGAAACCAAAGTGCTTGCAGGTGCACTCGCAATCCGCCTTCTAGCAGCTTGCTCGCCGCTACAGGACGTGTTACAGGATGACCAGCAACTTGCTTCTCCCCTGACGTCCTACGCACGATGTACGCATGGCTTGATTTTATATTTGTGACACTAAGTCCGACTGTATTCCACCCAGTACGGGAAGGAGTGTATCTGTTCAAGCATGGCATAGATCCTTACTCAGGTGGGGTCTTCCGGCAGGTAAGACCTCTCCATACCGTCTTCATGCATGGTCTTGACTTGTGCGCAGTCGCCTATACTGTTGTCACTATTTTCCACCATCCTTCCGTTATCTCCTGCGTTGTTGTCCCCTTTATTATGGACACTATGTGATGGAATAGGTGCCTGGAGTCTGTCACGAATTTGGAGGCTCCGTTGTAAGTCCTCTGTGACATATGGATCCCGAGAGGGTTTGATCGTCATATCGTGCGTTATACTGTTTCATGACGCATTCACGAGCGAGTTGGTTGGCTGACGTGCATTGAAGGTATCTCCTGAACCCATACCTGTTCCTTCCCTCGCTTGCACTCTCTACCTCGACCTTTGACAATACACTGTTTCTACTTGCGCTGCATTCAGCCTGTCTGGGTAATAGTCTATCCACGTCATCTGCTTCCTGTGTTTACCTCTTTTCAGGAAACCTTGAGATTTCTTTACTATTGCTTGCCTTACTCACCCACCTGTCCCCTACCTCTGTCCTTCTCCTCCCGCCCATATTATTTCTCAATCTGGCGGGTCCATCCTCCCGCCTCTCTAAACCAATACAATTTGTCGGTTACAGACGTGCTGTGCCGTTGGCACTCCATTATGTCACATACCTTTCATCACTCGCTCTGATTTCCACCCTGGTATCGGGCGGTTGGGGCTGGATTGGTCGGACATGGGGCGCCGTGTAGGTGCTTTGCATCGTCACATAATACCATGTCCCTTAGTCCCCTCAGGTTAACCCTTCCAGAGCTTACCCCTAACCCTGGCCTTTGGTGGTACTTTTTCACAGAAATGTTCGACTACTTCCGGCCTTTCTTTCTTATGGCCTTCTCCGTTCGTGAACCTCAAGTCACTCTTGCTCTGTATTGACCACCTTGTAACGTGTAGATGCACCTGATTATATATGTTGCTCCCATCAGCATAAAATTCCAGTAAGCTCAACCGTTGTTGACGTGTTTCACTAAATCGACCTTTCTGTCAGACATGATCCCCTCTTTGCAACATTCCTCCTTCAAGGTATCTTCGCAATATTCAAGTCATATCCAACATTATCGGACCCAGGCTTGTTCTTGAGCATGCTTTCGATCTTCCCGGAGATCTACCCCTGTCAGTACTACGACACTTTCAAGGTATCCTTGCGTAAGATTGAAGGCTATATAATCCAGATCTCAAAACACCAATCGTTACAACGCTGCTTCATCTGCATGCCTCCTTGTTGTTGCCACTGTTCCATCGCCTTTGGCTCTCGCAAGGGACAGGAAATGCCAACTTCTTTTATGCGTCGACGTTGGTGTTTGGACTAGCTAACGGGTTTGCTGTCCTTGATGCCATGTGGGCAGGATTGCGGATTGCATTTGGAGCTGCAAAGGAAGGGTGGGAAATTGTCCAAACATAACTAGGGTGGGAGATTGTCCAAACATAACTACTACGGTAAATTTATGGTAAAACGCAAGGGGCGTGCAAAATTAATACTGTAAATCGTCTACGTTCAACCCGAAAGAATTGACTAGAGAGACGTCCAAAAGATGTCCAAAAATGAGGATGCTGCTATACAGTATGTGGTAGTGGTTGATGATAGTCCATGCCAAGCTGAACAGAAATGAAGAATGCCATGCAGTAAACTAACGGTAGGCGGCGGGCATTAACGCCATTCCAAGATAAAAGCCAAAGCAGCGGCTAACAAAGTGAAGGGTACCAAGTAAGGATTGGGAGCGAAAGCGTTTGCCTCATTTTTATGAGTCTCAGCGGGGGAGGTCGATGGGGTGGCGCTGTTGCCGCTAGATGGCAGACTCGACGAAGGTAACGGCGCAACAGCAAGCGTGTTCTGTGTCTCTATCTGGCCAGATCCACACATGACTGGAACACCAATGCTTGGCACGCCATTGACGACGACAAAGATATCTATGACTGGCTTAGCAAGAGCAAGGGCAAGTGACATATTGTGAGTCTCGTACATGCGGGACCCGGGGCAAGGATGGCTGCATTGGGGGGTAACTGGCTCACGTGGAGGGTGCCGCTCCCATCAGAATTTCCGGTGTACGATGAGTCGAGCTGTACAAAACGTTGACCCATAGCCTTAGCGACGGGACGTCAGTCGTGGGTCTGTCTTCAGATGACATCTACGAACTATGGCATGAGTCGAGAAGCCTTGTCTGATGACCACAACAGTTGTATTCTTGAGATTTGCCGTGCTTCCACCCAAGTCTGTCGAAGACAGCGATACATTGAAGTAGGCACCGCCGTACGTCAACTGCGTGGGCAACCCCGAGGGCTGTGGCCGACGCTGATTGTAATACGAAGGGAAGAAGCGTTCCACACGGTAGTCCGTTGGGTATGTGACGCCGGGTCCAACGGTGTAGTCAGGGTTTGGATTTGATCCAGAGATAAAGATAGAACCTTCGAAGAGCTATGAGGTAACGTCACAGAGAGCAATGGAAATTCTAACCGTCAAGCAGTAGAAGAGCGGTGCTGTGGTACAAGCGTGGGATGCTGGCTGCGGAGAGTCCGGCGGACGAAAACTTTGAACCGGAAGGCGCGTTGGGATCGTACACGTAAGGCTGAAATACGGGATGATCAGCGTAACTATGACCGATAGCCCAGCCTAATAATTCCTGTCAGCATATTAACGCCATGAGCGGAATCACACGGACTATCGTTGCCGTAACCAGCGACGCCTAGAATCCAAATCAATCGACATCGAGGGCACAAATACATACTCATAAACGCACCAGTGCCGGCACCGTTCACCAGAAAGAGTTTGCCATTCGGCATGAAAACAAAGCTGCCCATGACACGGCCATGTGGAAGCGCATCGTCCGTCACCCAGTTAGTCGACACGTCGGGCGTAATGTTTACGCAACTATCCGAGGAAGGATACCTGTAAGACGAGTACGTGTTGGCGAGCATGCCATGTCTCAATGATTTGAAACACCCACTGTGCGACGTTCCAATCGGTACTCCATTGATCGGGTTGCAAGTTCTAACACATAAATGAGCACATGCAGCAGCTCCTGGAGTCATACGACTGACGGTACCGCCGCAGAAGAGTATTGTAGCTGTCCAATTGTTTTGCGGAGTAAGCGGAAGCATAGCCGAAGATGCACTTGCAGGGTAAGTCCTATTGACAGTAATGAGGCAAGCAAACATAGGCAACCCGAAGGTCATAATTACCTTACTGCACCGGGGATATTAGCAATGGGGTTCTCCGTGCCAGAGAAGGCGTTATCCTTGTACGCAAATATGGAGGCCGCCCAATTCACTTGCAAGAAGAGATTGCCTGTGGAAGTGGGCTATTAACTCCGATGTCTGAAAGGTCCTGTGCAATGCAATCATACCACTTGGAAGAAGCCAAGTCAAAGGGAACAAGTTTGCAGGCTGAAAACCAAGGTAGTATATATAAGCTGTTCTGGGACTGTATCCCAGTCTGGCCCACCAAAGTCGAATCAAGTATATCCAGGTTGACAGGGGGACCCCTTGAAGGGAAGTATTCAAAGGTGGGGTTCGTGTTACCAGCACTGTTGATGAACCCTAAGACGACGATTAGTGCTCTTCGTTACAAGCTCTTAGACGACCCAGGTGACGAACCTCCGAATTCTACGGACAGAATTATGCGTAAGGAGAACGTTGTTTATCAAAATGAATGTAAAAAAAGGAAATACTGACGATCTCCCCCAACCTGGGAATTTCATGTTAGAGCTGTACGTAAAGGGACTGAGAGATACGTACGATGATGAGGGATCCATCCTCCAAGGTTTCGACTGTGGGATACCACCGCCGCGTTGTCATAGAAAGAGCGGGATTGACGACCCAATTGCATGATTCGTCATCGCAAGGATCTAAAAGCCTGTGATAAAAAGTAAAGAGAGCACTCTTCTCAGGACAGTGTAGAAAACGGACCGGATGCTGTGTCACAGGATGAGCCTGACAAAGACTATTTTCAAGACAAGATGAGGGACGTACGATTGTCCACCATCAGGATCGTCGTATGGTCCACCACCAGTCTGACTTGGATCTGTGTTGCCGCCAAAGGTGACACCCTGATTCCCGCCTACATTGACCCATGTCCCGTTGGCCAGAACGTTGCCCCCCGCACAAAAGGTGTTCGTGACGATGTCCATGGCACGCGCGGTATTGGAATCGAGAGCATATTCTTCGCAACTATGAGTATGCGTGAGGCATACCAACTATTCACGCACCTGAAGCCCATGCGGGATGGCCATTGATAGTTTGCGGGTTGTTCTCTACCTTGTCTATGATGTAGACCTTGTTAGGCGTTCCAAGGAAAGCCTGGGGTCAATCAGAAACAAGACCGTATTAGTTTGCAGAGACGGCTGAGAACTGATGTGGGATATTGGACCTGCTGGGCGCTGACCAGACTGTTTCCCACTAGCTGGAACTGGCCTGGCGTTCCTGACGCGGTTGGTTGTCCGGGATCAGCAGACGCAAACGTCGCGGCCAGAAGGACGAGAAGGACACAGGACGTCGAGGGCGTCATAGTTGGAGATCCTTTCCAGACCTAGACGTTTAAGAGGTCGAGCGGGAAACACGAGTGAGGTGAGGGAGCGAAAACTGTGCCATCACCCAATGAGGCGCCGATCCCTTGAAGCCCGGGGCATCGTGACGCCATGCATGCCAAAAAGATGATCTATGAGCGGCAAGCTGTCCACGCCGGGACGCCGCTTTCAGATTGCCCGTGGTTCTTGCGGTTTTGGCGTCTGCAACCATTTGCCCATTGGATGAGCCAGAACCACAACTCCGCTTTCTGCGAGGGGCTGGGGATCTGCTGTGAGCTCATTCGGAAACTACTGGGAGGCTGGGTCGCCGGTGGCCGGCGAGGGCACGATCGATCGTGGCATCCAACCCTAGACTTCTCACGCTGCCTGCGCAATTAGGAGGTTTGCGCTGATTAATTCATGTCATGTTCTCCCGCCCTTTGACAATCCACGATATCTTTACATTTCTTACACGTCCAGCAATCTATGAATCTTCCCTCATCTCCGCAAATTCAGCTGAGAACTTGTCCATCACATCCAGCACCTCAGTCAAGTGCCCATAACACAGGGTCTCTCCCCGGCTCATCGCAAGGGATCCCGCCGTCCTCGTAGCGTTCTTCACCTGCCGGCCATTCAGGTCACGCTCGACGAGTCTCTCCAGTTGCGCTCCTGACACTCCCCCCTGCCCGATCTCCACCCCCGCTTTTCCCAGGAATGCCGTCCACACCGCACGACGCGCCTCCGCGGGAAGCGCATGGAAATGCAGCGCGATGTGTATGCGCGACAGGAATGCCTCGTCAAACGTCTTCACACGGTTAGTAGTCAAGAAAAGTATCGCGGGATAGTACTCCAGATGGCGAAGAAACACGGCAACCATCGCGTTCCTCTCCAGGTCGTGCAGACTCCTCTGTTCCAAGAAAACATCGGCCTCGTCAATCAACACAATGGCCTTCCACGATGTCGCCACCTCAAAGATACGCTGAAGTGCCGGATCGAGCTCTGCTGCCCTAGTCCCTAGATCACCGGCGCCCACCACGTACAGTGGCCGTTTGACGTCTGAAAACATCACCAAGTCACCAAGTCACCGCGTCAGTACGTATGCGCCCTGCTCCACAGTTACTCACGTTCGCTTGTTGCCTCTGCCGATAATGTCTTGCCTACCCCTGGGGGGCCGAATAGATTGACGACGAGACCACGTCCTTTTCCCTGGATAAAGTCATCAAAGACCATCCCCGCGTTGTGCGCCTCCACGAGTGATTTGAGCAGTGTCTTCCTGTCCGATGGGAGCACCAGGTTGGAGAATGCCTCTTCATTCCATTCGATCTCTTCTACCTTTGTTACGTTGAGCTCCACTGGGCGGCTAATGTCAGTCGTCTAATGCAATTAATAGTCGCACACTTACACCATAACTTGTCTGATAAACTGAATGCATACAGAATCGGGGAGGCGATGAGCAGCTCTTCATCCGTCAGCTCTGCAGTCTCCCGCTTCTCTTTGTCCTCCACATCGGCATGGAAGTCTGGGAAAAAGTGATGTCTATTGCGGAGTCTCCCTCGACGCACAGGCACTGGTGGATAAACATGAATATACAACTCATCAGACACCTTGCAAGACTGACCGCTAGTGGGAAACAAATCATCCGAATCTTCGTCTGCTAGGGGTGCTGGTGCCGCAGACTTATACAATGGGTACGGATAGTTGAGGTTAAACTTCTTAAAGTTCCCTACCGGCAACGTCAGCAATACATTCCATGCCGCGAGTCATAACGGGTACCTCTGTCGATCATAACTCGAGAAGCCACCTACCAAACCATCAGTCTGGAGAGTTCGCAAGACGGTACATACTTACATTATATTTGGTGATTTTACAGCCATGTTCTCTATATGCACCAGTTCCGTTGTAATACATATGGTGAATGCCGTGTGCAAAGCCAGTCCACTTCCTTGCTCGAGCCAATAGAGTCTGGCGAACATCTGCTTCTCTTGGATGATATTGGATAGGATAAGCATCCAACGAGGTGACTTTGATGGTACCAGGGAAGGGAGTCATAATCATTCGACTCTGAGTCCTTGCAAAGGCCGTTACGTTAGAGACGGCGTCGTCTACGTCGATGGCCTCGAGGATCAACTCGTAAATAGGCATTCCCGACCCGGCTGTTGTCTTAGTCGCCAAGACCAGTTGCAGCGCTTGCAGCTCTTTCGTGACAGGATTCGTCGTGATCATAATCGTCCGGGGTACAAGGATGGCGTACAGCAGATCGAACGTGATCTCAGCATGGGAAGTTAGATTCTCGATGGCGGCAAGTGTGGAGCCATAATCTTTGCGGAAATAGTCGATAAGGACATCCAGCGTTGCTACCACATTCGCATCTTCTCCCGTAGTCTTGGCGTTGGCTTTCAGCTCATTCCGGTACGCTTGAAACCTGGGGAAAAAAGCCAACAATAGCTTAGGATCCAGCTGTCGTGTGTTAGCATCACAATCTCCAAGCGGGCAGAACGTGTGGCGTCGCACCACGGGCAGGGTGTTGTTCCAAGAGATCCCTTCAACTTCGCCAATCACGTCCTTGCAGGCTTTAAGAAGATACGGGCTCTTGACTACAATTTGAAAGTACGGCTCCAGGGCCTCACGACGGGGGATCTCCCTGACCACGACGAAGCAAAACTGCTGCCAAGAATCATCGTTGCCGTCCGGGGACAGAGACATGGGTTCGGGGATTGCATTAGAGCCAGAGGTCTGATACTTCCATTTCTTTGACCACCGGCTATAGACATGGTCTACTTTTTTGATCTTCAAGGTAAGGGCGGGCAGTGGCACGTGAAGAGTAACCACCGCGGACTCATCATTACCGTCAGCGAGCGGAGTCTTCTCCGAATCGACGACCACAGGCCCTCGAGTTGACCTCCTCAGCGACTTGGAGAATGAGTAGCGCATGGTGAAGACTGTGGTGCAGGGCGCTGTGGCATTCTGATATGCTGTTATAAACCCTCAGGCCTCAGCACTCGCTTCGAATTCTGAATTGGCACTGATCATCCAATTTATTAGATTGAATCTCAGCCAAGCACGCGCCCGTGATAGCGTGTGCCCACACCCCGTGACATGCAGGGCCACCACCATTGACATGCCAGGCATGGGCACCAGCTTTTCCTTGGCGAGCAAGGGAATCCTCGCATGATAGGGTTACCATTAAAGATGGCCTGTAGTGACTATTACAGTATTACTGACTTGGCCAAAAGGATTTGTGTGGGGCGGTGCAGGTGAGTACTGTACCAGTAACAGCTAGATAATTCCAGCGCCGGACCAAAGTATACTTAGACCATTACATGCATAAAGATGCAGGACAGTGCGCTTAACAACCCCCGAAGTGTAGGATGCCGAGTAATTGCACAAATCCGGTCAACTTAAGTGGCATATACTATCCCAGTACGATGTCGCTTTTTATAGACGGGTGATAATACATGGTGATATTGATGTGTTGTTGCAATTCGTGGTCTTACGACGAAACGCCAAGAGAAGAAAAGGGTGGTGGGGTGCAAGGCTATACAGAGTTGGAGCTCAAAGACAAGTCGACAGAGAGCGAGAAGGGGAGACATTCCGAAAATAGACAGTTGCAGAGACGGAATAAGTGAGGACGAGATGGCACGTCGTGAACATTATGTGAGAATGCAGGGATATCGGCGTGTGTTAGTGGCTTAATAAAAGCAAACAACTGATGGATATACAAATGCGATGCTGGAATAATTGCCGTATTGGTGATGAGGTATATGCGGTGCATTGGAGTTGTAGTGTGCATGGGAATATTCTTGTCTGGAGACTTGACCCAACGAGTGTTCGGCGTCCGCGAGTCTAGATTGGCCGGCAGAGTCACGTTGTAGCCTGTGCGTACAAGGTAGGCAGTGTCCGTCTCGGGATGATGATCCTCAATATCTCGCCATCAAACTCGGCGCGAACACTCGCGAGGTCGGCATCATATCCGAACGAGATTCGACGCTCAAAATGACCACCACCATCACTCCAATTGTCCGCAACAACATGCAATATGCGGCGTCGGCGCATTGCCAGGGTACTAGTATGGTAAAAATTAAGTATAAGATAAAATATGGCATAGGACAACGACAAACATTGAATCGCGCTGAAATCCCGGCAATCGAACTAAGAGCCTGTATTCCGATGGCACCGTCTCAACTGCAATGTATGTATGGTCCGGCGGAGGCTGATCACGTGGTAGAAACGGTTCGTAAGGAGCACGCTTTCGGATTTCCTCCTCATCTGCAGATGACGGCAGAGGAGGGGTCAAAATGGTTGGGGGTTGAGGCGGGGGAACGAAAGCCCCCCCTACATGCGGCTTTGACATGAACGCGCTGTCATTCAGTGAATGGGGAAGAGAGATTGGGCGTGAAGGTGAGGATAAGGGAAATGGGACAGAAGAGTTTTTTTGCGGCGGTGGTAGGGAGTTGTGAGATCTCGAGTCGTACGCAGCATTCACATGAGAAGTCGGAGGACCGCTAGGTTCATTTGCGTCGTTTTCGTCCACTAAAAACGGAGGTGAGGGCGATTGTTCTCGTAATCGAGAAGGTGAACTAGACAACTTTTCAACTTTTGTCGTTGGCGGTTTGAGCGGATATATCCGTGGAGGGGACGTCACGGAAGACTGGATACCTGACTCTAAGCCATTCATGAATGACTTTGGTATCAAGGGCACTGGCCGCGGGTTTTCATATCTCGGTGGCGACCCTGAAGGGATAATAGGCGGTAATGAAGAGTACGGCATAGAGGTAGGCAGGGGTAGAGAAGCCGAAGAACGCTCAGTGACTGGTCGGCCAACTGGAGGAAAGTCGCTACTTTTACTACTACCTGGAGTATTGAGAGAATGATCGGCTTCTATCCCTGTCTGGATTTCGCACTGACGCTCGGGTTCTTGAGCATCTCCTGCGACGCTGGTTGAGTGTTCCTGCAGTAGCTCTCCGGAGGGGAAGGCATGCCCAGGCAACGGATTGACAGAGGAAGACAAATATCCACGCGGGAATGGGATTTCTCGAGGTGTGTCGAATGACGCGTGACGTTTTGAATAAGACCCTTGACGAGGCAGCAGGGGCCGATTTTGCAGGATAGTTTGGTGGTCGGGGCGGGTGTCCTGCCTAGACCGACCACGATCATCATTATCTGGCATCATATCCACGTCAAGTTCTTCTTCAATATCCCTCTCCCGTGCGCCGGTGAATATTACGTCGTCATGAGCGAATTTACGAGAAGTAAGATGAGAGTCAAAGCTCTCAGTCGATTCATGTGAATTTGGTGGATAGAAGCGTGCTTTCGACATACGGGAGGTGGATTCCCCAAGGCTAAGGCTCAAATTCGAGCAAGCAACGCTGGAACGTGTGGCATGGGTCGAAGAAGGCGACCTTGAAGGGGATAGAGGTGGAGTGTCGACAGGCACGTCAGTCAATAAGGATAGAGAATCAGAGGGCATAGATAAGGATGCTAGACGATGAAATGCAGGGGAACCACAGTCGTAGTAGGGAAGGGGTGTTGGGGAACGTCAAGGCGGTTGGGGAACAAAGTTGCTTGGTATATGGTAAGTGTGGAGCACAAGCGCTCAAAGCTCCAAGGCACATAGGTGTACACAATCGTCACGATCAGGTTGATGCAATAGCGCGACGGGTGGCTTTCCCTGAGATCCACGGCGCTGTTCGTGATCATATTTTGTTGTTGGAGCTCTAACTGTAACTCTGATGAAAGTGGTGTGAACGACTCTTCTACTGTAATTACCGGTGATGGAAAGGTCGAGCCTATGCTCAATCTCGTAGTGTCACGCCTGAGCGTCTGTATCGACATAGGATACGTCTGATACGCTGAAGGACGTCAATATCACGTACGATGGCGGGGGTTGCTATGTCTCAGTACCCGCCTGGATAGCTTGCACGTACCAACGTCAGAGCTCGGCCTCAGCTTTCAAATTTCATAGCTGATTCCTTGATGCTAACGATAAAATAATCACTGTAAATTAGACTATGTTATTCGGCTACTAGTAGCCTGGCCTGGGGATCACATGTCACCGTGAATTCATCTACAGGTCCTTTATGTAACAGGGCTCTGACGTGTCGCACTAACCACGAAGCATCCTTTCAGACACTCAAGCCTTCGATAGAGAGGTGGAGTGAGCAGCGAACTAACCGGCGAAATAGTCAACCAATTGTACATGTGGCTAGATATGGTGAGATATGGACTCCCCTCCCCGCACTCGCCGGACGTCGCCAGATAATTGAGCCTATACCAACGGGGCCAATCGCAGATTTGCTTCGAGGGATGGCTGGATCTAGCTGGCGCACCATATGGATTCTGGTCTCATTTAATGGTTGAAAATATAATATATTTTGCATACACAACCAGACCAGACCAGCAGCTAGAAGGGTCAACTAGTCACTATGCTACCTACCGCTATCCTGTATCCATACATCGCCAAGTCCCGCGGCAACCCCGAATCCTAGCCAAGAATGAATCAGGAGAAATGAGGGGGAAGGGGGGCACGCAGAAGAGGTGAGAAAGGAAAGGGAAAACGTCAGTATAATACATATATATGCACGATGTATACAACGGACGGCACGAACATACCCTCTGAAATGCAACGCGGTTGATTATGAGGCCCGACTCGTTACACGCGGTGTTGAGTATAGGTAGAACCTGCAGCGGAGGGATACAACGTGAGTAAAGATGCACAGCTACTCACCATCCAACGCAGGATACCTCGTATTACTGCTAACCACTACGGTGAACGTCAACCTCGCATTCAGACATTTGCTGCTGGCTGAGGGACGTTTGGCGTTTAGCGTGGAGCGCGCGCGGGGGCCAGGTGATGCTCATTCCGAGACTAGTGCAGAGGCAGAGGACAGGGCAGGTGCCAGAAGCAAGAAATCAGGGACCAACGGCTAGGATAGAGGGCTCATTGCGCGCGAGACAGAAAAGAGAGACGGCGGAGCGGGAGTGCACAGCGGAGGCCTCCGAGCACTAAAGCTGCTGACGGCACGATCTCGGGATCACGCAAGTGCATAACGCGAGGTGAGTCCCGCGACTGTGGAGCCAGAGAGCTACGCTATCGAGCGAGCACACAGAGGCTGCTGAGATACATGGCCAGGAGTGCAGTGATACACGAGATCAAACTAGAATCAACGGAGACAACAGGGGGGCGACTTTGCGTGTAGTGAACTAGCGATGGCATAGGTGGGTGACGTTGAGAGAACTTCGGGGAAACGAAATACTTTATACGCCGGCTGGGCTCGAAATGACTTGGCGTATGTCAATTTTCAACTTCGACGAAACCCCTGATATATCGACCTAAGTCAAGTTCGCAGATTCACGGAGCTTTTCTTCGATGTTTTCGCAATTCAATTCTGGCTGGTTTGGGAAAAAGTATCAGGAATAAGAGAATTTGGTATCCCGATCCCACCAGATCTCACGCGAGCCACAGTGCCAGATCCCACCGGACGCACTTTTCGTCCATGTCCACGAAGGAGTCCATGGCCAGTACCCTTGCATGTCGTCCGGCGTCGCGGACGGTGCCTGGTACTGCTGGGACGGCATCATGAACATGAACTTGAAATTCCAGCGTCAGCGGCCGCTTAGACATGAGTTACGGACATGCATGGGGCGCAACTAGATCTAGTCTATAAACCCACAAAATGAAGGATTTGACATGATGCTTTTTTCTATATATTTTTAAGTTTATCATATTTACAGTAATCTTGGCCTGCCATGGAATGGAGTCTCCGAGAGTATTCAGCCTCAACTTTATAACGACGCATGAAGGACATACTTATTGTAATATTGGGAGAAGTACACTATATATATATATCATGTATCGAGTCTACAATGTGGGTGGCAGCAGAATGGCTGACTCCTTACACTAGCGTAAGACAAATACTTTGGGCTATGCATGTTGATAGCAAGCGAAAACACGACTGTTACTCTCAACCTCGTCGTCTACCCCACCAATAAGTCCGTCTGTTCTTTGGCGCCTCTTTCACCTCCACCGGTTTTTGGCATACAGGACATCGACCCGATACTTCAGTGAGCCAAGGGTCCAAACATGTTTTCTGCAGTGGGTGGTCAGGTTAACGAATGCGCAAGGTAGAAACCTAACCTACATGGAATACATGGGCGCAATCAAGAAGCCTCAATGGTTGCGCGCCCTCGCCAGCATCGGTCAGTCTCAACTCCCCCTCCGTCTCAGCGTGGATACCCTCGTCTCCGAGACCCTTCTCCACTTGATCGAGGGCTTCAGGTGGCTTACTGTCAAAAGAATACCGTACTCTTCTAGGCTCGTCAAAGTCGCAGAGGCATATGGCACACGCTGCCCGATTGTCTTCTAATTTGACAAATGGATATTCACCCTTCTCCCACTTGTCTTCATAACGAGATCCTTCTTCTCCATTTGACGGTTTTAGCTGCTGTTCTTTCCCATTGTCGTCATCTAGAGTACGCTTTTTTTTCAGGCGAATCCTCCGGAACGTAAACAGCCGCCTGGATCGCGAATGCACCCGGGTACCAGATCCAGAGGTATGAGAAACGGGTACCCTTTCGGGCTCTGGAGGGTACGAATGAATGTGCGCAGGCTCCGGAACAGTCAATCTCGGAGTAGACAGAGAAGATGGACGCTGTGACAAGTTTTGGCTACCTGGTGTCTCCTTGGGAGCTGGGATATAAAGAACAAGCGGTATTTGGTCAACTGCTCTGACGGGAAGTTTCCCGACCTCAGGACTGATGTAGGCAGGGTGTCGCAGTGGATGGCGTCCCATGCATATCAGGACGATGTTGAGACCGACCTTGTAAACCGTCAGAATGGATACAAAGAGAATCTAAGCAGTGTTGTGGACATACAAAGATCAAGGGGCCCAAAATGAAAACCAGAAAGGCGACTACAATGACTTCAACAATGACGAGGTATCCAATACATATGATACCGAATGTAAGCCACCAAAGATGCGGCGAAGAGAGACGGCATGTGTGGATAGATGTGTAAGCCAGGATATGAGCGGTAATAAACCACACCAAAGAGAGCAATGAAAGCACTGTTGTCAACCTAGATACAGTTAGAATTCAGGGGCAATTGTGTCTGAACTACCATGACTGACCGGGAGAATACTGCCTCTGAAACCTGGGGATTAGGGCGCACTTGGGTGAAACGGGTAAGACCATTCCGAGTGCCAACAGTCGCTGGCGCCTCGGCATGCGCTGATGTTGCACTATTAGGCTCGAGCGGGTCTACACGTCTATACGAAAGCAGAGGTGTCAGGTAATGAATCAAGTCAGGTTAATATCTAAACTAACCCTGCAACCTCAGCGAGTCGCGCCGCTTTCCTTCGATATCCCCAGACGGCCATGAGACAGCCGAGAACAACGCGCACGCACCATATCGAGCACCACGCCCCTAGCGGGCGTTGACACGCCTGCCATTCAGTGAGTGGACTATCAGTCGGGCTTGTGACGTGAGCGCCAATGGATAAGAGTGCAATTGTGGCTGCGATCTACCAGAAACCATTCTACTGTCAGAGAAGTGCGATACGGGCCCGTAGATCTCACCTGGCCAGTGCCAAAGGCGAGCTTCCCTGCCAGGGATACGGACTCTCGCCGTGCTGCTGTCCCTTCTGGCCCATAACCGAACACACCCCGTATGACAACCCACGACCCACGCAACGTCAGTCTACCTCTCCTATTCCGCCTAGACAGGGTTCTCCGTATCTCCTCTAGCCTGCGCGCCATAACTTCCACGTTCACAGAGACTTCTTCTTCTATTGTATTGGCAGGTGGAGGTCCAGGTCCAGTGCCTGTAGTCGTAGTAGGATCAAAGGTGGATCTGCGCGATCCCACTGTATCATGCGATGGGGTCAAAGGTGTGATGTGAGGGAGAGGTAGGTGGTGCTCATGCGGACGAAACTCGTGGTGGGAATATGATGAACGCGAGTATGGCGAGGATTCAGTAGAGCCTTGTCCGGTAAAGGTCCTGGCAGAGGATCCTGGTGAGACCGACCCAAAGCTTGAAGGACTGCGCAAGTCAGGAGCTGAGGATGTACGACGAGGTGCCACTGTCGGCCTGCTTCTCTGGGTTGAAGCAGTAGAAAAGGTGCCAGGCATAGTGCAGCTAGAGGGTGGCTTTACAGCCTCATTTGCATCCGTCATCGTGCTTAAATCAACACTGACGCCTGCTACATCAGACAAGTCGAAATAAGCATCGCCCATTGGCTATGGCACGCACCTGAAGAGTAGCGATAGCTGAAAATAACTCCTGGCTCATTCGTGCCAACCTGGCATGCAGCAGTCAGAGTTGCAAAAGGAGACAACGCTCAAGAGATTAGCCCAGCATTACGTACTGCAAGCCACCTGTCGGGGTTCTAACACTGACATTCGTGCCACCTGTTAACAGAAGGCCTATGGCCTGATTCCAAACCAGCCCTGATCTTCCAAGTCAAATTCAAGCGGTAAAGGAGGGTACGTCCATGTCTTAAATAACTACAAGTATACTATAGGAAGATTCGGGCAAATGTATATCCTTAAGCAGAACGCTCAGCGTCGAAAGGCTCGCTCTTCTCCTTTGCGACGGACTCAATGTTTTCAGCGTACTGAGGAGGAAGGAGATGTTCGTCCTCCTCAAAAATGACTTCGTCTCCCAAAAACTCTTCCTCTTGCTTCTTGCCACGAATAGATCGGATGGCAATGACTGCAAGCACCCAAAACATCCTTACGAGGACACCAATACCACAGCCTATATTCAGAATAATTAGAAGATAGCGCGAAGATCCTAGATACTTTGGTGGTTACCAAGAATAAATGAGACGGCTCGTCCCTCCCATGGACCAAGCATCATCAGCGCTCGGGTGAGACGCTGTACGAAAGTGTGCCCGTTAGCAAGATGATGCTTATGGGCGTGGTGCTGATGGTGCAGCTGCGGTGGAGCATTCTGACCACCGACAGGCAGGACAGGCAGCAAGACAGGCATGCCATCTGACACGACTCCAGCCTTCGTCTCGTTGGTGATGGCGGGGAGACCGAAGATGTGTCTGAACCAGTTGGAGACTTGCATCGCTTTGGCACGGAACGATCCAGCGCAGCCGTGCTTAGCCTTCGTGTGCACCTTGTTCACTGAGTGCATGGTAGCGACATTGGCGTTAGGATGGTTTAGGTTAGCGGCAGCATGCCCGACGCGGACGAAGCCGTTCGAGCTAGTGATGTGCCCGCTAACTACGACGACCCTGATGGGCGCAGCGCTGACCTGCGAGATAGCTGAACATTCACAGGAGTAAGGATCGCAAACACTACTCAATAACGATATGCTCACCGAGACCAGCGCTCAAGATGAGGGAAATAACGGAGAACTTCATGCGTCGGATGTAAACTAACACTGATACTACCTGGTGTGAGGTGAGAGAGAGACAGGAGGAGTATGCAAAAGATACAAACAAGATGGTTGTTGGTATGGACCAGGTTGCGAGCGGCTCCGCAGCGCCGGCCACACCTGATCTCATCTCGGCACGCACCACAAGAACTATCTTTGGAAGAGTGACTTCCTTAAGTACATTACTGCTGGGGCTCCTAAATACGAAGTTCTGCTTAGTACTGTACACTCTGCAGAGATTATATTGCTGTATCCGATATATCAAGCTCAACAGCATTCTCTCGAGACTGCCAGAGGTTACCTTGAATATCGGGAATATGCATATGCCACTTGCTATGATAAACCTTGCTAAGCTCTGTTATATGATCATCTTCCGCCGCAGAGAGCTGTGAGCGTGATGGAAACAAATGGCAGACCTGAGGCAGGTCTTCGTATGTTACAGACTGAGCTTGCTTCGCTTAGCCTTACTTCTTCATAATAATTTCTTCAATTCGTCTGGGTAGATCAAAGTATTTCCATCTCTGATTTCAAAGCCTTGATCTCGTTGGGTCCTGTTTTACAGCACCCCCCAACCAGCAACCCTCCAAATGAGTTAAGGTCCATTGCCGAGTGGTCCTTGCTTTTCCCCTGGATCAACTCTGCCAGACCTTTCGCCCAACCTCCCTCCCCATGTTCCTCTAGTATTTGCCCTTGTGAAACCAGTCGATTATCCATCCAAGTGTGCTCGACTGGATCATACGCCATTCCTCCGTTCGGACATAGCACCAACCATGGCGGCTCATACTTGGTCTGCAGGGACATGTCCCTCACTGCAGCTGCAAAGCCCTCGATGATTGGCGAAATTACGTCGCACGGGGTGCAATTCACACCTATCGCATCTGGAATAGACATGTTTGGTTGGTCCAGGTCATTACCTGGGGTGAGAGCCGCTTGAGCAATCTCGTAGGCGGTGTATGTCCTCTCCTTTGTAGAGCCATCAGAAGATCCCAATATTTGTGTCTCCTCTAGCCGGTTGATCACAGGGTAAACTTGGATAAAGTTCCCGCCTGGTCCAGGGAACACAAAGGAGATGTACCATGTTTTCATCCTGGACGTCACTTCTTCCTTACGCTCTGTTGTTGCTTCCTGGAACCATTCCTCCAGCCTCGCAACTGCGATACGAATACCCCTGGCTTCGGTGACGAGTGGTATAGTTTCAAAAGCCAGCAGGTCAATGGCATTCCAAATGTCGGCATTACGGGCATATACCAACAACCTGGAAAAATGGAAGGCGGCAAGTGCATTACTTTGAGATGCGTCATCGGACTCAGCAAGAGGGCCTTGTCCTTCAAGTTGACCTGCCTTTGAAGAGGGGGTAACATGAGACGGCCCGTATGGTGAGGGGTAAATGCCAGTAAATTCAGCGGCAGTTTCGAGCGTAGCCCCATAGGGTCCTAATGATAAAGCGATCTTCGCACGGGGTCGGCTTCCGTTTGGTTGCCAAAGGCTCTGTTCCTTCTCATAATATTCGCGAGCCTTGATGGCCAGATCGACGGATTTCAGCATGAGGCGTTCCGCCTCTGATGTCGTGTAGTGCGTCCTACTAAAGGTCTCATATGCCGCTTGGTATCTATAAGGAAAGATCGGTGTATAATGTCATTGTCTGCGCATTGTGGCCAACTTGTCCTCAACTGACGTCGAAGCGAGAATGACGCGCGATCCTGCTCGAAGGAATGCAAGGTGTGCGGCTACGATCACATCGTCCTCCGTATCTACCAGCTTTGCGGACCAGAGTGGATGAGTTATGTCCTTAAGAAAGACATCTTCAAGAGTTGTTCCCTAAGGAAGTAGGCTTCAGCACAATAGGAACTTGACCTCAATTTCTGAACGCTTGCCAATCCACCGTCAAGCAAAATTGGGGTTTTGAGGCGCGTACCAGAAGCATCGCTACTATTGAACATAGCGCTGAACCCCATCTCAAGGCAGGCGTCGATACTCGCCGTGGACCTAGCATGGACCCACCACCACAATGATCACCCACACAGCTACCATATCCACCACAACGCCCATCACAATGCCACCAATTCACCTACAACACATCAATACTAATACCACCATAGGTAGTTCTAATACATATTTTTTGTTTCACTCAATGTTGTGCACATTTTGCATGCAAGTTGACCCAGAGCCAGACTTCAATGGACAGATCCTTACAGTATGAAGGTTTTCCTGTAGGAAGACAGTTCCATGTGCTCCATGAGGGACTGTGGGGACACCCCCTTTTCCAATGCCAACCTGTCCCAAGTTCCACTTGCTCTGCTTCCATTTCTGCTCCCACTTCCAGAAGCACTTCTGCCAGTTCCACTTGCTTCTCTGCTTCTGCTCTGCCTTTGCACATCCGCTGTTGGAAGTGAAGTGGCTCATGTAGTATGTGGCATCCAGGGTTGGTCAGGGGTTGGGGAGGCCAGTGGGGGGGGCGGGGAGGGGGGGGCAGGGTCATGGGTGAGTACTGGGTGATCGCCCTGGCTATGGTCAAGCATAGTATATTATATAGAAGGAAGGAGGTATAATAAAATGATGTTATTATTCAATCTACTTGAGATCATCTGCTTTTATACTAGATATCATGTCCACTATATCACTAATGACTTCGAGCTGCTGTGCCAATGCCATGCTGGTGCACCAGCATCCCAGAGTCGAGAGCGTTCTTGAACATCCAGCTAAGTGTGTGCCAGTTCACCCTTGGCTGAGTCATCATCCTGATTACTAACATATTACAGGCTCGCTGGCAGTGGGGATCCGTAGACTTTCTCTTTGGATTTCCCCTCTGTCAGCTTGCATGGTGGTGTGACCTCTGTGACTAGCAAGGGTTGCCCTTACAGCAGAAAAGTCCCCCTTTAGAGGACTGGCAGTGTTGGAGTTACAAGGCGTGACAGTACCGACACGTATACAACCACCCACAGACGTGAGGTACTTGAGACGCACAGGCGGAGTTCGCACCTCTTTCCTCAGTCATATCACACATAACATGAGACTGAGGTAAAGTGCTCTTGCATGATTCTTTTACACATATGTACTGATAGTCTTTGTACCTAGACCTGACCTTCGGTACAGGTATACAAAAGTCATATCATACATAACGTGAGACTGAGACCTGACCTTCGGTACAGACTCCTACAGGTTATGGGCCATCCGTCCACGCTTTAGATCACATCAATACACGCGGAATTGATACAAAGTTCAAGTTACACACCGTCTTTCCAATATTCACCACTTTTTTTTCATGCATATATCCGTCTTAACCCCCACACACGACACCCAACCCCCACACATGACGCCCAACATGGTACTCGAATACAATGTACGAGTAAAGAATGTTGAGAAGCTTCGTGAGGGCACATGGTTGAAATGGTCGCGTGAAATGGAGTTTGCATTTATGGAAGCTGGATTCATGAGCTACCTGGATGGCACTGCCGATGAACCCACCGAGGCTAAGAAGATCGCTGAATGGAAGCTGCTGAACTCACGTATCATTGGCACACTTGGCAAACACATAGACGAGTCTCTCAGTCGTGTCCTCACTCCATCCATGCTGGCTTCCGAGGCTTGGGAGCTTCTTAAATCTCGCACTGGACAAGGCGGCCTGATTGTGAAGACAAGTGCTATCACGTTTGCTATTAGGGCAAGGTTCACCGACCCGAGTCGCACGAACATCATGATATCCGAGATTGAAGATGCTGTTGCAAAGATCTATGAAGGCGGCAATGCACCAACTCAGGATGAGTTCACGATCCTCATGCTCATGAACGTGCTCAGGACACTCAGCTTGACTGGGTATGTCGTCACCTCATTGCTCTGCTCTCAAAAAAGAAGTCCTCAGTTGTTGGATGTACGATGTCATACAGCACCACATGCACCCACATACGTGTCAGTACATGTATTTCAACCGCCGCCGACCCCTTTTTCCCTCAGTCGTTCACCTCCTTCCTGAACACCTGAGGTAAGAACTAGCTACTACTCTCTCTCATCGTTATGCGTTGCTTACTTGTCATTACCCGCACTACAGCTAATCGTAGTGCAGGTATAATACAGTCGTTCACCTCCTTCCTGAACGCCTGAGCTAATCGTAGTGCAGCTCCAACATCAGTAACGAAGGCTGAAGTCATCGAAGCGGTAAACCTTGCCGGCTACGAGAAAACTCAGGGCGCTTCTGAAAAAGTGAATGTGGCCAATAGCGCCAACTCTGACCAGAAGCCGAAAGCCAAATGCAGCAACTGCGATAGCCGCAACCACCCCTTTGAGCGATGTTGGAAGAAGGGTGGGGGCGCTGAGGATAAAGCCCCAGACTGGTACAAAGAAGCCCAGAAGAAGAAGGCGGCTGAGAAGAAAAAGAAACAGAACCAACCAGAGAAAAGCAATGTAGCTGCCGCATCCACCGACAGTGACTCGGACAGGGCCAATATCGCATGCGTGGTGGAAGCTGGTTGTGCTGCCAAGTGTCGCTTCACAGATGGATGCGTGTCCTGCACCGCTATTGACTATGGCCCAGGGGAAGCTACCTCTGTGATGACTGGGGAGACTGCCCTCCTTGCTAAAGAGGATGCTCCATGGTGTGCCGACTCTGGGTGCACCACTCATGTTTCTCCAGTTCGCTCCGACTTCTTTGACCTCGTTGCCATCGATAGAAGGTTTGAGGAGTCGGTGGCACCTATGTTGATGCTGTGGGTATCGGCACAATCAAAGTCCATTGTGGAAAAGGGAGAAGACTCATGCTGAACAACACACTCTATGTTCCTGATGCAACCTTGTGCCTGATTTCAATTGGCAGACTTGGTGATGATGGACTCGAGATGACCTTTGACAATGATCACTTCACCATCAGAAATGGCTCCAGGAAGGTCATCGCGCAAGGCACGCGAAAAGACTCAGACCTGTACTACCTGTCCGGTGCACCCGTGGTTACTTGCGAACATGCACATCTTGCACATGCCGCACCCGATCTTGCTACCTGGCACAGGCGTCTTGATCACATGAACTACGCATCTATCATCCACATGGCCAAATCCAAAATGGCAAAAGGTATGCCTGTCGACCTCTCCACACTCCCCCCCCTCTGTGAACACTGCATTCTTGGTAAACAGACTAAGACCGTGGTCCCCAAAGTGAGGAAGGGAGAGAGGGCAGAACGGAAGCTTGAGAAAGTTTTTTCCGATATCACAGGCCCTGAAGATGTGGGCAGTTCTACCGGCAAAAGGTACATCTTGAAATTTTCTCGACGATTTTACAAGTATGTCGTGGGTCTTCCCTTTGAAGAAGAAATTAGACGCTGCCGATATCATGAGAGAGTGGCTCCCCATTGTTGAGAGAGAAAGCGGCGAGCGGGTGCGGATATTCCGCACTGACAATGGTGGGGAATACTCATCCAACGATTTCGAGAACTACCTGAGGAGTGAGGGTATTTGACATGAAACCACTGCACCCTATACATCTGCTGAGAACGGCAAGGCAGAACGCTGCCACTGCACCCTGATGAATCGTGCTCGGGCTATTCGCTCTGACGCTAAGCTACCACCAAAAGACAAAACACCATTTGAAATGTGGTTTGGAAAGAGACCTGACCTTGCTCACCTTAGGGAGCTCGGTGTCGAGCATGGGTGCATATCGCAGGCAAAAACCCAAAAATCTACAACCGATCCATTGAGTGTGTGTTGGTGGGCTACTCCAAAACATCGAAGACCTACTGATGCCTTGAAAGGGCTACAGGGAATATCCATGTGACACGGAACATCTTCTTTGCTGAGTTGCAAGATTCTCACCCATGGAAACTGCACCCTGGTGTTGTGGTGAACGAGTCAGACGATGGGGGTGACGAAGAACTCACCACACTGCCCCCTGACACAACGGACATCGACTAAGAGGTTGGTGCTGAAGAGGAACACAATGCTGACCCAGATATGACCGTCCCACCCACTGGCCTACTACGTCACTCATCCAGAGTTGCCAAGCCATCTGGAGCTGGTGCTGCGATGAAGGGACTGGAACACGAGTCGGTTATGGATTGTGTGAGAGCGGAAGTTCGAGCGAGTGAGGAACATATGCGTCGCACTTGAGGGGGTGCACTTACTCACCGGATCTTGGATGACGGTGATGAGGGTGCTCTCATTGCTAGAATGGAGGAGCAGTGTAATGCTGCAGAGGAATCTGATCCAACGACATACCGTGAAGTCTTGCGATGCAGTGATGCGCCCCAGTGGGAAATTAGCATGGATGATGAGATGGCTTCATTGGCAAAACACGGCGTGTGGGTATTAGTCCCTTGGAGCACCATACCGGTCAGTAGACGCGTTATACCATCCAAATGGGTTTTCCTCACCCAACGAGATGAGACTGGCCGCACTAAACGCCTGAAATCGCTTGTTGTTGCAAAGGGTTTTATCCAGCGAGCAGGGATTGACTACACCGACACCTTTGCACCTGTGACAAGGATGGAGTCAGTTTGTGCGTTACTGCACATTGGAGTGTCTCTAGACTGGGAGATACACCAACTGGACATAAAAACTGCTTTCTTGCACGGTGAATTGGAGGAGGAAGTGTACATGGAACAGCCAGAAGGAAGGAAAGAGAAAGGAAAGGAGGATTGGGTTTGCCTACTGAAGAAGACCTTATATATGGTCTGGTCCAATCGCCACGTAAATGGAATGCGCGACTGAACAAAGCCCTGGTCAAGGAAGTGGGGTATCAACACATGTCTGCAGACCACTGTGTTTATGTGCGCACCAGTTGCAAAGGAACCTCTATCATTGCCGTGCATGTGGATGACATCTGTGCAGCTGCTAGTACACCTGGCGAGATGAAGAAGTTGAAAGCTGATATTGGCAAGAACTTCGACCTCGTAGATCTTGGCGAAGTGCACCACTTTCTAGGCCTTGCGGTGAAACGTGATCGTGCTGCAAGAACGATCTCACTGTCTGTAAAGATGTCTATCTTAAGCCTTAAGTCACAAGAGCACGACAGAACTTGACCAATGTGTGGTATTCTGATGCTACGTAGTGACAGTGTAAGGGTAAGATGTGATGGGGGCCGCTGGCCGGTTCCCACGCATAAACTATACAGTGGGTCCCTAAGGGGCCCACTGGGATTATGTAATAACTAATGTACATGTTACACGGGTTATTTACACCCTCCCCCTCTATAGACAACTATAGGGGTTAACTACTACTCATAGAGGTCATCCATGAGGGAGTCCTCTAGAGTGGCCGATAGGATGATGTCGTCGTCGTACGGGGCCGGTGGAGCACGTGACTCCTCCGGGGGCACCTCCGCGTCATCGGTGGTGATTGGGTGAGGCTGGTCGGCCTCACCACTAGCGGCGGTATCCGCTTGGGTGATGGGGCCAGTGTCCTCGCGGAGCATGGCCTCAACGGCCGGGTCCTCAGTCTGAGGAGGGGGCCGGAAGCGCGCCAGCTCTCGGTCGAGCTGAGCGTGAGTGAGGGGTCGTGGCACCGCGGCCCTCACATGGCTGGTCTTGATGACCTTTTGTTGGCCCTCGTGGGTGGCGGCACTGAATGCCGCGCCGGTGATGCTGCGTTGAACATAATGTTCAATGCGTGCCACTCGCTTGCGAGTGACCCCCACGTAGCGGGCCAACCATCTCGCGATCTCAGCGAGGGGGATGTCGGGGCCGGCTCGGCCCTCCACAGGGAATGGGCCCGTGATGGAGAGCCGCAGGGTGGTGCTCTGAGGCGTCAGCACTTCCCTGGCGTCGACGAGGCTCGACCATTGGTCTGTCGAGCCGAAGAGGTCGAGTAGCCTCGCCCTGAGAGGTGATGCGACCCCTTTGACCCAGGGCGCAAGGGCCTTCAACCACATCCAGACGTCCATGTCGTCTAGGTTGAAGGTGCCATCCGCGTTGTCACGGATGGCGGATGGGATCCCTTCAGGGTTGTGTATCCAACCCTTCAGAATGGCTGCGATGTCGTGCGGGGTACTGCCCGCTATCAGGAGACAATCCCGTTTGGGATTGTGAGCGCGTTGTTCACGCTCGATGCGTTTGAATACGCCGATCATCTTGCGCGTATGCGCGAGCTGCAGCGTTTCTTTTGCCTGCGCTATGAGTTCGACGAAGTGTGGGTCGTCGAGCGGGCAGATGTCGTACCATTGAGTACGACGCTGTTGGGCCTTTCCTACCGGCCATGGTAGGAGGCCCGTCTCAGAGATCGGTGGGTCTCCGAGTGGTATGATCACTCCCTCCCCCGGGTAGGGAGGGTGAACTGTCCCTGCCGGCGGAGGCAGGGCCACGCCAGGCCCGATGTACTGGGCCTCGATCTGTGCTACCCACCACTGAAGGGTGGAGTCGTTGACGGTGTGCGATGATGACGCCGCTAGGTAAGCGCTAATCACGCTTTCCTTCGCAATGGCTAGCCCATTGACGGTGTGGGGGGAGCCGTGCAATTTCTTGCGCTTTTTCTTTGGCTGCTCTGCCAGCCTCTGTGCCCGTTTGGGGTCGTACGTCTTCCAGATGGATGAGTCGGACTCCCATCCATCGGGAACGCCGTACGCAGAGTCGGAAGGTGCGCTCTGCCCTTCCGTCGTTGTCGGGGTTGGCGCCGACAATGGCGCCATCGCGCGAGGTGATGATGGCCCGGCCACTGGGTCCGTGGCCGGGTCATGTTGCGGCCTTTTTGAGGCAGCGTGGACCAGGGTAACCTGGAGCTGGGCTGAACTCAGCTGTTGCTCCAGTTCCTTGATCCTGGTGCGCTCGGTTGCGAGCGTGTCGTCGCGGTCCTCGACCACGCGTTCCAGCTCCTGGACCTCTTTTTTAAGGTTGTGGATGTCCCCGAGGGGCTCTTCTCACGCGTCACGCGTGATGCCCCTTGGGAGCCATCCCCAAGCTGCATCAATGGCGTCGCCGATGTCTTCATCCCGCAATTTGACCTTGCGGGTGCCGGTTGCGGCCCTAAGGTGCGCGGCGTAGTCCGCGCATGTAGCGCAATCGTCCGGGTGGACGATGGCGAGGGTGTCCTCCCATCCCATGATCATCCAGTGCTCCTGGTCTATTGGAGCACGGAGAATGTCTGCGGCCCCCTGTCTCGGGGCCGTTGTTCACGTTGTGGACGTTGATGGATCAACGTCCATCCCATCTTTAGGGGGCATCATCGTCGTTGGGATGATGGTGGTTAGCTTCCAAGAAGCGATGCGCCCTCGGAAAGATCCGAGGTGAAAATTTAACCGCACCGTGGCCGGTGCATCACGTGGTCTGCACGTGACAGACGCGTCTAGTGGCGTCTGGGGAGGTCACGTGGTTTGCCCACCCCCCGAAGCGCTAGATAGCTATCTAGGGCTTCAAGGTCCTTGCAGGACGACATGGGTTCCCACGTCACGTCGCCTAGGGTCCAACGGACCTGGAACTCCAGGTCCGTTGAGTTTATCCATCGATGTGTGATAATCTCATCGACGAGCCACTCCTCGTCGTCATTTGCTCCGAAGTCATAAAATGACTTGGCCTCACGACGAGGGAACAATTTGTTGTTGTTAGCCTCGTATCGCCGTATGAGGCTGGAATGGAAGACCGGTGAAATGTGACGGCTTTTCAGTTCGTCGGGAAGATCGAGGGTCACCGTCGAGGCATCGTTGTGAGCCTCGACGACGCGGTACGGTCCGATGTACCGCAGGACTAGCTTTCTGGCTCTTCCTTTTGGGAGAGTTAGGTTTTGTGTCGAAAGGTAGACGCGGTCGTTGGCCGCATACCTGTCGCTCGCCATACGTTTCTTATTTGTGTGAAATGTTTGCGTCACTCGATGCTCTATGATTGCATCGTGTGCCGCCATCAGGTTCCATTTTGCCTGATGTGCGAACCCTGTGGTCGCACTGACGTTGCTGTTGAGGGCCACCTCAACCATTGGGCATTTCAATGCCCAATCCTTCTGATCGTCTCTGACGACCGCGCGCAATATCTGGCCAATCGAGCGGTTTGCCCGCTCGGTTGCTCCATCCGTTTGGGGATGGAAGGCAGTTGACATGAGGAGCTTAGTCCCCATGAGTCGCTGTAGTTCACGCCAGAAGATCGATGTGAACTTCGAGTCTCTGTCCGAGACGATGGAGTCGGGAACTCCGTGGAGTCGAATGACCTCCTTCAGAAACAGCCAGGCTACTCCCTTGGCTGACACGCTCGTTGTGGTTGGTATGAGGTGTACGAGCAACGTTAGTTGGTCGATGACTACCATCAGGTAGTCACAGTCGTTGGATTTGGGCAGGGGCCCCATGAAGTCGATGCCAATCGACTGCCACAGCCTATCTGGAATGGGTAGGTTGTGTAGTAGGCCTTTGGGCCGTTGTGGCCCGGTTTTCGTCATCTGACACCTCATGCACGATGTGCAGAATGCTTCTATGTCTGGGCTCATGCCCGGCCACCAATATGCTCTTCGAACGTAGTTTGAAGTCTTCAGATGGCCGTAGTGGCCGATTATCTGATGTGCCCGATCGATGATAATTTCGATCAGCTTCCTTCCCCCTTGAAGAACAGAGTGGGGGACGGCAATGACGTCTCTTTTGAGCTGATTCTTAGTCCAGATCAGCCCGTCCCGGATCCCAAATCTTGGGTGCGCGTCCAGGTGCGCCATGATCTTTGTGAACATGGTGTCCCTGTGGTACACGTCTCGTAGGACCTTAGACAGGTCTACGCCTTGCTCGACGACCCGGCGCAGGGGCGCGCCGTCATTTCCTGCGGCAATGGCTCTGATGTCATCGTCCGCGGCGATGTTCGTGGGCTCTGGTGAGCCCTCGTTTAATCCGGCGGCTTCCGTTACTCTCACCTCTGCCTTCTCAGCGAGGCATTTAGAGCGTCTTGTCGCCGCTGTTCGCAACTCGACATACCGGTCGGTGGGGAATAACTCACCATCCGGGTCTAAACGCGCATCCGCGTTCACGAAGACATGGTCCGGGTGATTGTCATCACTCGTGTCGCTCTCGTAGTAGCGCGACAGGCAGTCCGCCACCTTGTTCTCTATACCGTCAACATGAACGGTGTTGAAATTGAACCGGGAGAGAAACTCCCACCATCTGACCTGTCAGTCAGATAGGCTCTTCTGGGTCTCGAAGTACTTGAGCCCTTTGTGGTCTGTGACGAGGGTGAACCTTCGCCCCAGCAGTTTGTCCTCCCATTTCATGAGAGCCTCGAGCACCGCGATCGTCTCGTGCTCGTGAGTCCGGTAGTGTTGCTGAGCAACGCTGAACTTCTTTGACAAGAAGCCGGCTGGTTGACAAGTTTTCCAGTCAGGACCTTGGCCATAGACCGCACCGACGCCGGCTTTTGATCCGTTGGTGATCACCCAGATCAGCTCTGGGCACCTTGTGTCTACTGGACGCAGGATCGGGGCCTTACCGGCCAATGCCTTAATGCTTTGCCAGCATTTGTCGAGTAGTGGTGTCCATTCGAATGGACGGTTATTACGCGTACAGCCCGATAGTGGGGTGGTATATGCGCTAACATCCGGCATGTAGTGTGCCAGATACTGTACCAGCCCGAGGAAACACTGGACGTCGTTGAATGTCCATGGCCTGCGCCACTCGCGGATGCGTTGCGTCTTGCCCTCGTCGGCATGTACCCCCGGCCATGGATCATATGGCCGAGACACTCCATTCAGCTGGAGTAGAGGTCCACCTTTTTCTTGCTCAGAAAGAGGTGATTCTTCCTCAGTCTGTCAAAGACGATATAGAGGTGCTCTTCATGCTCTTGTATTGAGAGCGAGAATATGAAGATGTCGTCCATGTATACATGGACGAAGCAACCTATGCAGTCACGGAAAATGGCTGTCATCAGCCATTGGAATGTTGATGGGGCGTTACAGTCCCCCATCTGTATCACCTGGCTCCTGAAGGTGCCAAGGATCGTGGCAGAGGCTGTCTTTGCTACGTGATCCGGATGGATCCGGATCTGCTCGTATGCTTCTGACATATCGAGTTTTGTTCAATATCGGCAGCGAGCCATGTCGCTGCGTATGATATCTTGATCTGGGAAGGGCGTGACGTCCTTCACCGTGTTCTCGTTCTGCTGGCGCAGATTGAAGACGGTTCTCAGTGTACCATTCTTCTTTGGCACACACAGCATGGGCACTGCCTGCTGCGCTACTGCCGGAATCCACCACTTTGCAGTGGTGTATCTTTCTATTTTAGCCGACAGTTCCTCTCGGAAGTGTTCGGGGCATTTCGGTAGTCGATACCGCATGTGCTTGTTGGGATCAATGAGGTTGATCTCATGGTTGATCTCCCGTAGTGGCGGGAGTTCTAATGGAATTCCACTGACTAGGTCAGTGATTTGTTCCATCCATTCCTCGTGGAGGCGAGGAAGGTCATCATCCGTGAGGATGATGGTGGTGGTTGGCTTAGATGCCATTAGGCGCTGTTGGCGTCTATTGGGTCCCGTGGCGCGCGGGCCCACTTTCCTCTTTCCCATCGCTTTCACCGTTAGGTGAGAGCGTCTCTCCCTACGGCTGTAGGGTGAGTTCGAGGACGAGTCGTCCCGCGACTCGTCCTCCTGGCTTCAATGAGCCAGGTTCAGCTTCGGTGCCTGGGTGATCCTGCTCACCCGTGGCCCTTTGTCCTCGTTCGTCGATTCATCGTCGTCGAATGAGACCTTGCCCATGGGGATCACTTCGTTTCCCTTGCGAATCGTCCCTGGGCTCGAGAAGTCCAGGGTTATGCCGAATCTCCTTGGAACGGTGTCCCTAAGATCGCGTCGTAATATTCAACGTTTGCTATGTTGAAATATTTGTCGTATGTCCCACGCCAAACTTGATGGTCGTGTTCGTTCCATAGTTGATCGTGGAACGGCTGCCTATGCAGGCTAGCTGCAGCGTGATTGGTTGCTCCAGGGAGAATGTCTTCATCCCTGTAGCTCGCGTGAATTCGGGGGACAGCAGTACCCCTTCGCTGCCGCTATCTAGCAGGCAGTGGGCTTTTACGCCGTTTATTTCCCAGTACCCCGATAGGGTACGGTTCTCACTGCGTGGACGCATTGGCCATGTCCTGTGTTTGCTTCGGTGGTGATACACCGGCTCGGCCGCCTTGTCTGGCGTGACCGACGTGCGTGCCGCCATAACCTTCGTGGCAGTTTCGTCTTCCAGTGTGAATCTGATCGCGCTGGACCTGTAGGTGGTGTCTTCCACCTCCTCGTCCCATTCATAGTATTGGGACAGCTCTGGGTCCCATTCTTCAGTGGGCGCATCTCCGTTGTCCGGAGTGTCATTGGGTTGGGGATCACCCTCCCCCTCTTTGTCAATTTGTTGAAGAGAATTTTGACCGAGATCCGCTTCCGGATCCTTGGCTTCACCGTCGCGCCTCGCGGCCGCTGTCCTTATACCGGACCTAAGCTGGGGCACTCTGCCTTCTTGTGGCCAGGTTGGCCGCATTCAAAGCATGTGGTGTTGCTTTGGCTGCCGCTGGGCCTATCGTTAGGCCGGCCTGACGTTTTCATCGGTGGGGCAGGTCGTGGGGATGACCCTGACGCTTGAGGCTGTTTAGCTTCAGGTGGGCGTCCAGCTTGTGCTGGGCGTGAGGGCGGTAGCCGTTGTCCTGTTCCGCTTCTTGCGAACAGGCTGGGCCTGGTCAGGCCCGTTTGTCTCAACGGCTTGCTCCCTGTGAGCCGGGCAGCGCTTGCCGTTGCTGCTGCGCTTTCTGCGCGGCGCATCCCCATGTTGTATCGGGATGCCTCCTTGATCATCCGGGCCATCTCGAAGAGTTGCTCTATTGAGCTGCTCTCGGCATTATAGCCCTTTTTGAGGACCTCGTTGCGCAGCGCTGATACGAACCGTCTCCGGAATGTGTACTCGTCTGGCGGCTGTATCATACGTGCCACGTATTTCGTGAGCTCATTCAGCATCTCCTGAACGGTTTTCATGCCTTGCATGACCGCGTCGAATTTATTTGATGCGTGATGGTACGTCAGTGTGTGCAGGAACCTTTTTTGAAGGCCTTGCATCACGGTTTCCAGCGTCCAGCTGTGGACCTGGCGATCGAAGCATTCAACGTTTCGAAGGAACCATTCCTGGGCTTCGCCGGTGAGGCGAGTGCCCACATAGCCGACCTGCATGTCAATGCTGGTTGGCCCTAGGAGGCAATTCATTTTTAGCCATTGTAGGATGGCTGCCATGAAGATTTCAAACTCTTCGAGGTCAGATCCCCCGGCATATGGCTCGGGGTGGGCCAATTTTACGCCGGCTTTCGCTAGCACAGACTTCTCCGGGTCTGTGTCCGCGGCGTCTGCTAACGCCATGCGGATCATCCATGTGATCCCGTCGTACGGCTCCATTGGTATGACGTCGGCCTGGTCAGGGATTCCCTGGCCTTCCGTTGGGGCCATGGATCATTCGCGCGGTTGTGACACCGCGCGGGGCAGGTTGTTATATGCCCTGACGGGCCCTGGGCCCGGATCGGGCTCAGGATCGGGAGCATTTTGTGCTCTTGGTTCTGAGGGAGTTTTGTGCCTGGTGTCCCCGGTCAGTCCTGCGTTGCGGATCCGTAGCCTGCTGTTGTAGGCTGCGCGTGCCTGCCGTGCGTCTTGTACGGCTTGCGTGAGCTGCTCGTCGGGCAGCTGAGCGGTGTGGCTGTGGGCCACTGTCTCTTCAGCGTTCTTCGCTAGTAGCTCGAGTGCCCATGTGTGGTGGCACGCGGCTGCAGCTTCTTTACACTGCCAGTGTGCGACTTCGAGCTCTAAGCTCTCGGTTGTCGTTTCAGAGTCAGGCTCTGAGGCGACCTGATCCCTAACGATCTGTTGGATCGTTTTACGGCTGTCCGTTGGGGCAGCCGGTTGTTCTTGAGGTTCGTTCCCGAACCTTACGTCCTGTTCGACCGGGACGGCTGGCGGCGGCATTCGCTGCTTGTCTCGCTCCTTTCGGCGCGGGTCTTCCACGTCGCAACTGCGTTCGTTGGCTGCGGACTGTCACGAGCTCGGACGAGTTGCGTCGCGTTCCCCGCGTGGGTGGAGTGCTTTCTGGACGTCCTCCAGCGTGGCTGCATCTTGCAGCCTGACCTCCTCCGCCTGGTGGAGTTCCTTGCCAATTGCCATTAGGGTGGCGGCGGCGTTGTCAAGCTGCGATGCCAGCTGATCGTGCTTGTGGCACGTCAGCGTACTTCGGTGCAGCGCAGCCTGCACCTGTTTGTTCAGAGCCTCTGCCATCTCGTGGTTGATGGTGTGAGCCCTCAAGCTCTTGCGACTAGAGCTCAAGTATTCCGAGTCCTGACCATCGTCTGGGGCTCGTCTTTTTTGCCGTCGTCCTCCTTCAGGGACGATCATCATCGCTCTACTTCGTGAGCGTCGGTTTGAGTCGTGGCTTTGTGCCCGCCTAGACGTTGTTGCTCTACCGTCTAACGACGGCGAGACTTCTCTGCCCTTTCCTTTGTCCTTGGGCAGAGAGAGATGGGGGGGTGGCGCCGGCTCATCTCTTCCTCGGCCACGCTCGACGAGACGTGGTCGGGGTTTTCCTTGTCCTCTACTGAGGGGACGAGGGCGGTGAGATCTACGATCTCTCCGTCTTCTATCGTCCTGTTCTCTTGGTCCAGGATAGCGTCAGCCGTCGTGTCGCTGGGCTGCGCCTGGGGCGTGGACCTCGAGCTTGTCGCTCGTGTCCGTCTTCGACTGTGTGGAATCATCATGCTTGCAGCCGACAGTAGAAGGTCTACTGGAGGGTCTCAACGATGTTTAGTCGTCGATGCAGCGATCTTTTTCAAGATTGCTTCGAATCCACTATCGGTTGGTCGCGTGGCTATCAACCGCAGGATAGTTCAAAAAGGTGTAAAGATGTCTATCTTAAGCCTTAAGTCACAAGAGCACGACAGAACTTGACCAATGTGTGGTATTCTGATGCTACGTAGTGACAGTGTAAGGGTAAGATGCGATGGGGGCCGCTGGCCGGTTCCCACGCATAAACTATACAGTGGGTCCCTAAGGGGCCCACTGGGATTATGTAATAACTAATGTACATGTAGATACACGGGTTATTTACACTGGCGCAAGCCACATACATCGAAACTATTACAAAACAACTGAACCTTCTCGGCATGAATGCCCAATACACGTCCCTAGACTCAATGGTGGTTCTAGGCAAAGATATGTGCCCAGTAAGCGAAGAAGACAAGGAGGACATGAGGAAGGTCCCTTACCTCACTGCTATTGGTTCCATGATGTATGCAGCGACGGGTACACAACTGGACATTGCTTTTGCAGTAGCGCACCTGAGCCAATTCAGCTCCAACCCTGGACGTGGCCACTGGACACAGGCACAACGGACGATCACATACCTCTACATGACCCATGACCTTGAACTTGTCCTAGGTGGAAAAGACATTCAGTTATCCGGATATGTCGACTCAGATTGGGCTTCTGATCGTGATGATCGTCGTTTGGTCGCTGCTTATGTGTTTAGCCTGGGTCGAGGCCTGATATTGTGGAGCTCAAAAAAGCAATCGATGGTTGTGACTTCAAGCGTTGTGTCATGACGCGTTTATTTCTCATACTCAGGTGCTCTGTCCTGCCATTTCTCACTCCATCTCCGTGTTCGTTCCAATCGCCATTGTCATGTTCGGCAACCAATTCTCGCTGTTCGCGCCAATTACCATAGCCACGCTGTCAACGCATGATCGACGTCTTTGGACTCACTTGGCAGTCATCACTGGGCCTATCACCTCCTCTGCTCGACCCTCTTCCAATGGTGTTCTGATAATCGGATTGTCATGACCTGTGTATTTCCTGCACCTTGATATCCCCATTTCCCCTTTCGCTACTCCTCCCCAGTGTTCTCTCGGCTTTGCCCTCCACCTCGACCCCTCCACCTCTATGTCATCTCTGTTCGCCCTTCCTCACATTTCGCCAAACAGCCATTCGCTGCTCGCATCATTCGCCAGCAGGCACACCATCAAATCATGATCAACATCCCTATCCTGCATGATGGCTTGTCAGTAACTCCATCAGCTTCTCGATCCAACCCCCTTTTGGTGTTCATATGAGCAGGGTGTGTTTGCGGGACGTCCTACCCGTAGGTCATGTGGGATCAACCCAGTAGACGAAGAACCCGTGCAGGGCAGTGTATATGCGGGCCCCAAGACATGATTTCGTACATAGGTGTCTTCGCCACCATCACTCTCCGTCGTTTCATGTTCTCCCTCTTCTCTCATTCTATTGTATGTTTATTTCATCTATGTTGTATCATGACTGCGCACCCCTATCCAACCCTGACTCGTGATGGCCTCTTTCCTATTCGCTGATACCTTACGAGCATTCGATATAAGTAGTTTACATTCGCATGTATATTCCCCAGTTCAATTATCATACGTTGTCCATCTTGTGCAAACTTGACCTCGCTGTGATCATCGTCTTGAGCATTCTCTTGGAGATTTCTATCTTCGACCAGCAGAGGACTTAGGCATCACTGGTGAGTTCTCATAATTCATCTTCATTACCTTAGCCTTCAAAACTATTCTCTGTGCTGTTGGCGAAGGGCTCCGAAGGAGCACCTTTGCCGGCGAAGGGATTGTCGAGACTTAGACAGCCCTTCCGTGAGACCTTGCACGTTACATCGTCAAGTACCACGGGCTATTTCGCTACAACTGTAGATAGGGTGAGCCCCGTTCGGGCAGCCCTCTTATCTTGTGAACATTTATTGGTTCACCTATTCGCCGAATGGCATACTTATTCGCACAAGTCATTCGGGCATTCACTGTGTTCACTAATACACGATATTAACGCCTAAAAACCAATCTTGACACGTTGAAGCCGAGTGCATGGTGTGCAGCTATGCGACGAAAGAGGCGTTATGGCTCAGATCACTACTGAAGTTAATTGGTTTTGAGCAGAAGGGATCTATACGGATCCAATGTGACAACAACGGTGCTATTAGCCTTACGAAGGACCCCACCTTCCATGCTCAGACAAAACATATCGATGTCATGCACCATTTTATCCGTGAATGAGTTGAACGGGGCGAGGTGGAATTCCCTCATGTTGCGAGCAAAGAAAATTTGGCCGACCTGCTTACAAAATCCTTAGCCCGGCCCACCTTCTCTCACCTGGTGCCCAGACCAGACCTATGGAGGACTGCTAGCGTCGGGGTCAACGCTTGAGGGGGTGTGTTGGAGTTATAAGGCGTGACAGTACCGACACGTATACAACCACCCACAGACATGAGGTACTTGAGATGCACAGGTGGAGTTCACACCTCTTTCCTCAGTCATATCACACATAACGTGAGACTGAGGTAAAGTGCTCTCGCATGATTCTTTTACACATATGTACTGATAGTCTTTGTACCTAGACCTGACCTTCGGTACAGGTATACAAAAGTCATATCACACATAACGTGAGACTGAGACTGACCTTCGGTACAGACTCCTACAGGCAGTTGTACTGTGCTGTCAACAATAGAATAGAGGGGTTGAGTCACATGGTTGAATGAAGTGGCAGAAGGACTGTGGGCTCATGTATCAATCTCAGCATCCTACAAAAGGAAATAAGAGGTGTGAACTAGCGGACTCAGGTGCAGGTGGGTCTCTGAAGAGGAGGAATCCAGTAGGACATAATATGCAAGCTAAAGTAGAATACAGGCCCATCTCTAGTATATAACTAGCTTCTGAGACAGGGTCAGCTCAATGTGGATGAAGGGGATCAAAAAGGAGGCACAATGGTAAGGAAAGGCAAGATTGGGAGAAATGGAGCTAGGATGGTGGGAAAAATAGTTAAAAGGGTAGAATAATATAAGTAATGCACAATAACAATGTGTAAGTCATGTCATGCAACTTGGCCATGGTATATAACTGACATCCAGGCTGCACATTGCATGTATGGCTTCAGGACTGCTACTAATCCATTGTATCATTGTATTCAAATTATTATATGCGGTAAGTCAAGTCAAAGTACTATGTCCTCTGTTAAGTTGAGCTAACATCACTTTATTCAACTTAGATGTTGTGAGGCAGCTGAAATACATCATAACAAGCTCAGCATGGATCCTTGAATGTGAATAGAACTGAGGCTTGAGATATCTATACAAAGGTGACTCAGAATGTCTGTAACACCATTGTGTTCGTGCTGATTTGAAAGCCAGACTTGCAGTGGGAGCTGCCTGCAGTCACGGGAACAAGTTAGAACAGCAGCCATGCACTATCTGCACATGTCCGACCTTGTATGACTGCGGTATCATGTCATTGCTGTTGATCGGAGGTCCTCTATTATTAAACCCCTCAATCGTAAGTCAACACACTGTGCACTGCATTGGATTGAGCTGACACACTATTTGACTGTCCTTTGGAAGGGACACAGAGATTGAGTGTATATACAGGCACATATACATTGGATCTCAAGGAAAAGATCATTCATGCTGATTGTCTACAGGGCAAGGACAGCTGATCATGGAGCTATTGCATGTTGAGAAGGGAATTATGTATGTTCATATAATCCCCATCTTCTGAAACCCCATGTAGAATAATCCCCATCATTTTCTTGTTTTTCTTGATTTATAATCACCCTCTACCCTGTCTTCATGCATGACCAAGACCAGTGATCAAGTGTCACTGTGTTTCCGATGTTTCTTACCATCCCAAGTTGACCCTGTGTTCACTGCTTATACCCCTTTACAGATGCTTACATCAACAGTTTGCCCTAGGAAACTCATGTGGCCAATCTGCATTGCAACCATGATCTGCCATGCTCAAACAGGCTGAAATCCAGCTGTGTGGACCCCTTCCCTGGATTCTATCCAAGAAGAAATCAAAAAGGTATAAGGACAACCCTTGCTTGCTTTGGAGAGCACAGACATCTCCTCTGCAGCCCATTTGTTACTTTTAAAATTTCAGATAAACTCCCAGATACAAAGGTGCTTGGGCCAGCATTACACCCCAGTTGCACTATGGCACCAGGCTGTGTTGGCTATACCATTCTTTTAGCTATTACTTGGCAATGTTGGTCTGCTACCACCTCATCAATAGTATCATTGATGAACTTCAGGGATTTAGTTGTTCCACTGGAAATATTCCTTAGCACAATTGTTTGGCACTCACCAGCAACCCTGTCCTCCCCTGGCCTGCCCAAACCCTGCCCAACTGGATGCCACATACTACATGAGCTGCTTGACTTCTGACACTGTTCCAAAAGCAGAAATGCAGAGGCAGATCAGAAGTGACAGAGTGAGTGGAATTGGTGGATGTGCCTCTAGAAGTGGAAGTGAAGTTGGAGGCACCCTGACAGTTTGCTCATGAGGCTCACCAAATCTGCAATAACATCATGTTCATCATTGATGATCTTCACCAGTGTCTCATGTGTAGCTTCCCCTGACATTATTTTGGTGACTACAACCATTGTTATCTCAACCTGCTCCAGAACTCAATCGTATCACAACAACCAGGCTTGCTAGTATGGCGCTGTGAGTCTCTAACATATCTCCTTGCCTTGTACTTCTTGTAAGGGCAACCCTTGTGTGTCACAGAGTTCACACAGTCATGTGAGCTGACAGAGGGGAAATCCAAAGTATATACATAAATAAAGGAATCTACAATAGAAGGGTGATGGTATAGGTGTCAAGTACTAGTAGGAGAAGCTGAGGTGTGCCATGTGACACTGAGATCATTTACGTACAAAGTACCATGCATGATGTGCATCTGCGGCAAGGCAGTCTTCTTGCCATGGGATCCTGCTGACATGTGATTCTGGGATGCTCTCATTGATCGTCGCCATCCGGAAAAGGCCCTGCACTTACCAGATCTCTCCGAGTGATCAAATCCTCACGTCAGTCTGACCTCCTTCTTTTCATGACAGGGGTTAGGGCAGAGAAACTTATCTCTTGCAAATCACCATCTCTGAACTACCTTTGTTAACTCACAACTCTCAAGAATGGCAGCCCCAACTGAAACCTATAAGGGAATCTGCCTTGGCCAGGGAAATCCTGTCAGGACTTCTGCCCACCTTCCCCATCTTGTTCATATTGTCAAGGAGGATAGCCACCCAATAACCACCATAAAGATTGTGTTTGTCAATTCCTGGTTACTGGTATGGTTTGCTGTCCAACTCACATCACCAGGTTTAGTCATGTTGTACACCTTACCATGCAAGCCACAGGTTCTGTGGAGAACAATGCTGCCTGCATAATGGTTTATGTCATGCCAGATGACCTTGGCATACACATCTATGCTACCCCTACTGATACTACTGTAGCGACTAACAAAACAACTGGTTCACTTGTACATAAATAGTCCAGCGTGAGCCCCAACCGTTGGGACAACAACATCTGCTACAATGGCAACAGTCATCACAAAGTACCAGGTTGTATGCACATTCGCCACTCTCTCTCCAGCCACTGACTTCCCCCATGTAGGAGACTCAGAATGTTGTGTTTTATGAAAAGGGCTAATAGTTCAAGCACCATCCAGGGTGTTATTACAGGCATTTCAACAAAAACTGTTGTAAGTTGACATCATGAGATACACCCCCTTACAAATGTTCAATATCCTTCCCAGAATAATATAACCACTGTCAAGTACACTATTGTAGTGGCATTGGCAACTGAGAGTACATCATAGAAGGGAATATACAATAGAAGGGAATCTTACCTGACAGAGGGGGAATTAGAGAAAAGTCTAAGGATCCCCACTGCTGGTGAGCCCATATTATACCACACTTGACTGCAGTCAGGGTGATCACTTGGTACTAACCAGTGACCCTGCCCTCCCCTGGCCTCCCCAACCCCTGACCAACCCTGGATGATATGTACTATGCAGGCTGCTTCACTTATGATGTTGTTCCAAAAGCTGAAGTGTGGAAGTGGAGCAGAGGTGATGGAGCAAGCGGAGTTGGCAGAAGTGCATCTCCAAGGCTGGTCGTGCATGACCCTTCGTGCGGTATAAATACCAGGAACATTGCTTGGCCGCTCATTCAACTCACTGGTGTCTCTGGCTTCTGGCTATACTGGGCTGTTAACTGGCTGTGCTAGGGCTGTCTTTTGCTTAAGCTGGCTGTACTGGGGCTCTGTCTTGCTTTAGCTGGCTTTACTGGGTTGTCTCTCACTTTAGCTGGCTGTACTGTGGCTGTCACTTGCCTTGGCTGGCTGGCTATTGACTTCACTGGCTTTGTATTGGTAGGTAATATCTTTTTTTATCCCACTGAAATATATTTTAAATTTTTTATTTGGAATTTTATTGTTTTTTTTTGCTGTATAATTTTGTGAAATTTTTTCGAAAATAGACTTAAATAAAATCCCAAGACTTTGCTGAAAAAAATTGAATTTTAATATATATATATTTTCAGGTTTTTTTCAAGAAGCCCAGCCGCCAGCCCCTGGCCCTATCAGCGGTTTACGCCAGTTCCAGCGCTCAAAGCTGCGCTGTGCTGGCAGAACACTGCGCAGCCGCTTCTGTGCACTCTCTCAACCCACCATCACCCTCCTCTCCTCTCTGCCCACCAGCTCTAGATAGAATAAAATAAATTGCGTGAGAGTGAAATAATAGATAGCCTATATACAGTAGAGGACAAAAGATCTCTTCCCAGGGAGATCTCTGCATTGAACTATTGGGGTTGACCTCTTCAGTGGGGCAGCTTTTTCTCTGCTAAGGAGCCAGGTAGTCATCCCAGGCTGCCTTAGAGGGAGCCACAATTGCATTGCAGTTCTGCACTACTGGTGGCTGAAGAAGACATCTCCCCAGGACCAGGACCAGGACCTTTGACTGGAATTATTCCACTTGGATAGCCAAAGAAGACTTGGATATTTTCATCAAACAAATTCCCCATCCCTTCCTTGGTACATATATTTCTCTGTGGTGGCGTGAGCCATCTGACATTTATTTATTTTATTTTCAATAGAAATTCATAAATTGCCTGACTTTGCCTAACAAACAAATTCCCGTCCCTTCCTTGGTACGTATATTTCTCCGTTGTCTGGTGTGAGCTGTCTGACATTTATTTATTTTATTTTAATTAGAAATTAATAAATTCCCCTGACTTTGCCAGAGAAAAATTAACAACAACAGCATCTGCTTGCAAATGTAAGTTGAATTGTGGTAGCTTTATTGTTCCTCTAAGCTTATGCCTGAATTTCTCAGGGATCCATCTACTCCAGAGAGAAATCGTCAGCAGGAGCGTGAAAGGGCAAGGGAGGAGCAGGAGGGTCATATGACGTCGCCCACTGATTGGAGAGCATGTGCACTTGCTGTGGCTGCTGTCAGAACTCAGAACCAGCCACACCCTCCACTACCTCCTTTTGCCATCCCTCACCCTCCTCCTAGAAGTAATGCAGCTGATCCTTTTCAACAACCTGCTACAGGGCCATCATGTCCTCCTGATCCCAGTACTGGACAGCAGGTGGCAGCCCTTTGTTCTCAGTTAGCAGCAATCCCAGCAGCACAGCCCTTGAGAAGATACAGGCAGGAGCCTGTACAGCCACCTCCCAATCTTCCTGTGGTTGGTTCTGCAGGAATTGCACAGTTGCGTGCTCAGGCTGCTGAGCAGTCTGCTATATTGCAGCAATTGGGAAGAGGTAGACAGGCAGCTAATCCTCCTGTAGGAGGTTCTGCAGGAGTGGTGGCATTGCAGGCCCAGGCTAATGAAATAAGACCAATGCCTCGGCTACCCCCTGTGCTTCTGCAGCCTCTTCAGCAACTCCCTGCACCTCCTCAGCCTCCTCAGCCACTCCCTGCACCTCCACGGCCTCTTCAACCACTCCCTGCACCTGCACCGCCTCCTCAGCCACTCCCTGTACCTCCTCAGCATCCGCCAGTCCCTTGGCAGCATCCTATTCCACGTGGTCGCTTAGAATAATTGAGGTTGATGTGCAGCCTCATGATCTGGGTTGCATGGATGTTCCCTGCCCTGACTGTAGAGCATTCCACTGGAGGGCACGTCTGCAGAAATCCTCAAATGTGCGGCCCAGGTTTGGTGATTGCTGTATGGAAGGAAAGGTGCAGCTAGAAGACCTGCCAGAGGTCCCTCAGCCATTGAAACAGCTCTTAGAAGGCCAGGACCCTGAGGCAAAAGGATTTTGCCAGAATATCAGGCAGTATAATGCTGGGTTTGCATTCACTTCTGTGGTGGCCAATTTTGACCAAGATTTGCTTCAGGAGGGTTGTGGTCCATATGTGCTCAAGCTACAGGGTGAACTGTATCATCTCCATGGCTCTCTCCTCCCTGACAATGAAGACAATGCAAAGTATGCCCAGCTTTACATATATGATCCTGCACTGGCTTTGGCACAGAGGACAAATCGTAATGGGGGTCAGTCTCCAACTATCATGGAAGACTTGCAGGAAATGGTCCTCCTGTGCAATCATCATGTCGCCACATATAATCAAGCAGCTGAGAGGCTCAGAGCTCAAGAACAGAATGGTAACATCCAGGCAAGGCTCACATACAGGGCGCACAGGGATCCTAGGAGATATAATGTCCCAACTGCAGATGAGATTGCACTGGTTCTTCCTGGAGATGGCATCAACCCTGAACCTAGGGATATTATTGTCCAGCTCAAAGGTGGACTTTTCAGAAGGGTATTGGATACCAATCCAAACTATGCCCCTCTGCACTATGTCTTGCTCTTTCCCAAGGGAGAGTTGGGATGGGAACCAGGTATTCCTTATCATGAGCCAGAGGGTGCTCAGGAGGCCAACCCAAACAGACGGGGGCAGGTCACCCAAATACAGTACCATGTGTATCGTTTGTTCCAGAGAGAGAGAGAACCCACAACACTCCTGTGTGGTGGCAAATTGTTCCAGCAGTACATTGTAGACTCCTGGGCTGCTGCAGAGCAAAGCAGACTGAGGTGGATCAGAGACAATCAACACACTCTGCGTGCTGAGCAGTATAACCAGATGGTGGATTCATTTGGAGGCTTGGACAATGACATTGGAGATGCAAACAGCTTGGGCATAAAAGTCATTCTGCCTATGACATTTCAAGGAAGTACATGGGACATGAATCAAAACTGCCAGAACTCCCTAGCCATTACAACAAAGAAGGGTCCCCCTGATTTGTTTGTTACCATGACTGCCAATCCAAAGTGGGATGAGATATTGGCCAAGTTGCTCCCTGGACAAACTGCTCAGGACAGACCTGACCTGGTGTTGTGTGAGAAGCTGAGTTTGAAGGGAGAACCAACAATTGATGCTTTCTTCAGGTTACTACCTACATAGAGTGGGTAATTGAGCACATACCTGAGTTCAAAGGGAGAACCAACGAATAAGGATCTCCTTTGAACTCAGACTCCTATCCAGGTCCATAGCTGAATAATTGATGGATATGAGCGGTAACAACACACCCCCCTGACAAAGTCAAACTCCATGCTAGAGAAGTCCTATGATATGCTGATGTCACTCCAACAATTCGCGGGGTAGCGCTTTTGTCAGTAGGTCTGCTGGCATGTCTTTTGTGGGTACATAACTGGCTCAAATTATTTTTGTGTGACCTTTTCTTGTAGCCAGAAGAATTGAAGATCCAGGTGCTTCATGTGGCTGTGGTGCTCCAGGTTCTTGGCGACTGATAGGGCAGATTGGTTATCTATATAGAGGCAGGATGGCTCTTTGATCTTCAAGCCCAACTCATTGAATAAATTCTGCAGCCACATGATTTTGGTCCTGGACAGGGTCGTGGCCACAAATTCTGCTTCAGTTGTCAAAAGGGTGACTATATTTTGTAGCTTGCTGGCCCAAATGACTGCTCCTGTCCCAACTTTTGTGAGGAATCCAGAAGTCGATCTGCCAATGTCTGGGTTTTCCCCATGGTCAGCATCTGTCCATGTTGGAGCAGGGGTTCCTGGGGTAGTGGAGTAGGCCAGAGACCAGTGAGGAGGCCTTGGTACAGTGGAGAGAGCTGGAGAGCCAGGCACCTGTAGCTAGTCACTTGTCACATAGATTATATCATCATCACTCTTCTTGCCTCCTACCAGGGGACAGCTGCAAGCTGCAGGCTCTTCTCCAGTTTCCAGATCCTACTGCTCCAACATCTGAAAGGTCTCAATTGAATTGTTGGGAGTGAAGGTGAATGCAAGTGCTATGGTTCCTTTCAAGTAACATAGGAGATGTTTCATGGCTGCCCAATATGAATGGCCAGGGTTCAAATTAAACTGTGAAAGGCACCCGATGGTGTATGTGATGTCGGGGCAGGTTGCTATTGCAAGATAATTTAATGCACCGACTGCATTGAGGTATGGTGTGTTTTGCATCTCTATTTCTTCTGGGGTCGATGGTCACATTGTTGAGCTCAGGCTTAGGCCGGGAGTCATGGGAGTTGAGACTGGGTGGCACTCTGTCATATTGAATTGTTCTAGAATATCCTTTATGTACTGCTTCTGTGATAGCTTCAGCATCCTTGTTGAACAATTGTAATTGACTTTTACTCCTAATAACAATGTCGTTGCTCCCAGGTCTTTCAGTTGAATATTTTGGAGAGTTCATCCTTTACCTGGTCGAGGTCCTTCTTGGAATTTGATACTAGAGTTAGATCATCAATGAAAACTGGAATGACAACTTTTGTAGCACCACTTGCCCATATGTATGCACTTGGGTTGGACTGGAGGTGTTTGAACTCTATGCTTTCTAGTGTGGCCCCTAGTTGCTTGTACCATAGTCTTCTGCTTTGCTTGAGTCCATAAAGTCCCCTCTTTAGCTTGCACACCCAGTCCTTTCCTCCTTGGTGATACCCCTCTGGCTGCTCCATATATATACTGGCATCATCGCGCAGTACTCTGTTAAGGTAGGTGTTTGATATGTCTATCAACATAATGTGTGCTCCTTGGAGTGCTCCTTGTGCCAATATGGTACATAGGGCTGCCCATCTCGCTGTGGGTGCAAATACTTCATCATAGTCAATATCCAGTGACTGGGTATATCCCTTTGCCACTAGGGAGGATGTTCACATTGACAGCAATGTATATTCTTCTAGGATATATTAGATATCTTTTAAAATATCAACCCTAACCAAATTCATAATCCATCATTTTGAGCAACTTGTATATTGTGGACATCCTAAATTTTTTTGAATGTTCTGATATTTTAAAAATATGGTTGTATGTGCTAAAGCATGGTGTGTATTGATATAACAGAGCAATTTCAGAGAGGATGTGGATGACTATATATTAAAAGTATACATGAAACATGTTAGATGTACAATCACAGAATATAGAAGCAAGTATGGACAATACCTGTACTATATTATTATATATGGTTGAGAGACCTGATTAGAAGGTATGTTTAAAATAATATGCATGTATAGTAGAAAGATATGTAACTATTGATGTTTAGACAATGGGGTATACACCCTTTCCTGGGGGAGCAGCAGACTGTGAGAAAGAACTTTGGGGCTAGGATTAAGCATGCCTTACAGGTGCTGGCAACTGCCTCAATTTTGATATATTTTATGAAATATAGATGAGCTAAGCTATATATACATATATATGACATTTATAAACATCCTCCTAGGTGGCTTTTGTACTTGTCCAAGGATCCATCTGAATGGAGTTTGATCTGTAATACCCACCTTGATCCAATGGCCTTTTCTCCAGGCAGTAGTCTGACTAGTTCCCATGTCCTGTTATTTAGAAACGCTTGAATTTCAGCATCTGTTGAATCCTTCCATAGCTGGGTGTCAGATTGTCACATTGCCTCTATGAAAGTTTTTGGGACTCTGTTGTCCTTGATTGTTGCATTGAGAGCTATTTTGACAGTATCTGGTGAAGATGTGCTTTGGCTGGTTATGATTCTTTTGTCATCAATGAATTCCAGGGCTTTGATGATGGACACGATTTCTGCTGCACCCCCCTCAGGGTCAAAATCATGTGGTGGGTGGGGTCTAAGGAATGGATCATTGAGGTGGCGATAGTTGTGTCAGGTTGTGTTCCTGCCTGAGCAGCAGGGCTTGTCAATAGGTAAGGGTGGCTGAATGGGAAGGGGTGGAATGGGGTGTGGCAGGTCTGGGATGTTCAGATTTGGAAGGGGTTGGATGTCTTGGATATTGTTAGGGGGCTCAGGGTCAGGGTCAGGGACTTGGGGGTCTTGTGCAATGTTCAGTGGGATGGTGGCTTCCCTCGGGAGTGGAGGGGTCACAGGTAATAGTGATTCATGGTTGGTAGAATTGGAAGTGGATAGTCATGGAAATTTGGACTTGTTGAATATGACATCGCGAGATATGATGGTGCCTTTTGTGATAGGGTTGAAACAGTGCCAGCCCTTGTATCCAGATACAAAATCAAGGTATATGCACTTGTGGGATCTTGGCTGTAGTCCTGTCTGGTCTTCCTTTTGCACATGGGTGTAGGCTGTGCATCCAAATGTGTGGAGCATCCTTAGATCCAGCTTGTGAATGTGCCAAGCTTTGTATAGTGTCTTGTCTGGGGGTGCAGAAGTTTGGGTGGCATTTATGATGCACACTAGTAGTTTTAGTGTGTCTCCCCACATTGTTGCCAGCAGGTGAGCTTGTGGCAATAACACAATTGTTCCCTCGATGAGGATGCGGTTTGTGTGCTCTGATATTCCATTCTGTTGTGGTGTCCCTCTCATAGTATGCTCATGGATAACGCCTCAGCATCCGAAGTGCTCATCCCATTTTTGGCCTATATATTCCCCACCGTTATCATCTCTGAATTTTCTCACTCTTGAGCCTGTTTGGTTTTTAGCGAATGCTTCATAGGAGCAATACATATCAAACACTTCATCTTTCATTTTCAGGAGGTACACCCATGGCGGATGCTCACAACTTTTTATTACCTGTAGCTTCACCCATTTTATTCTCAGATTATAGAAAAGAAGAGGATGAAAGTACATGCCAATCTTATTGTTGGGATATAAATAAATTTACATTTGTCCCTCCCCGAGCGGTGGCTCCGCCAACAAGAACACCTCTTCTTATTTTTACGCCTCTTCTTATTTTTTCTACCCACTTTTAAGATACACTATATCATTATAGCTATTCATACTAATACTCCTACTCATATCTATTAGAAGTATCTATCCAACTATCTGTTATTCTATCTTGTAGTCAGATACTCTCTCATATGTATATATATCTCCGAGATGTTTAAACATATACAGAATATTCTAATAACATCTATTATTCTCCTTATAAATACTACTATATATTCCTATATGTTGTTATTAATACTCTTATAATATATATTATATACTCATATATGCTGTATCACATGACCATTTCAATTATCCTCCCATCTATACCTTGTGTGATCATCTGTGAAGGTTATCCAGTAACGATGCCCGGTCATTGTGTGGACTGGGAGCGGTCCATGCACATCTGAGATGACAAGATCAAGTGGCTTTGAGGCATGACTATCTTTGAGGCATGACTATCTTTGAGGCATGACTATCTGTCTTTTTTGGAAAGGAGACATGGCATTGCTTTGCTGCAATGCATGGCTCACAAATGGTTGGTATGGGTTTGTCCGAACTTATTTGTATTCCACAGGCCATGCTGTTTTCTAGCAGTCTTTCAAGCCATGCTGATCTGATGAGCGTGAACCATTTGTGCCACACCAAGCAGTCTCCTAGAGGAGACGAGACAACAAAGGTCTGTTCCAAGTTGGGTATGGTGTTTCCAACTAGGAAGCCCATGCCATTTTGCACTTCAGCATAGAAACGCAAGTTTCTGCCTTGGAGGAATGAGATGTGATCTCTCACAATGTTACTGTGAACTCATGGTGCATGGTGAGGTGTAGAATGGCGAGCAAGTTGTTTTGGAGAGCCAGTACATGCAGAACTTTTGAGAAAATGACATTTTGTCCTACTGTTCCATTTATTATCGGTGCAAATAAAACCTCTCCCTTCCTTGCTGAGTATACTATCTCATTTGTTGCCAATCAAATGGGCATGCAATACAGTTCATAGTCTCACAACCAATGGTGGTGTAGTGTCATATGGCTAGTGGCACCAGTGTCTGTGTTCCAATGCAGGTCAGCATTACTGCTGGTGGATGACGAGGGTAGGGGCCATAGACTTGCATTTCCCGCAAGCTCTTGTATTTCAGGATCAGGTGCGGTCTCCTTCACTTGGTTTGCATTCCTGCCGTCCCATCTTTTTCGTGCAGGTCGAAGTTCTGGGTGAGCGATCCAGCACTGATCCTCAGAATGGCCTTGCTTTTTACATGCAGTGCATGTTTGAGGGACTGTCCTCCTTCCTCCAGCTGTGGTGAGTACTGTTCCCAATGACACTAGGCTTGTTTGACATTTCATGTCTTCATTCCAGAAGGCTGTGGAGATGGTGATGCGGTTGAGTGTGCCGATTAGGAGTAATGATGAGGTGAGCACACCATATGTGGTTTGGTCGAGTCCTGCAATGACTGTGTGGATTCCAATCTCAATGACAATGCTTTGGACAGTGAGGGTGCTGGGTGCCAGGGTTATGAGTTCATTCATGGCAGTGTTTATATGGGTAATATATTCTGTGAGAGACTCAGCATCTCCTTTTCATGTATTGAGTAGCTTTTGCATTGCATGGAAGTGGCTATTTGCTACTTGCAATCAATGAGCCATCCTCAACCTTCTCCACATCTCTACGAGGTCATCCATTATGGCCTCAGTATGGATGTACTGTGTGTGGGATAGTGATTTTAGTAGGATTCCAGTGGCTTCTTCTCTTTTCAGCCACCACTTCTCTGACAGTGCCGTGTCAGTTGGCTTTTGGGACTCTTCTGTGACTATCCTCCATGCATTGACAGTCATCAGTTTTCCCTGCATCCCAACTGTCCACATGTTGTAGTTGATGCTGGTGAGCTTTATGCGTCTCATGAAGATCTTGGTCTCTGAGTCTGACATGATGGCTGCAGTTCCCATGAGGTTCTTTTTCCTTGGATTAAGCCATGGGGCCCATAACCTGTAAGAAGCTGAGTTCGAAGGGAGAACCAACAAATAAGGTTCTCCTTCAAACTCAGACTCCTATACAGGTCTATAGCTGACTAATCAATGAATATGAGCGATAACAACATGTTGCGGGTGTTTCACCTCAAAAAGAAACACCTCATTGACTTGATCATCAAGGACAAGATCTTTGGAGAAACTGTCACTTGCATTCACACCATTGAATTTCAGAAGAGGTGGCTCCCACACATGTACCTGCTTATCTGGTTCGATAGGGACTCCAAGGTCAAACATCCACAAGAGGTGGATTCTATGATTTCAGCAGAGTTCCCTGATCCAGAGACACATCCTGTCCTCTACTGGTTGGTCTGTGAATCTGACTCTGCTTTCAGAAATGGTTCCAGAACTTCCACCAATTCCATTTGCTTTGCCAATTCTGCTCCATTCTCTGACTTCCACTTTTGGAACAGTGTCAGAAGTCAAGCGACTGGTGTAGTACACGGCATCAAGGGTTGGTCAAGGGTCAGGGAGGTCAGGGAAATGCAGGGTTGATGGCAAGTGCCAAGTGTTGTGCCTGGTTGTGGACTAGCATAGTATAATATGGGCTCGCTGACATTGGGGGTCCTTAGACTTTTCTCTTTGGATTTCCCCTCCCCTCTCTTGTATATTCTGTTTGTTTATGTGTGTACTTTGGATTTCCCCTTGTCAGTTGTGTGCTAGTGTGATCTCCACAGCTGGCTAGGATTGCCCTTACAGCCCCCCTGAGTCATACTAGCCTAGTGTGCCCACCCCTGGCTTGCACATGTGCAGCATGTATGGGCACAGCACCACACCTCGATGGGGACAACCTTGATGTGCAGATGCACACCTGATGGGGCATGCCAGCCCTCTAAGACATGCCAGAGTAGCCATGTATGCCATGAGCCACCGTGGCTGCCCACACAGTGCAGGAGTATGACATGCATGGCCCTCGCAGCATCATACACCTGTGTGTCAAGATTGGTTTTTAGCCGTTAATATTGTGTATTAGTGAACACAGCGAATGCCCGAATAACTTGTGCGAATAAGTATGCCGTTCGGCGAAGAGGGTGAACCGATAAATGTTCAAAAGGTAAGAGGGCTGTCCAATTGGGGCTCACCCTATCTACAGTCGTAGCGAAATAGCCCATGGCACTTGATGACGTAATGTGCAAGGTGCCATGGAAAGGTTGTTTAAGTAGCAACAATCCTTTTGCTGGAGAAGGCACCTCTTCGGAGCCCTTCGCTGACAGCACAGAAAATAATTCGAAGGCTAAGGTAATGAAGATGAAGTATGAAAACTCACCAGTGATGCCTAGGTCTTCTTCTGGTCGAAGATATAAATCTACAGGAGAAGGCTCAAGATGACAGTCACAGAGAGGTCAAGTTTTGCACAAGATGGATGTATGATAATTGAACTGGGGAATATACATGTGAATGTAAACTACTTATATCGAATGCTCGTATGGTAACAGTGAATAGGAAAGAGGCCATCATGAGTCAGGGTTGGATAGGGGTGTGCAGTCATGATACAAATAGATGGAATAAACATACAATAGAATGAAAGAGGGGTGTGAACATGAAACGACAGAGAGGAAAGAGGGCAAAGGCACCTATGTACGAAAACACGCCTTAGGACCCGCATATACACCACCCTGCACGGACTCTTCATCTGTTGGGTTGATCCCACACGACCTACGGGTAGGATGTTCCGTGAATGCATTCCGGCCATATGAACACCTAAAGGGGTTGGATTGGGAAGATGATGGGGCCAGTGATGAACCATCACACTGGGTAAATGGTATCGATCGTATTTGATGGCGTGCCTGCTGGCGAATGATGCGAGCAGCGAATGGCTGTTTGGCGAAATGCAAGGAAGGGCGAACAGAGATGACATAGAGGAGGAGAGGTCGAGGTGGAGGGCGAAGCCTGTTTGATGGTGTGCCTGCTGGCGAATGATGCGAGCAGTGAATAGTTGTTCAGAGAATGGGGCAAACAGCAAATGGAGCGAACATAGAGGAAGAATGGTCGAAGGGTGGAGCGAAATTAGGTGAAGATGCAGGGGGAGTGACGAGGGGGAAGGTAGAGACAGTGGGGTAAGGGAAATAGACAGGTCATGACACTGTGGTACAGTCACATGGGCAGAAGTTGCCACCAGTGCCTGTACCCCACCAATGCTCTGCAGGCACACATGGCTTGCAGATTCAGGAGGCACTGCCACGATATCCACCTCTGGAGGACGCAGACGCCCAATGTGGGGAATGAGTATCACATATGCTTGGTGCCACCACCACACCCAGCAAAGTGTCAAGATTGGATTTGGGCATTGATATCGCATACTAGTGAGCACACCGAATGCCTGAATGGCTTGTGCGACAAAATATGTAGTTCGGCAAATAATGTAAAGCCAGTAAAGATTATGAAGTAAAGGGGCTACTTACACTACATGCAAGTCACTGTTTGTTTAAAACTATGGCAAATGGTGAAGAATGCTTCCTTTATTTTTACAATTTAAGACATCAATAAAATCTGAATAAAGGCAAATAATTATGTCTTGCATCTTATACAGTGAATAGGATTTATTCTGTCACAATTTATTTCTCATAAATGTTCATCAGATTTTATTCTGATTCTCTTGATGTTTTAAATTGTAAACAAAAGGGAAGAATTCTTCACCATTTGCCATAGTTTCAAATTATTACCAGATTCCTCTTTTTTCACTATTTGTTGCTGTAGGTTATGGTAAACAAACAGTGACTTGCACATAGTGTCAATAGGATTTCGCCCTGATCTACAGTCAAAGCGAAATAGCTCATGACCCTTGACGATGTAACGTACAAGGCTTCATGGAAAGGTTGTCTAGCAGTAACAATCCTTTCACCAGCGAAGGTACTCCTTCAGAGAGCCCTTGTTACTACCATGCCGCTCGACCATCTCTGCCACCTCCGGAACACCTTCACAGCACCTCCGACTCTATTCCGCAACCTCCGCAACCCACAACCTCAACCCCTTGTTCTTCAGTACCCCTGGTTGACTCTATTCACCGGCCTCCGTACTCGACCCTTAGCACAGCAAGATACCATTTCCGGATTTCCGTTTGTTCCGATGCTCATTGTACTTACGCACCCTTTGTTCTTTTGCCATTGTTCTTACTCTACCCTGCACCCCCCTTGTTCTGCATTAGTTACTTACCCCGTATGTCTATCCGATTTCTGCTCCCTCCGGAATTTTCTTAGTACTACCCTATTACCTGTTGTCTGAGCTCTTTTTATAAAACCCTGCCTGTATGTCTCTGTTTCTGCAATCAGATAATCAACTTCAATACATGAACTCCTTCGCACTATCTCCTGTTCTTAGCACAGCGAGTCTTGCAAGCTCTGTCTCTCTCTCTCTGCCTTCGATACTCTCTCTTCTGCCTCTTCCGACCTCTGTTCTCCGACCTCCAACTCTCAGTACCCCCTCAACTTCTGCCTCCTCTGACCTCCAGAACTCAAATCCGAAATATCTAGGACGATAGTTCATCAGGGGTGCAACACATAAGTTGAAGCCACTGTCCTTTCTAGTTCCGACCTCTGGGATTTCTGATACGTAACAGTATTATCTGATTCCCACCTGATAACTATCACTATGCCTCCTTGTACCACAGCTACTTCAGCTCGTGCAGGAGCTGTTGAAGCTCTTTCTTACTTTGGAAATCTTAGATCCACAGCACCAAGATGCGCGGAGCCCTCCAGCAGCTCTCAAGCTGACGATGAGCTCTCCGATGATCTTCCACCAGGGCACATCGAAGATGTGTTGGGTGCATTTATGCTCCTGCACCAAAATCAAGCATAATATGTTCGATTTATTGTGTGGTGTTTCAATCTCTTCTCACATTGTTCTTGTACCATGCATTCACTTCTCTGATTATTTTCGAAAATTTCCAGTCACTCTCTATCTCTCCATTTCACTTTGTTATCTCTATTTTCACAGGCAGCTGCACCCAGCGGAGTTTGAAATGACTTGATGCGCGAGCCCTTGGGCGCTAAAGGGCCGGGTGCACATATATGCATTCTGAGACAGAATAATACACCTCTCCCAGTGACAATAAATTCACTGAGAGGCGATAGTATCTTTCATATTTACATAGCATGTTGACTGAAAATCATGTAGTGTATTTGATTCTAGCTTTCTAAGAGCTCTACCGAACCTTCCCTGCCATAACCCCGAGTTGCTAACAAGGGTTATGGGCCCCGCAGACACTTCGCAGAAGCTTTTGGGTGTGGAGAAGCTTGCAACAGATGGAAGTAATTGGCCTCTGTGGCGAGTTACTCTCACAAGTTATTTTGAGTCCAAAAATCTACTCAGGCATATAGAAGGGAGAGCCATTCGACCTCCTGATCCTCCAGTCATGCCCCCAGGCCATATTCTTACAGAAGCTGAGGAAACTCAGATTGACAAGGCTGAGGAGAAGCTGGAGAAGTATCTTGCCAGAGAAGGGCAGGCAAAAACCCAAATAATCGTCTCAGTGTCAGAGTCACTAGCTCTGATGCTACAGAAGAAGCATACAGCAAAAGAAGTCTGGGATGCATTGGTCAATGAGATGACCAAAAAGCCCAAGATGGTCCTCACCAACCTACAGAGACAGCTTCGCAGTATGAGGTGTCCTGAGGATGGAGACTTGAGAGATCACTTGGACAAGGCCCAAGACCTCTATGCTCGTCTTAATGAGATGGGAGCCAGAATTTCTGAAGGAGAGTTCACAGATATCATCCTTGCGTCACTTCCACCCTCCTATGAGGCAGTCATGAATGCCCTTACCACGTTGCTCGAAGAATGTGGAATGCCCTTGGTGCCTGATGATATTATCAGAGTACTAAAGGCTCAATATGACAGGAGAAAGACCCTTAATATTTCACAAGAAGAGCAGGCATTTATTGGTTCATCTACGAAAGGGCAGAAGGGCCGGAAAGACCCGAAGGTGCATACATGCACTAATTGCCACAAGCCTGGACATGCTATCGAGAGTTGCTGGGCTAAAGGAGGTGGTAAAGAAGGCCAGGGGCCACGTCAGAAGAAGAAAGCTAAAGCCAAAAAGAAGAAGGGCAAAGCCAAGGCGAATGTTGCCGAAGAAGTGTCTTCTGAGGAGGATGAGAGTGGCAGTCCAGCCGCTTTCACCAATTTTGGCTGCTCCAATTTGAGTAGTCTATCCTTGGACACTGTTGTTATCCTCGACACTGGAATGACCGCGCATATGACCCCTCACAAGAATTTATTGAGGGATTACAGTCCATTCTCACAGCCACGCACAATTCGTGCAGCCAACAAAGGCACTTTTGATGCCTTCGGTTCAGGCTCACTCGTGCTATCTAATAAAGTTGGAGATAAGACTGTGAAGATTACATTGAAGGATACGTTCTACGTGCCAAAAATGGCTGTTACCCTGATCTCGATCGGCCGGTGCGATGATGCAGGCTATAACACACAAATAGCCGATCAGAAATGCACAATATCCAATCATAAAGGCAGGATATTGATGCAAGCACCGAAGCTGAATGGCTTATATCGATTTGACTTACAACACACAAGTGCCGAAGCGCATATATGCGCATCAGCCATGGAGATACATCAGAAAATGGGGCATATTTCACAAAAGTCCCTACAGCATTTGCTCAACCGTGGCATGATATTAGGCATTGAATTGAGCTCAAAAGGTGACAAGGTTGTTTGTGATGCATGCATTCAAGCGAAGATTGCACGTAAATCACTTCCTCAGGAACTCAGAAGCCGATCTTCAAAATTCGGTGACAGAATTTATTCTGATGTCTGGGGACCAGCGAGACACTCCACAATTGACAAGAAATCCTATTATGTGTCTTTCATCGACGACTATTCAAGGGAGTCGGTTATCTATTTGATGGCAAACAAATCAGAAGCATTTTCAAAATACAAACTCTACGAGGCCTTGATGCTTCGACAGAGGAACGTGCACATCAAAGCACTTGTTTCTGACAGAGGGGGCGAATACACAAGCTCAGAATTCGAACAGCATTTAGCCAAACAAGGCACGAAGCATCGGTTAACCGTACACGACACCCCAGAGTCAAATGGTGTCGCTGAACGTCTAAACCAAACTCTAGTTGAAAGAGCTCGTGCCATGCTATTAGAATCAAGTCTTCCTAAGACCCTATGGGGCCATGCAATTTTGCATGCCAACTATCTTAGGAATAGGATGCATACAAGAGCTTTGCCAGACAAAACCCCTTTTGAAATGATCCATCACGAGAAACCGAACCTGAAAGACATACACGTGTGGGGAATTGAAGTCTACATTAAAGTCAAAGAAGGAAACAAACTAGCAGCCCGTGCCAAAAGAGCTCGGTGGATAGGAATCTCTGGACAGAGCCATGGTCACTGCATCTACTGGCCTGGCTCTCAGAAGATTTCTGTCGAGCGGAATGTTATATTTGACTCAGAGATGAAGGGGGGCAAAGCTCCAATCATTTCTATTGAAGAGTCACAGCTACCTACATCCAGAAAAGTGATACAGGCCATCTCGGCGCCAGCACCGATGCCTAGTCGCTTAGTCAGCGAGGAGGCAAAGATCGAGGAAATTGACGGTAATGAACCAGAGGAATGTCTTGAAGAGCTGCAACCCAGTCAGACTGTTGATGTTAGACCTAAAGAAGCTGCTCCAATAAGGAGAAGCAAGAGGATCCGTCAGCAGCAGGAGCAGCCGGCCCCAAGTGGTCCCGTAACAAGATCTCAAGCTAAGAGACATGCTGGTGCAGACATCACTACACTAGCTTACGAGGACATTGAGGACCATCAAGACAAATTATTTGAACAAGATTTATCCTCTGAAACTGACGGCATCAGTGATTATAACCTTGCCATCAGTACACTTTTGACCTCCGATCAAAACAAAGATAAAGTGCTGCAAGATTTAAATCAGACTGAGCCTAGCAATGCAGATGAAGCCTTAAATGATCCTTTGTGGAAAGCATCGATGGATAAAGAGTACAAGGTGCTACTCGACAAAGGTGTATGGGAAGTGGTTAAACCACCTCCTGGGGCAAATATTGTCAGAAATAGATGGGTATTCCTCTGGAAACACAATCCAGAAGGTGAACCCATTACACCTAGATCGAGGATGGTCGCCCAAGGCTTTACACAAAGTTTTGGAGTCGACTACAATGAAACCTATGCACCCGTTGCTCGGATGACTTCCTTACGGATTATATGTGCCATTGCTGCCAGGAACAATTGGCCTATTCACCAGATGGATGTGGACAGTGCGTATTTGAATGCTACACTGCCCGAACCTATTTACATGAGACAGCCGTATGGATATGAGACCGGAGACAAAGATGATGTCCTCCTGCTGAAGAAAGCACTTTACAGCCTCAAACAGTCTGGAAAGGAATGGTACAAACGTCTGAGTGGTGAATTTCTCAAGTTAGGATTCACTAAATCAGCTTCGGATGGAGCTGTATTTTGCAGACGTGGACCGAGAGGGCATGCGATTATTGCAACGGCAGTGGATGACCTCACTATCACAGCTGAGAGTCAACCAATCCTCGATGGGGTAAAGCATGACCTTGCCCAGATCTTCAGCATGAAAGATCTAGGCGAGATTCACTGGCTTTTGAACCTCAAAATCGAAAGAGATTGGAATAACAAATCGATTGCAATATCACAAGCCGCATACATCCAGAAAATCATCAAAAAATTCAATCTGGACGATGCCAAAATATTTTCCACACCTCTCGACCCAGCCGTTAAATTATCTAGAGACCAATGCCCTTCTACAGATGAAGACAAGCAGAAGATGTCGAAAATTCCATACAGACAAGCGATAGGATCATTGATGTGGGCAGCAGTAGCCACTCGACCGGACATTGCATTCGCAGTGTCATTACTTTCTCAATTCCTCGAAAACCCAGGTTTAACTCATTGGAATGCAGTCAAACATGTCTTTAAATATCTAAAAGGCACAATAGACTACAAATTGAAACTTGGGAAGAATCGAGACGGCCTCATTGGGTATTCAGATGCGGATTGGGCTTCACAAGAGCACAGGCACTCATACTCGGCTTATATTTTTCAGATTGATGGAGGGACAGTATCATGGAGTTGTCAAAAACAATCCATAGTAGCCCTATCATCAACTGAAGCCGAATTCATTGCTCTGACTCATGCAAGCAAAGAAGCCTTATGGATGCGCCACTTTATTTCTGAAGTATTCCAACCGCTGAATTGTCCCATCAAACTTTATTCAGACAATCAATCAGCCATTGCCATTGTCTATGGCACTCAACAACACACGAGGACCAAGCATTTCGACATTAGATTATATTTCATCCAAGATATAGTCAAAGATGGAGAAATTAAGCTTGTGTACCTACCAACGGAACACATGCTAGCCGATCTTCTCACTAAAGGACTTCCTAGTCCTAGAGTGAGAATCCTCAACGAGAGAATCAGAATATATTAAGCTTGAGAGGGCGTGTTGGGTGCATTTATGCTCCTGCACCAAAATTAAGCATAATATGTTCGATTTATTGTGTGGTGTTTCAATCTCTTCTCACATTGTTCTTGTACCATGCATTCACTTCTCTGATTATTTTCGAAAATTTCCAGTCACTCTCTATCTCTCCATTTCACTTTGTTATCTCTATTTTCACAGGCGGCTGCACCCAGCGGAGTTTGAAATGACTTCGACGCGTGAGCCCTTGGGCGCTAAGGGCTGGGTGCACGTATATGCATTCTGAGACAGAATAATACTCCTCTCCCAGTGACAATAAATTCACTGAGAGAGGCGAGTAGTATCTTTCATATTTACATAGCATGTTGACTGAAAATCATGTAGTGTATTTGATTCTAGCTTTCTAAGAGCTCTACCGAACCTTCCTTGCCATAACCCCGAGTTGCTAACAAGATGTTCCCGACACCAATCCTGACAATCCCGACTACAACAGAAACTCGTCGAGTAGCAGTGGCGAACAGACAGCAGCATCATTCCAACACCCAGCACCACCTCCACCACCACCACCAGGACCTCCTCCCAGCGGCCCTCCCGGCGGTCCTCCAGGCGGTCCGCCACCTCCGAATCCTGCCAAACCAGTTCCGCTCACTCCAGCTCCAGATCTTGCACAGGATATCACCATGCTGGCCGGCCACCTCCAGCTTCTGGCCCAAGCACCACACCCCAAGACAAAAGTTCACAAACCCAATCAATTCAATGGTTCCGACCCCAAGAAGCTTCAGCCTTTCTTGGTTCAGCTTCAGCTCAATTTCCATGATCGTCCCAACGCCTTTCCCAACGACGAAAGAAAGGTCAATTATGCCCTTTCTTACCTCTGAGGCACAGCTCTCGACTATTTCGAACCCGCCCTTATGGACCCCTATGCCGTTGTTGACTGGGCAGACAATTACCCCAACTTTGTTTCCGAACTCTGCAACAACTTCGGACCTTTCAATATGGAAGCCGATGTGGAAAATGAACTCGATAAGCTTCGTATGAAAGACACTCATAAGATAGCTAAATACATCGTCACTTTCCAGCAGCTCGCTCCTCAAGTCCAATGGGGAGAAGCCACACTCCACCAACAGTTCTACATGGGCCTGCCATCCCGGATCAAGGATGAAATCGCCCGTGGTGGAAAACCCAGGACCCTAACCGATCTCCACAACCTAGCCCAATCCATAGATGCATGCTGCCGGGAAAGACATTCCAAAATTGCTCACGAAACTTCTTCCCAGAGCAAGCACAACAAGTCTTCTGACAAGAAGAAGACCAATTCCAGAAATACCAACTCTAGGAACAACAACAACAGTTCTGGCTCCAATTCTGGCAACTGGAACTCCACTCCCATACCTCGCAACCCCCAGGCTTCCGGTTCCAATGCCAACGCCTGGGAGACCACCCCCAACCTTTCCGACAAACTTGGGAAGGACGGAAAACTAACCCCTGCAGAACGCCAGTGTCGCATGGATAACAACCTTTGCCTCTTCTGTGGCAAAGGAGGTCATGTCACCTGTGAATGCACCCGAGCAACAGCTTCTGCTGCAAAGGCCAAGGGCCCTGCAGCAAAGACAGAAGAGAAATCTGAAGCGACTCCTGCTACTGATGCAAAAAAATTAGCAGCAGTCCTCTGGCCTCCCCACGAGCTGATGGCTGAGTTGACCCCATTCGTGTGACTAACAAGGTTCGACTCAATGTGTCCGCTCTTTCATCCTCCAACTCCCTCTCGATTCTGCTCACCTCCGACACCATTTCCGCATCTCCGTTTACTGTATTGATTGACTCTGGTTCGACTCATTGTTTCCTCAATTCCAACTTTGTTTTGAAAAGCACAAGCTTCTGACCCGCAACATTCCGACAATTCTGCTCCACCTTTTCGATGGGTCATCCAACACAGCAATCTCTCAAGTCATGGACCTATCCATCCATTTTGCTACTGGGGACAACCATGAAGTTACATTTTACATTACTCCACTAGATGCTAGCTGTTCCATTGTACTAGGACACAATTGGCTCACCCACTATAATTGGTCGATTAACTGGGCATTGGGTCAGATACAGTTCCGTACCCCAGATCAACTTCCATGTATTCTGACGTCATCCGTGAAGATGGCTCAAGCCTCTTGCAACTCTGCTCGTGGATTCAGTTCTGCACTCCGGTCCCTCATTAGCAACTCCATCCCCTCCACCGCTTGAAGCTCCTCAAATTGCCCTCATCTCCGCCACCGCTTTCCGTGTGTTGCCGACTGTTTTTCAGCTGCACCTCTGTGATTTGGTTCAGTCAAGGCTCATTCCACCTTGACTTCTGCTCCAGTGGATATGAGCTTAGTTCCAGAAGAATACCATGGCTTCCCGGACGTGTTCAACAAGGCCAAAGCTGATAAACCCGCTGATCATCGACCTTATTATTTGAAGATAGATTTGGAAGAAGGAGCATCTTGGCCCCTTGGACCAATCTACTCCCTTTCACAAAGTGAACTCCAGACTCTCCGTGAGTTCATCAATGAACATCTCAACATGGGCTTCATCCACCCTTCACTATCTCCGCACGGCACTCCAGTCCTTTTCATTAAGAAGAAGGATGGATCTCTACGCCTCTGCATTGATTTCCACGGACTTAACGCCCTCACTAAGAAGGACAAATATCCTCTTCCACGCATTTCTGACCTCCTCGACACTGTATGGGATCCTGCTTTGCCGGTCAAATAGGAGAAATTCCATGTATTTTCGAAATAGTGACCTTAAAATATAGCATACTGGTATTGCTATCATTGGGGATGAACTATTTAAACTTCATCTAATTTCCTACCATTTTTTCGCCATTTCTAATGAAGTCTTTGGCTCAAAACACTTCTATTCTGTTGCAGCAGAGTTATGAATCCACATGTATCCACAACTCTGCTTATTCAAACTCCGACGCGCGCGAGCCCGAACTCGAGCCTGTGGACACTCTACCGGTTCGGACTCAGCACTCTGGAAATGGCAATTTATTCCCAAGCCTCCACAACACAGTTTGTGCAATACAGACTCTGCCCAACCTATGCTACCATAGCAACAAGGCTATGTTAGGCTGTGCTGTGCCATAGCTACACTCACATTGGGTCCACAAGATACAACAATCTCTTGATAGCTTAGCTAAGAATCCCCCATGGTCACATGACTATCACATGACCTCAAAAACAGCTCAAAGTCACCTGATCATCCACAGTCACCTGACAATCACCTGACCTCAAAGTCACCTGATTATCTACGGTCACCTGACAATCACATGACACCATCACATGACCTCAATCCAGCTTGAAGTCACATGACTTTCCTTCATCACATGATAATCACATGAGCGTGGGAGTTTCTTACATACTCTTAGCTTTACTGTCACAGAGCTGTGACTTTAACCCAATATAGCAATAGAACCTTCCACAGCCTTCCAATAGTTTCCAAACCTTTCCTGAAGCTTCTCTAAGCTTCCACAAGGTTCTTCACAGTAGTAGAAGCTTCTACAAGGTTCCTGGCAGTAGTTACATAAGCTAGATAGATGCAGTATAAATAGCCTGCAGTTTTAGCAGTGAATCAGCCAATACATCATCATCTACTATCCACGTACCTCGTGTGACTTGCCAAGCTTGCACAGCTTACTAAGCTGCTAACCCCAGCTAGGGTTATTACACTTATTTAGTGTATTAATTCTCAGTTAAGTAGTTGCGTTTCTACTTAGCCACCCGGACTAACACTCCAGGTGAAATTCTGCAGAGTGAGTCTGACAATCGATTTCCTTGTCAATTAGCTCTCCAATACCCGAGACGAACTGATCAGTGACTTTCCTGTTCAGTGACTTTCACAAGTCACTTCTTAAACCCTAGTCGCTCGTTTATTGCAGTGCATTGACGTTAATCGGGTCAGTCCACTTACAAACTCTCCTGTGAAGCCATTCCTATCTTTTTGGAATACTTGGACCCTGATAGTCATCCTCGAACCTACAGACTTTTAGTTTATTGTTCAGTGCTGCTAAGAAATGTATTGCCTTCCATCCGTATTAACTTGGACTAGTTTTTACGCGGATTGCAACCAAGGTACAAATATTAAATTATTTCCGGAGTTGTGCTGCAGCATTGTTTAATATTCTTTGAGTTTCGTATACAACATGTTCTGATAGACCAAAGTGTTAGCTCTGACACCAAAGTCTTGAAGGGTTCCAAAACAGACACCCCCCACAGAGTGAAAATCTACACCAAAATCGACCTCCCGCACGCTTATCACCTTGTCTGCAACCACCAAGGTTGTTACGTATCGAGATTTCCGCTAAGTTGGAACTGGAAAGGACAGCGGCTTCAACTTGTACGTTGCGCCCCCAATGAACTATCGTCCTAAGTATTTCGGAAATGGGTCGGAAGTCAGAAAGTATTGAACTAAGAGTTAGTCGGAACTTGAGTTGGAACCGAGGCGGAAGACGGAAGGTGGAAAGCGGAGGGATGGAGGTCTTGCTAGACTTGCTGTGCTAAGAACAGGAGATGGAGCGAAGGAAATCAAGTGTCGAAGGCGATTATCTGATTGCAGAATAACAGACATACATGAGAGGCTTTTATACAAGGAGTTGAGACAACATGTAATGAGACGGTACTAAGCAAATTCCGGGGGGAGCAGAAGTCGGGTAGACATATGTGGGAACTAACTAATTGGGAACAATGGGACTACAAGGGGGGTTCAGGGTAAGGTAAAACAATGGCAAAGAACAAGGGGTCCGAAAACATATCTGACAACGAACTACAAGGTGGACCGGATACATGATCTTGATGAGCGATGAAGCGGGTCCGGTGGGTCCGAGTAATAGAGTTGAAAGAACAAGGGAGTAGAACAAGGGGCGGAATGTCGGAATTATCGGAAGGGCGGAATGTGTGTGGAACTGAAGATCGGAAATCGGAAATACACGGTTGTAACAAAGGTGACGAGTGGAAAACCACCTTCCGCACCCGCTATGGTGCTTTTGAGTGGGTTGTCATGCCTTTTGGTCTAACCAATGCTGCCGCCGCTTTTCAGCGGTTCATGAATGACGTATTTTCTGACCTCAATGTATGTGTCCTAGTCTACATTGATGACATCCTCATCTATTCTGACACACCGGAAGAACATCAGGACCTGTCCGCAAAGTGCTCCGCCGTCTCCACAAACACCACCTCTATGCAAAAGCAGAGAAATGCAAATGGCATCACGACACGGTCGAATACCTAGGCTATATCCTCTCTCCAACAGGTCTTACCATGGCAGAGGACAAGGCCAAGACAATTCAAGAATTGCCAGAGCCCCAACGTGTTAAGGATGTGCAGTCTTTCCTTGGCTTTGCCAACTTTTACCCACATTTCATTTATAACTTTTCTGACATTACTGTTCCACTCACGCATCTCACCAGGAAGGGTGCTCCATGGAATTTCACTCCGGAATGCCGTTCAGCATTCAAAACCCTCAAGGTGGCCTTCACTACGGCTCCTATCCTCAGTTTCTGGATTCCTCATGCCCAACTTGTACTTGAAACCGATGCTTCCGACTATGCGCTAGCCACCATCCTTTCAATCATTTCCCCCGACAACGGAGAAATTCATCTGATTGCCTTTCATTCCTGCACCTTTTCCGCCCCAGAACTCAACTACAACGTCCACGATAAGGAACTTTTGGATTAAGATGTTAATTAGTGCCTTTCAACGAATAGAATCTATTGCTCAGTGACTGGAACCACTGTGCTCGCCCCTCTTCTGTGTGCTGACTAAGCCTTTCGAGGCGCGTCCAGCACTGATGAATGAGAATCACGTGACCGTGTCGACAGAAGAACGGTGTTGATCCAAGGGATAACCAAATCAAAAGTGTTCGCTTTTAAGGTAGTATAGAGTAAACAGTGATAGTAGACCCTCGACAAAGATTTGGAATAAACTATCAAGATCTGAGCTCTGTATCTATCAAACAAGACTACAGGAATTTCAGGAGGCAGAAATAATCGATTCTGGATGATTTCGTTCATACATTTGTACTAGCTATTTATACTATGTTGATAGTAACTACTAGTGTTCAAGATATTAGACAGATGGGTCGAAAAACTGTTTGTAGCTAAGAGGTGACTAATTTATAGTCATAAAGTCATGGGGTGATGGGGATGGTGTCAGGATTGTCTGGGATTTGGAATAGAGATCTGTACCTAGTATACAAAGCCCCTGTCCACATGATGTTAAGATAGTAGTCAGTCAGACGTGTCATGGGGTTCAAATAGAAAAATGGAGCTGAGTTTACCCTGCCCAGCATATATGCTGGGCTTGGAGATGGGGCCGCAGTCTCTGTGCCTCTTCTGTTGGGCAGCTAATTGAGTACATGTATTGTGGATGACATTCTCAAGTCGCTCCACAATGTCCAGTGCTCCTGCGCAGTCTATATCTCTCTGCGGCATTTGGTGCCCGCACCTCCTCAGTGCCTGTGGCCTGGCGCCTGTCGACGTCATGGCCGATGCCATCAGTCGATAGGCATGCTGTCTCTGATCGGCCACACGTGGTCGACGCCCGTATCCCTGTATCTTATCTAATCTGTAGATAAGATAGCTATTCATGATGTCGTGTGTATATCGTCTGTGCCGACATCCGTTGTAAGTGTCGTTCCTATTTATTTTTTATTCTTCTTTTCTTTTGTTTTTCTTTTATTAGTTTCTTTTGTACATAGATAACTTGAAATAGAATAGTTGCGTCTATCATAACAGAAACTGCCTTTCCAGACCTTGCTGTCATTGTCCAATGACTTCCGTCACCTTGCTCTCCTCCCTGGCCCACCTTACTCTACCTTCACCCTGTCAGGGGACACCCTGTTTTCCAGGTCTGACACCACACCAAGTTCCGACTCCGTTTCTGATTCTGCTCTTGGTTCCCCTTCCATCTCTGACTCCGCTTTCGGAAATGATTCCGCTTCTGGCAGAACTCCCACCAGTTCTGTTCACCTTGCCAATTCCACTCCACTTTCCAACTTCCGCTCTTGGAACAGTGTCAGGAGTCAAGCAGCTTGTGTAGTAGGTGGCATCAGGGGGATGTGGGGTTGATGGCGAGTGCGGAGTGTTGTCCCTGGCTGCGGAGCGTAGTATAATACACGCTCGCTGACATTGGGGGTCCTTAGACTTTTCTCTTCGGATTTCCCTTTGTCAGGTGAGAATCCTTTCTCTCATATACTCTGTTCATTTATACATACTTCAGATTTCCCCTTTTCAGTTGTGTGGTAGTGTGATCTCCACAGCCAGCTAGGGTTGCACTTACATACCCTTTCCATGTCCTTTCCACCTGCTCCACAGATCCCAAGGCTGCCAGCCACCCAGCTTGTTCATCTGGGGAAGACATATGCATCAAGACACCGCACCTTAGAGGGGGCTGATGTCAGGGGACAACCCTTTAGTTTCTTTTATCTTCTATCTCCCCTTCTTCCTCCTGCTCTGTCCTCCTCATTTCTCCTCTTTGCTCCTCCTCAGTTCTATGTTCTGGTAGTTTGGTCTGCTCAGCAGCTATACAGTCACTGCTTAGGTAAGGGGATCCTCACCTGTTTCTCTCTGGATTCCCTTCACCTCAGGTGTGCATTGTATTGTAGTTACATGTCTCCCACTTATATAGACTCTGGATCCCCTTCACCTAAGCCCTGTGTGAGTTCCACAGGGCTGGTGAGGTTGCCCTTATAGCTGCCTCTTTGCCCAAGGGCTTGACCCTGCATGAAAGGTGGGCAGAGCATTGTTCAAATACATCCTGACCATCTACATACCAGTGTTGACCCAGATGTGACAGATGATGGGGGTAGTGGTATATTACGGCATTGATCAGGGATGACTGGTCATGGCTGGTGATGGAGAGTGAGGCAAATGGCAAAGGGGCTCAGCAGATGCATTGAGCAGCAAATGAGGAAAATGGACACATCACCAATTAGCAAATCAAGCAAACAGGTATGGTGATGGGGGTCAGGCCAAAAATAGGTGAATCATGCTAGTGGATTATACCTAGAGGCATGGGTGATGGTGAATGATGTGAACAGTGACAGAGCTCGGTGAATGTGATTGAAAGGTGAACGGGTATTTGAGAGAGGCATGAATTGAATGGCTATGTGTCAGGAGGAAAGAGGCAAAACATGGCAGTAAATGCTGGTTGGTGGAATGGGTGACAATGAAACCTATGTGGAGCGAATGGGTTTGGTGCACAGGTTGGGTGGTGAACCAACTGAATGCATATGTCAGAGGATAACAAATGTGTGGTCAGTCGGGCCAGAATAAATGGATAATGGCACTATTGAACCAATGACACACTGCCTTGGCATTCTTCATTCAAAGTCTCAGAGCCAGGCCATGTAAACTAAGGGAGCCAGGCAGGATTTTGTGTGGCTTCAACCAGATTCTCCGGTGACGGTGAGGTGAGTGGGGGTGTTTTATTCTCAACTTCAAGGCAAGAAACCTGGTTATGTACAGGCAATGGGGGCACACTTTTCACCTGCTGTGGTTTACAAAATCCATTGTTGGCTCTTCTCCCTCATCTGCTGGTGTCAGGTTCATCTCCCATCTCAGGATTAGCTCGGCTTACACCAACCAAGGCAAGGAGCTCAGGGATCATTTCCAGCTTCTCTTCGAGAGTCCTAGTGTGGACATTAAAGGCTTGGGGCATTCCCAAGCATAGTGTCCCGGTTTGCAGCGGAGGTCCTATGGCATATCAGCAAGAGTTCAGCAACCGGTGTCAGGTTACTGAGGGGTGGCTGCTTCTGTGGATGTGGTCCATGTTATCAGGGCAAGACCATCCTTCAGAGGCACTGGGGCTGTGGTTGCTTGGGAGCCCAGTCTTGAAATATTTATGTATTTGATTTTATTTTATCAATAGATGAATGACTCAAAGATATTAGAGTCACCCTTTTGATGAATGCAGCGACTCTGGGCACCTAGATATGATAAGGCAGACTGATGGCTATTGTTGAGTGCTTGATCAGTGGTGTGTAACTGAGGTTGAGCTGAGTGATTGGCTCAGTAATGCAAGCACCATCCTGAACATAGCTAGTCATCTGTAGAGCTCGTAGATCTATAGAATCAGATAATAAAGCAAGTAATTAATATCTAGTTAGTATATGAGCTTTGAAGCTGTTTGAAACAGTGAGTAAGACTTGAGATCAGCTTCTAGGCTGACTCGAGTGTATGCAAGATGAGTGCAAAGGGGTTTTTCTGGCTGGAGTAACATACAGTGAGATCGCTGTATTTATAGTAAAAAGAAAAGATTTTTTTCTATCTATTATTTCTGGGTGGAAGTGTCCATGAACACATTCAGACAGGGCAGTGGATAACACTGGAGGCATATAAAAAGTTTCTGGTCTGAAAAAACTGTTCAAAAAACTGTAAAGATATTCCAGATTTTTTTTAGTGTTTTTAATGTAAAAAAACTTTAACAAAATTTTGTGTTTTTATTAGAATTTGTTGAGCAAGAAAGTTGTAAAAAAAAAGGTTAAAGTTTTTTGCAGGGTTTTTTATATGTTTTTATAAGTTTCTTTGTGAAATCACAAAGAAACCCCTGCAAAAAACTTTCAATCTTTTTACAATTTTCTTGATAAATTCTAATAAAAACTCAAATTTTTATTATAGTTTTTTTCACAAAAAAAAACACTAAAAATATTTGGAAAATCTTTCCAGTCTTTTTCAGACCAGAAAAATTTTATATGCCTCCAGTGTAATTACAAATCATGGAAAAAAAAAAAAAAAAAAAAAAAAAAAACCAAGAGAAATGATGGGGATTCAAGAGATAACATAATAGACAATATTAGTTTGTAATATATATTAGTTGTGGAGTACACCGAACTGCTAATCCTATCCTCCAGGCACGTGAGAAAATATTAGCAATGTCGCGTCCACTCCAGCCCACACCCACGCGTCCATTCCAGCCCACCACCGCGTCGCATGTGAGTATGCAGCCAATCCTGCCCGCTGTCTTTTATAACACCCCTAGCACTCCGACCGCATCACAAGCAGGTGGGATTGAGGAAAGGCTCAGTCCTGCCCTTTTCTCTAACTCTACCAACACACCCCATCCACCGGCTGTCGCCCTCTCCCTTGTTACCTCGGTTGCTGCACCCCCTAGCACACCTGACGAGTCATCGAACACCGGGTTGGACGTGTCAGGTGTGCTAGGGTCACAACCCATATCTTCACCCAAGGTGCGTGAAGCCTTTTCTTTGCGTGACCTCAACCAACTCCTCCGCGCTGTGATCGAGGTCAACCCATACATGGCACCACGGGCAAAGCTGGGTGAACACTGGAAAGAAGTGGCCAGGCACGTGCAAGAGAGTGGGTCTTGCCTGAACCGTGAGCTGGACACACTCAAGAACAAAGTGGCATCCCTGCTCGCTTGGGTGGAGGTGCGTCCTAGCATAATTATTTTATCTAAATTGCATGCTGACTAGAAGAGAGTAGGGGGGAAAAAAGAAGACTCCCCGGTCTGCTCTTGGTAGAGAGTGGGAGCGCGATCCAGCCCTGTTCGCCTCGCTCTCAGGGAAGCTGGATGCCGTGCAGCATCTCAAGTTGGAGGCGAAAGGGACCAGGGAGGAGCAGAAGGAGCACGAAAAACAGGTGAGTGAAGGGCTTTGTTCATGATATTTATTGGCTACTAACTATCTAATCAATAGGTTCAGAACGTGGTGAAGGATGTGGGAGAGACTATGCGAGATGCCATGGTGATATGCCAGTGACCTAGGCAGAAGTGAGGATGCTCCCCATCTCCATCGGTTGGGATTTCTGAGAAGGAGAATGATGGCAGTCAATTGGCGAGCATATCTGGGACAGATACGCATGAGAGCTTTGGACGGAAACGTTCCTGTGTGGGAGGGAGGCGGAGGACTGAAACTACATGACTGGTCGAGCTCCTGGAGGAAGCACGTGCAGAGACACGCAAGATGTGCGAAGAGGACCGCAAGTTGCATGAGGCAGAACGTGAGGAGGAGAGGAAGGCACGGCAGGCGCTCCTTGAGGAGACATGTCGTGCAAATGACCAGCAGGAGAGGACAAGCACAGCGCTCCTGGATATCTTGCGGCAGGGGCTCCTTAATTAGTTTGAGATTTTTCACTTGCAAAGTATTGTTTTCTTGGCCCCCAAAATTTGTTTTCTTGACAAATTTGACAAAATAATTTTTTCTTGACAAAAAAAAAGGTTTTCTTAAAAAAGAAAAAGACCTAAAAATTGTTTGTTGGCTCTACAAACAGGGACAGGGGTGGCATACATGCATAAACTGCTAGAGAACATGACTATTCATGGAAGTATTCTTGGAGGAAAGGGGGAGGACATGAATAACGAAGGGAAGTCTGATTCGGCTCCAAGCATGAATGCGCATTTGTGAGGAGAACACCAATGTGGTACATGGTGCCACATGCATTCCCCCATATCTTGTGCTTCCAAAAGGCATGGAGGAACGGCCAATCTTGCAACACAAGGCCGAAGCCGTGCTCCACGGATATCCGTACCCCACCCATTGCCATGTTCCATGCGCGTTGTTCTGGGGTAAGCGCATTCACGGTGGAATAGGGATTCATGATAAAGGGGCTCACCCCATAAGCTGAATCACCATAAACCTGGAAATAACGATCCCTGGGTGCATCCCCTTCCCGTGACCCAGGCTGAATCACATACCGCTCAAGATGCTGGAGCAGTGAGCTTTCCTTCAGGACTCCAGCGTCGTTCTGTGGGGCCCTGTATAGGCCAGCTAGATGCGCAATCAACCCGTTGGGGACGACAACCCCCTGAAACTTCATGCCATGACATTTCTTGTAACCGGTGTAGGCAAGCTCCTGATACATCCCTGGCCGGCACGTCTGCCGGATCGTGCAATCGATGAAGCCAAAGACGCTGCGACAGGGTGCTCCGAAATCGTAAAGGGCATCGGCGTACTTGCCCAGATTCTCCGGGGACAAAAGCCCATGCCGGTCCCAGTCAAGGAGAAAGCCCAACCGGGCATTGATGAAAGAGGCCGTCTCATTGGTGATTTGGGAGATAGTGGACTGAGGACGGTGGTACTTCGTGGATAAGGACCACTGGACCTCTGGGCTCCGCAGGCGTGCACAAAGAAGTGAGATCACCTCGAGGGCACTTGTGCAGCTCCCGGCAGCTGTGATGAGAGGTTTCGGGAGCTGCAAAAGATCCGCAAGGAGCTGAAGTTCCCCTGCTGTAAACCTAATGTGGTTTTTGTGAGTTTGTTCAAGCGTTCACGTGTAGTGTATACTCACCTGAACCTCCAGATGCACTCGGCCTCACTCATCTGCTGGAGGTACTCCGGCGTTATCCACTCGCCCCCCTGTTCTGGGTGTGGGACCACTTTGGGCAAAGAACTGCAGACGACTGAGATGGAGAGTGTGTCATCAGGGGTCAGGTCATCGGTCGGTTCAGCGGTTGTGGTGCCAGAGGGGTGAATTCCAGAGCCAGGAGTATGTTGTTGCAGGAGGAGGAGGGGCACAACAGTGGCAAGAAGAGTCTTTCGCTGGTGGAGGTTGACAGGAGGCATAAGGAGAGCAGCGAGGATGGAGCAGCGTGCTCGGAATATATGGTCCTAAACACGCATCAGTCACGTGCATCTAATAACTGTGGGAAAGATTATTTCCCTGGGCGGCAATATTATTGTACGATAATCTCATATTATCATACATAATATATACTACAAACTAATATAATCTAATGCTCCTGTCAACATGTAATAGCTCCTTGATCGACCGCCTTTTCCCCACAGACAGTCAGCATGATGAGCTTTCTCCTTGAGATCTAATGTATATGCACCTGCATATACACTTGATCTCCATGTCCCTTCCAAAGGACAGTCAAATAGTCTTGACACATTATTCTGCTCACATCCTGTGAGTTCTGGTGCCTTCATATAGCATTTGTGGTGCTATAGAAAATGTTTTTCCCTGCTCAAACTGTCCTCCTGAGCCAGTGCTTGATCAATACACAGGCACTTGACTCAGTTAGATCTGTTGGCTGATGGGAATACTGATGCATATGATGACATGTCACCAACATACATCTGGGCCATTTAACCAGTAATCATACTGGTTAAATCATTGGTAATTCCTACTAAAACTTTGTAATCGTGCTTTTAATATGCTCTGAGAGTGTGGATGTTGGACTGAAGGAAAATCCAACTGTGGAGCATTTATCACAATGCCCAGAGCCGGGCCTTGGCATTGAGCCCCAGAGTGACTGATGCCTTGGGAATATGCCAGCAGTGTGGACAGGTTTGCCAACACCTCCGCTTGCCTCAAGGAACACCTCATTCACATCCTGGTTCTGGGACACCTTCTGAGCTGCCTCATCCCATCCCTTGGGATCATTGAAGTCTGGGGCACCATCCCCGAGTAGGGTGACTGTGTTTTTCAGGCTTGGGTCCAATCCTCAGTGGAACTTGATGACCTTTCCGCCAGGTCAATCAGTTCCTGGAACTGGTCGATGTAGTCATTGATTGGTTCTTTGGCCTGGTGTCAGCTGGTCCCTTCAAGCGTTGTGAGGGTAGTCAGCTGCTCATTCCTTGGGTAGAACTGGTCTATGAAATCCTTCTCACAGTTTGCCCAAGTCCGGAAGTGCAGGGCACAGGACTTTGCCTCAGCACATAGGACTTGGTTCACAATACATGGAGCTCGGCCAGACTTGAAGAATGACAGGCCCATACTGGAGGCATAGAAGAATTTTCTGGTCTGAAAAACTGTTCAAAAAACTGTAAAGATTTTCCCAAAAATTTTAGTGTTTTTTAAAACTTTCTCAAGCCCCCAAAAATGTCATAAAATTGTAAAAAGAAACATGCAAAAAACTGTAAGAAAACACTATTCTTACAGTTTTTTTTTTTTTTTTTACAATTTTATCACACTTTTTTGGGATTGAGAAAGTTTTAAAAAACACTAAATTTTGTTACAGCACTTTGCATAATGTGAGGGACAGACTGAAAAAAAAAAAAAAAACTGAAAAAGCAAAGTAATTCCCTATCTAATCTAATAATGGGGGTGGTTGAAAACAAAAATATAGGTATTTTTGCTATAGTCCAAGGGCATAATATCAGCTATAAAGTTTTGAGATACTTGAAACACTTGGAGATATGGCCCAAGTACACCATGTGAAAAATAAATGCTGCAAATGATATACCTAGCATCTTGCAGTCAATTCAATGAGTATCTCAAAAACCTATAGCTAGCATTTTAGCCATGATACAGGAGAAAAATATGTGATTTTTAGTTTTTCTCTAGTATCATTATTGGGTTAGATATGGAATTATTTTATTTTGTCAGTTTTTTTCAGTCTGTGCCTTATATTATGCAAAGTGCTGTAAAGTCTTTTTTTCTAAATAAAAAACCTAAAAACAATTTGGAACATCTTTACAATTTTCTGAACAGTTTTTCAGACCAGAAAAGCCTTCTATGCCTCCAGTGCCAGTGGATTTGAGCCTGGTGCGGCAGGAATGCATCCCCACTGACTATGAAGTACAGGGCAAGGGTGTTCAGGAAGGCTAGGCCCCCATCTCAGTTGCCATCCAAAGTCGAGGGCCCCACTGGCTTGATATTTCCTCATCTCAGCCCCATCACCACCATCTCAGCTTCCTCTTCTGAGTCTCCAAACCCTCTGAACTCTTTGACTTGCACCGCTTCTCTTGGCTCCTCGGCTGTCGGTCTCACATCTAATTTTGCCATGATGAGGTGTAATGCATTTTCTATTACATCATTCTTCACTCAGCTATCCCGAAGCCCCTCTTCAATATTCCATATCCATTTGGACTGATCCATCATCATGGAATCCAAGGGGACGAGCAGGGGCTGGTCTGGAGCCAAAGGAACAATAGCAAAGGAGGGGGTGTTAGGCACGGTATGCATGGATGACATTCTGAAATTGTAAATAACCCGTGTATCTACATGTACATTAGTTATTACATAATCCCAGTGGGCCCCTTAGGGACCCACTGTATAGTTTATGCGTGGGAACCGGCTAGCGGTCCCCATCGCATCTTACTCTTACCTGTCACTACGTAGCATTCAGAATACCACTCATTGGTCAAGTTCTGCAGTGCCCTTGTGATACAATGTCCTAAGATCGACATCTTTACACCTTTTTGAACTATCCTGCAGTTGATCGCCACGCGACCAACCGATAGTGGATTCGAAGCAATCTTGAAAAAGATCGCTGCATCGATGACTAAACATCGTTGAGACCCTCCAGTAGACCCTCTACTGTCGGCTGCGAGCATGATGATTCCACGCAGTCGAAGATGGACACGAGCGACGAGCTCGAGATCCACACCCCAGGCGCAGCCCAGTAACACGACGGCTGACGCTATCCTGGACCAAGGGACCAGGACGATAGAAGACGGAGAGATCCTAGATCTCACCGCCCTCGTCCCCTCAGTAGGGAACGAGGAAAACCCTGACCACATCTCGTCGAGCGTGGCCAAGAAGAGACGACGCCGAGCGACGAGCCGGCACCGCCCCCCCACCTCCCTCTGCCCGAGGACAAAGGAAGGGCAGAGAAGTCTCACCGTCGTCAGATGGTAGAGCAACAACGTCGAGACGGGCACAAAGCCACGACTCAAACGGACCTCTCGAAGTAGAGCGACGATGATTGTCCCTGAAGGAGGACGACGGCAAGAGAGACGAGCCCCAGACAATAGTCAGGACTCGGAATACTCAAGCTCTAGTCGTAAGAGCTCGAGGGCTCACGCCATCGACCACGAGACGGCAGAGGCTCTGAACAAACAGGTGCAGGCTGCGCTGCACTGAAGCACGCTGACGCGCCACAAGCATGATCAGCTGGCATCGCAGCTCGACAACGCCACCGCCGCCCTAATGGCAATCGGCAAGGAACTCCGCCAGGCAGAGGAGATCAGGCTGCAAGACGCAGCCACGCTGGAGGACGTCCAGAAAGCACTCTGCCCACACGGGGAACGCGACGCAACTCGTCCGAGCTCGCGACAGTCGCAGCTAAAGAACGCAGTCGCGATGCACGCCGAAATGAGCGAGACAAGCAGCGAATGCCGCCGCCAGCCATCCCGGTCAAACAGGACGTAAGGTTCAGGAATGAACCTCAGGAGCAACCGGCTGCCCCAACGGACAGCCATAAAACGATCCAACAGATCGTTAGGGATCAGGTCGCCTCAGAGCCTGACTCTGAAACGACGACCGAGAGCTTAGAGTTCGAAGTAGCACACTGGCAGCGTAAGGAAGCCGCAGCCGCGCGCCGCCACACACGGGCACTCGAGCTACTAGCGAAGAATGCCGAAGAGACGGTGGCCCACAGCCACACCGCTCAGCTGCCTGACGAGCAGCTCACGCAAGCCGTACAGGACGCACGGCAAGCGTGCGCAGCCTACAACAGCAGGCTACGGATCCGCAACACGGGACTGACCGGGGACACCAGGCACAAAACGCCCCCGGAACCGAGAGCACAAAATGCTCCCGATCCCGAGCCTGATCTGGGCCCGGGGCCCGTCAGGGCATATAACAGCTTACCCGCGCGGCGTCACAACCGCACGAGCGATCCATGGCCCCAACGGAAGGCCAGGGAATCCCTGACCAGGCCGACATCGTACCAATGGAGCCGTACGATGGGATCACGCAGATGATCCGCGTGGCGTTGGCAGACACCGCGGACACAGACCCGGAGAAGTCTGTGCTAGCGAAGGCCGGCATAAAATTGGCCCACCCCGAGCCATATGCAGGGGGATCGGACCTCGAAGAGTTTGAAATCTTCGTGGCAGCCATCCTACGATGGCTGAAAATGAATTGCCTCCTAGGACCAACCAGCATCGACATGCAGGTCGGCTATGTGGGCACTCGCCTCACTGGCGAAGCCCAAGAATGGTTCCTTCGAAACGTTGAACGCTTCGATCGCCAGGTCCGCATCTGGACGCTGGAATCAGTGATGCAAGGCCTTCAAAAGAGGTTCCTGCACACACTGACATACCATCACGCCTCGAATAAGTTCGACGTGGTCATGCAAGGCATGAAAACCGTTCAGGAGATGCTGAACGAGCTCACGAAATACGCGGCACGTATGATACAGCCGCCAGACGAGTACACGTTCCGGAGACGGTTCGTATCTGCGCTACGTGAAACGCTGCGCAACGAGGTCCTCAAAAAGGGCTATAATGCCGAGAGCAGCTCAATAGAGCAACTCTTCGAGACGGCCCGGATGATCGAGGAGGCATCCCGATATAACATGGGGATGCGCCGCGCAGAAAGCGCAGCAGCAACGGCAAGCGCTGCCCGGCTCACAGGGAGCAAGCCGTTGACACAAACAGGCCTGACCAGGCCCAGCCTGTTCGCAAGAAGCGGAACAGGTCAACGGATACCGCCCTCACGCCCAGCACAAGCTGGACGCCCGCCTGAAGCTAAACAGCCTCAAGCGTCAGGATCGTCCCCGTGACCTGCCCCACCGACGAAAACGTCGGGCCGGCCCAATGACAGGCCCAGCGGCAGCCAAAACAACACCGCATGCTTTGAATGCAGCCAACCTGGCCACAAGAAGGCAGAATGCCCCCGGCTTAGGTCCGGTATAAGGACAGCGGCCGTGAGGCACGACGGTGAAGCCGAGGATCCGGAGACGGATCCCGATCAAAGCTCTCTTCAACAGATTGATGAAGAGGGGGAGGGTGATCCCCAACCCAACGACACTCCGGATAACGGAGACACGCCCGCTGAAGAGTGGGACCCTGAGCCGTCCCAATACTATGAATGGGACGAAGAGGTGGAGGACACCGCCTACAGGTCCAGCGTGACCAGATTCGCGCTGGAAGACGAAACCGCCACGAAAGTCATGGCAGCACGCACATCGGTCACGCCAGATAAGGCGGCCGAGCCGGTGTATCACCACCGAAGCAAACACAGAACGCGGCCAACGCGTCCGCGTAGTGAGAACCGTACCCTATCAGGGTACTGGGAAATAAACGGCGTAAAAGCCCACTGCCTGCTAGATAGCAGCAGTGAAGGGGTACTGCTATCCCCCGAATTCACGCGAGCTACAGGGATGAAGACATTCTCCCTGGAGCAGCCAATCGCGCTGCAGCTAGCCTGCATAGGCAGCCATTCCACGATCAACTATGGAACGAACACGACCATCAAGTTTGGTCGCGGGACATACAACGAATACTTCAACGTAGCAAACGTCGAATATTACGATGTGATCTTAGGGACACCGTTCCTAAGGAGATTCGGCATAACCCTGGACTTCTCGAGCCCAGGGACGATCCGCAAGGGAAATGAGGTGATCCCCATGGGCAAGGTCTCATTCGACGACGACAAATCGAACAACGAGGAGAAGGGGCCACGGGTGAGCAGAATCACCCAAGCGCTGACGCCGAACCTGGCTCATTGAAGCCAGGAGGACGAGTCGCGAGACGACTCGTCCTCGAACTCACCCTACGGTCGTAGGGAGAGATGCTCTCACATAACGGTGAAAGCAATGGGAAAGAGGAAAGCGGGCCCATGCGCCGCGGGACCTAATAGACGCACACAGCGCCTAATGGCTTCTAAGCCAAGCACTACCATCATCCTCACGGATGATGACCTTCCTCACCTCCGCAAGGAATGGATGGAAAGAATTGCTGACCTAGTCAGTGGAATTCCATTAGAACTCCCGCCGCTGCGGGAGATCAACCATGAGATCAACCTCATCGATCCCAACAAGCACATGCGGTATCGACTACCGAAATGCCCCGAACACTTCCGAGAGGAACTGTCGCACTACTACGAGAGCGACACGAGTGATGACAATCACCCGGACCACGTCTTCGTGAACGCGGATGCGCGTCTAGATCCGGACGGTGAGTTGTTGCCCACCGACCGGTATGTCAAGCTGCGAACAGCGGCGACAAGATGCTCTAAACACCTCGCTGAGAAGACAGAGGCGAGAGTAACGGAAGCCGCCGCATTAAACGAGGGCTCACCAGAGCCCGCGCACGTCACCACGTCAAGTGACGACGACGATGGCGTCAGAGCCATCACCGCAGGGAATGACGGCGCACCCCTGCGCCGGATCGTTGAGCAAGGCATAGACCTGTCTAAGGTCTTACGAGACGCTTACCATAGGGACACCATGTTCACAAAGATCATGGCGCACCCGGACGCGCACCCGAGATTCGGGATCTGGGACGGGCTGATCTGGACTAAGAATCAGCTCAAAAGAGACGTCATTGCCGTCCCCCGCTCTGTTCTTCAAGGGGGAAGGAGGCTGATCGAAATTATCATCGATCAGGCACATCAGATAGTCGGCCACTACGGCCATCTGAAGACTTCGAACTACGTTCGAAGAGCATATTGGTGGCCGGGCATGAGCCCAGACATAGAAGCGTTCTGCACATTGTGCGCGAGGTGTCAGATGACGAAAACCGGGCCACAACAGCCCAAAGGCCTACTACACAGCCTACCCATTCCAGATAGGCCCTGGCAGTCGATTGGCATCGACTTCATGGGGCCCCTGCCCAAGTCCAACGACTGTGACTACCTGATGGTAGTCATCGACCGACTAACGTCGCTCGTACACCTCGTGCCAACCATGACGAGCGTGTCAGCCAAGGGAGTAGCCTGGCTGTTTCTGAAAGAGGTCATCCAACTACACAGAGTTCCTGACTCCATCGTCTCGGACAGAGACTCAAAGTTCACGTCGATCTTCTGGCGTGAACTCCAGCGACTCATGGGGACTAAGCTCCTCATTTCAACTGCCTTCCATCCACAAACGGATGGAGCAACCGAGCGGGCAAACCGCTCGATCGGCCAGATATTGCGCGTGGTCGTCAGAGACGATCAGAAGGATTGAGCAGTGAAATGCCCAATGGTTGAGGTTGCCCTTAACAGCAACGTCAGTGCGACCACAGGGTTCGCACCTTTCGAGCTGATCCACGGCTATATGCCGCGGATAGACCTCCCCATAGCCGCGGACACCCCGTTCAAGGGGGTGGCCCGGTTCGCACATCAGGCAAAATGGAACCTGATGGCGGCACACAATGCAATCATAGAGCATCGAGTGACGCAAACATTTCATGCAAATAAGAAACGTATGGCGAGCGACAGGTACGCGGCCAACGACCGCGTCTACCTTTCGACACAAAACCTAACTCTCCCAAAAGGAAGAGCCAGAAAACTAGTCCCGCAGTACATCGGACCATACCGCGTCATCGAGGCTCACAACGATGCCTCGACGGTGACCCTTGATCTTCCTGACGAACTGAAAAGCCGTCGCATTTCACCGGTCTTCCATTCCAGCCTCGTACGGCGATACGAGGCTAACAACGACGAATTGTTCCCTTGTCGTGGGCCAAGTCATTTTATGACTTTGGAGCAAATGACAACGAGGAGTGGCTCGTCGACGAGATTATCGCACATTGATGGATAAACTCGACGGACCTGGAATTCCAGGTCCATTGGACCCTAGGCGACGTGACATGGGAACATATGTGGTCCTGCAAGGACCTTGAAGCCCTGGATAGCTACCTAGAGCTTCGGGGGGTGGGCAACCCACGCGACCTCCCCAGACGCCGCTAGATGTGTCCGTCACGTGCAGGCCACATGACGCGCCAGCCACGGCGCGGTTAAATTTTCACCTCGGATCTTTCCGAGGGTGCATCGCTTCTTGGAAGCAACCACCACCATCATCTACCCATGAAGATGATGCCCCCCAAAGATGGGATGGACGTTGACCCGTCAACGTCCACAACGCGAAAAACATCCCCGAGACAAGGGGCCGCAGACATTCTCCGTGCTCCGATAGACCAGGAGCACTGGACGATCGTGGGATGGGAGGACGCCCTCGCCATCGTCCACCCGGACGATTGCACAACATGCGCGGACTACGCCGTGCACCTTAGGGCCGCAACCGGCACCCACAAGGTCAAGTTGCGGGATGAAGACATCGGCGACGCCATCGATGCAGCTTGGGGATGGCTCCCAAGGGACATCGCGCGTGATGTGCGAGAAGAGCCCCTCCGGGACGTCCACGACCTCAAGAAAGAGGTCAAGGAGCTAGAACGCGCGGTCGAGGACCGCGACGACGCGCTCGTAACCGAGCGCGCCAGGATCAAGGAACTGGAGCAGCAGCTGAGTGCAGCCCAGCTCCAGGTTACCCTGGTCCACGGTGCCTCAAAAAGGCCGCCACATGACCCGGCCACAGACCCAGTGGCCGGGCCATCTTCACCTCGCGCGACGGCGCCGTTGCCGGCGCGCGCAACATCGGGGCTCGTGTCCCGATTGTCGGCGCCGACTCCGACCACGACAACAACGGAAGGGCAGAGCGCACCTTCCGACTCTGCGTACGGCGTCCCAGATGGATGGGAGTCAGACTCGTCCGTCTGGAAGACGTACGACCCCGAACGGGCACAGCGGCTGGCAGAGCAGCCAAAGAAAAAGCGCAAGAAATTGCGCAGCTCCCTCCACACCGTCAATGGGCTAGCCATTGCGAAGGAAAGCGCAATCAGCGCTTACCTAGCGGCGTCATCATCGCACACCATCAACGACCCCGCCCTTCAGCAGCGGGTAGCACAGGTCGAGGCCCAGTACATCGGGCCTGGCGTGGCCCTACATCCGCCGGTGGGGACAGTTGAGTCGGTTCATCCTCCATACCCAGGGGAGGGAAGGCTCATCCCACTCGGAGATCCACCGATCTCCGAGACAGGCCTCCTACCACGACCGGTAGGAAAGGCCCAACAACGTCGTACCCAATGGTACAATATCTGCCCGCTCGACGAACCCCGCTTCATCAAACTCATAGCGTGGGCAAAAGAAACGCCGCAGATCGCGCGTATGTGCGAGATGATCGGCGTGTTCAAACGCATCGAGCGCGAACAATGCGCTCGCAATCCCAAAAGGGATTGTCTCGTGATAGCGGGCGGTACCCCGCACGACATCGCGGCCATTCTAAAGGGTTGGATACACAACCCTGAAGGAATCCCCTCCCCCATCCGTGACAACGCGGATGGCACCTTCAGCCTAGATGACATGGATGTCTGGATGTGGTTGAAGGCCCTTGCACCCCAGGTCAAAGGGGTCACATCACCGCTCAGGGCGAGGCTACTCGACCTCTTCGGCTCGACAGACCAATGGTCGAGCCTCGTCGACGCCAGGGAAGTGCTGACGCCTCAGAGCACCACCCTGCAGCTCTCAATCACGGGCCCATTCCCTGTGGAGGGCCGGCCCGGCCCCGACATCCCACTCGCGGAGATCGCGAGATGGTTGGCCCGCTACGCGGGAGTCACTCGTGAGCGAGCGGCACGCATTGAACATTACGTTCAGCGCCGCCGCCCGTGAGGGCCAACAAAAGGTCATCGAGACCAGCCACGTGAGGGCCGCAGTGCCGCGACCCCTCACTCACGCTCAGCTCGACCAAGAGCTGGCACGCTTCCGGCCCCCTCCTCAAACGGAGGACCCGGCTGTTGAGGCCATGCTCCGCGAGGACGCGGGCCCCAGCACCCAAGCGGAGACCGCCGCTAATGGTGAGGCCGACCAGCCTCACCCGATCGCCACCGATGATGCGGAGGTGCCCCCGGAGGAGTCACGTGCCCCTCCGGCCCCGTACGACGACGTCGTCGTCGTATCGGCCACTCTAGGACTCCCTCATGGATGACCTCTATGAGTAGGCGTTAACCCCTATAGTTGTCTATAGAGGGGGAGGGTGTAAATAACCCGTGTATCTACATGTACATTAGTTATTACATAATCCCAGTGGGCCCCTTAGGGACCCACTGTATAGTTTATGCGTGGGAACCGGCTAGCTGTCCCCATCGCATCTTACTCTTACCTGTCACTACGTAGCATTCAGAATACCACTCATTGGTCAAGTTCTGTAGTGCCCTTGTGATACAAGGTCCTAAGATCGACATCTTTACAGAAATCCAACTCAGAGTTGCCAATGCCAAAGTTGCATATAGTGACACTGTGCAGCTGGACTGCTTGTCCTTTGAGAGAGCTTTTCCTGCTGTAAGGGCAACTCTCCTGAAATAGCAGAAATCACACAGCCTGGCAGAGGAGGATCCCCGCTGCCAGCATGCTACCTATATACATCATGCCCCTGATCAAAGTCAGCGATGCCCACTCCACTCCTAACATAAGCCTGAACTGTTGTGATAAATATCCTATGGTTGGACTCCTTCTTAAGTCCAATACTAGGTGGATACCCGCGCTTCGCACGGGGGTGCAAGTCAAACGCCTCGGTAAGGTCAAACGCATCCGCAAGGTCAAACATCTTGGGTAAATCAAACTTGGGATAACTTAAACACATTCGGAAAAGAAAATTTCATTCAGACAATAAAACTCATCTTATTGATTGAAAGTAGCTCTAAGTAACACATTGAGGGAGGTAATGTTATGACCATGCTGCTTGACCGACTCTGGTACCTCCACACCTCCTCTGACTCTATTCTGCAGCGTCCAAAATTCGACCTTTTGATCCCCTTGTTCTTTCCTATTCACATACTTCTCCTTATGACTCTATTCACCAGCGTTCCGTACTTGACCCTTAGCATAGGAAGTCAGGAGCATCAGGAGTTCCATTTGTTCCGCTATCAATTAGACCTATGTGCCTCTTGTTCTTTTTCCCATTGTTTTAGCCGCCTTGTAGTTCCTCTTGTTCCGCATTAGTTACTTACTCCATTTATCCTAGTTACTTTCACTCACACCAGAATTGCTTACCTCTACCTTCTGACATGTTGTCTCAGCTCTTTGTATGAAACTCAGTCATGTATGCCTCTGTTCTGCAATCAGATAATTCACTTCAATATGTGACTCCCTTTACACTGTTTCCTGTTCTTAGCACAGCAAGTACTTGCAAGGCCTCTGTCTCTCTGACCTCCATCTTCTGACTCAATTTCTGATATCCAACTTAACTCGATTATTGAACTCTTACCTACTTCAGTTACAATACTTGATCTCTTCCAACTTCTGATCTCTGATCTCCAAAATACTTAGGATCATAGTTGGGGGCACAACATATAAGTTGAAGCCACTGTCCTTTTTGATCCAAACTCCGGGATTCCCAATACATAACAGGTAATGACTCTACTCATTTCTCCCATGTCTGCATGTCCCCTATCTCACACTTAGCATGTCCATGTGTAGGGTGTCCTCATATGTATCACATCCTCACACATAGGGTGGCCTCACACGTAGTGTATCCTCACACATAGTGTGTCCTCACACGTGGCATGTCCCCACATGTAGTGTGTCCCCAAGTATAGTGTGCATAGCATACCCCTCAAGTATAGTGTGTGTAGCATGTCCCTTGTTTGTAACGTGTCCCTTTTTGTCCTCCGAGTATCGCTTGTCCCCCATGCATAGTGCCCCATGAATAGCATGCATCCCCCAAGTGTAGCATATCCCCAAGGGCCTCAAAGTGAAATTATTGTATATGCAAGCAAAATAAGTAAATGACAGAGGGTTTACAATGAATATTAGAGATATAATTGCAAGCAGAGGCTTTTACTTATCATTAACTTTTAGCAAACTCAGGGACATGTATCAATATCTATTTTGTGACACATACAGACATTAATAAAATAGTAAAAGAATTTAAGCAGTTGTTGTCATTAATTTTAGCAAAGTCAGGATTATCTATCTTTTGAAAAAATGTCAAAAAAATGTACAGTACATTTAAGCTGTTATTAATTTTAGCAAAGTCAGGATAATTCATTGATATCTATATCTGTATAGCATGTGTAGAATGTCCCTTGTTTGTAGTGTTTTCCCCATGCATAGCGTGTCTGTCCCCACAATAGCATGCATGTCCACATGCATAGCATGCGTGTCCCCATATGTATATCCCCAAGGGCCTCAAAGTGAAGCAAGCAGAGGCTGTTACTTATCAATAACTTTTAGCAAACTCAGGGACATGTATCAATATCTATTTTACAGACATAAATAAAATAGTAAAGGAAACCATATTTAAGCAGCTGCTGTCATTAATTTTAGCAAAGTTAGGATTATCTATTTTTCGAAAAATGTCAAAAAAATGCACTGTACATTTAAGCTGGAGCTGTTGTCAATTTTCACAAACTCAGGATAATTTATTGATATCTATCTGCAAAAAAATGTCAAAAAAGTACAGTACATTGAAGCAGAAGCTGTTATTAATGCCCAGCCAAAGCCAGAGAAGCCCAGAGACTGACAGAGAAACCCAGAGCCCAGCCAAAGCCATAGTAAGCCAGCCACCAGTATAGCATTGCAGAGAACACCAGAGAGGAGTGCCTGGTGAGCGGCTTTACGGTAAATAAAATAACAAAACAAACCACATTTGAAAGCAGAACCTATTGTCATTAATTTTAGAGGAAACTTATTGATGTCTATTTTCGAAAAGAACCTGAAAAATATATATATATTAAAATAGGCTTATTTCAAAGTCTTGGGATTTTATTTAAATCTATTGTTGAAAAAAATTTCACAAAATTATAAAGCAAAAATTAATAAAATTACAAATAAAAAAATTACAATACATTTCAGTGGAAAAAAAAAAAAAAGATATTACCTACCAATACAAAGCCAGGGAAGTCCATAGACAGCCAGCCAAGCCAAGCGACAGTCCCATTACAGCCAGCTAAAGTGAGAGACAGCACAGCACAGCCAGCTATGGCAAGAGATAGTCCCAGTACAGCCAGTTAAAGAAAAAAAACAACCCCAGGACCGGCAGCTACAGAAAGAGACAGCTCCAGTAGAGCCTGAAGCCACAGACACCAGCGAGTGGGGTGACCAGCAGTGCAGCGCTGCTGGTATTTATATTGTGCACGCGTGTCGTGCACGGACCACGCTCGCATATGTGCGCCATGGTCGCGAACCAGTCACGTGACCGCTGTGGGGCGTTTGTAGCTCGCAGCTGCGCCGCTCATGTCCAATTGGCCAGCTGACTAAGGCTGACCTAAAACCTGACATAAGCTTGACGCCCACAACCCACCGAGCTACTTTCATATAGCGGAATTCATATTCCTTAGAACAAGAACATGTTGAAACCATTACCCTTAATTTTTAGAGAGAACTACTTAATAATTAATCAGTGCGGCACCACTGGTTAAGGAAGTGTTAAGGCCGGATCTCATACTAGATATTTGGAATGGAAACCAAGCTGGACCAAGGTTTGGGATAGGACCAAGCTGAGGTTCGGCACCGGGCCAGACCAAGGTTTGGGTCAGAGGGCTTGGCTTCAACTTATGTGTTGCACCCACTCAGAGGTTTGCCCTAATTTTGGGAAGGGGCTCGGGTTTGACACTGAGAGTTCAGGTATTGATAATAGAAGGGGTTTTAGGTTGTACAAAATCTAAGTCGATTTCTGACTGAGGAACTAGAATACATGGCAGGGGGGTTTATATAGGATAAGGATGCAGGGTCGTAGATGGGGATAACAGAATAAGGAAACTAAGGGACAGATGAAAGGGGATGTGCAGGTTTATCTAAGAAAGGAAATCAGGAGTAACAGGTGATTGGAAGAAGGGAACCAAGGTGTTCCAAGGAGACCAAATGTGAACCAAAATACATAGTGAGAACCAAGGGTTCCTGAGCGAGTACCGAAGCCGAAGCTTTGGGGCTGAACTCAGGAACTGGTAGGTAACAGGAAGACCATGTATATGCAGGTGACATCATGACACTTTGCATTATTCAGCACCTCCCCTCAGCTGACAGATCTAACTGAATGAAGCACTTGTGTCTTGATCAGGTGCTGTCAGGGGACACCCTGTCTCCCATTTCCAGTTCCGACACCACACCCAGTTCCGACTCCATTTCTGACTCCGCTTCCGGTTCCTATTCCATCTCCGCCTCCGCTTTCGGAAATGATTCCGCTTCTGGGAGAACTTCCACCAGTTCTGTTCGCTTTGCCAGTCCCACTCCAATTTCCGACTTCCACTCTCGGAACAGTGTCGGAAATCAAGCGACTCGCATAATAGGTGGCATCAAGGGTCGATCAAGGGTCAGGGAGGTCAGGGGATGCAGGGTTGATGGTGGGTGCCAAGTGTTGTCCCTGGCTGTGCAGCGTAGTATAATACGGGCTCGCTGACTTGGGGGTCCTTAGACTTTTCTCTTTGGATTTCCCCTTGTCAGGTGAGAATCCCCTCTCTTGTATACTCTATTCATTTATACATACTTTGGATTTCCCCTTGTCAGTTGTGTGGTAGTGTGATCTCCACAACTAGCCAGAGTTGCCCTTACAGACTCCGCCTTCGGAAATGATTCCACTTCTGGGAGAACTTCCACCAGTTCTGTTCGCTTTGCCAGTTCCACTCCAATTTCTGGCTTCCACTCTCGGAACAGTATCAGAAATCAAGCGACTCATGCAATAGGTGGCATCAAGGGTCGATCAAGGGTCAAGGAGGTCAGGGGGATGCAGGGTTGATGGCGAGTGCCAAGTGTTGTCCCTGACTGCAGAGCGTAGTATAATACAGGCTCGCTGGCATTGGGGGTCCTCAGACTTTTCTCTTTGGATTTCCCCTTGTCAGTTGTGTGGTAGTGTGATCTCCACAGCCAGGGAAATGTTCTCTCAGAGGTGTTGGTGAAGGTCGTCGAGTTCCACAACGAAATCTTGGGCTCTTGCAGAGGCGAGGTCGCGTTCAGGGTGGATGGCGAGATTCGGGTGGTAGCCCTTGTTGGCGTAAAAGGGTGAAATTCCGGTGGTAGCGGAAGGCGCATTGTTGTAAGCAAATTCCGCGAGCGGAAGGAGGTCGGACCTATTGCTGTGTTGGTAGTTGCAATAGATGCGGAGATACTGCTCAAGGGTCTGATTAGTACGTTCCGTTTGTCCGTCTCCTTCGGGATGATAGCCGGAAGTGAAGGGGAGTTTCATGTCGAGAGCCTTTCCGAGCATGCGGAAAAAGGAGGACACGAATTCTGATCCACGGTCGGAAGTCACATGGGAAGGGATTCCGTGCTTGGAAAAGACGTGGAGCACAAAAAGTTGTGCGAGTTGGGCAGAAGTGATGGTGTCATATGTTGGAATAAAGATGGACTGCTTTGTGAGGCGGTCAACGATCACTAGAATGGTATCATAGCCAGATGACTTAGGAAGTTTCTCAATGAAATCCATGGATATTGAATTCCACGGTTGTTCCGGGATCGGAGGTTGCTTCAGGAGGCCGTAGGGTTTGTGACGTTGGGGCTTGGCGCACATACAGGTGGTGCATGACTTGCAGTAGTCTTGGACCATCGTGCGGAGGAGAGGCCAAGTATAGGTACGTCGGATTAAGTTGAGAGTTTTGTTCTGGCCTTGGTGTCCTGAGAGCGGATGATCGTGGCTTTGCTGGAGTACGCGAAGTCGTAGATCATTGGTATCCGGAACGTAGATCTGGGACTTGTACCGGAGAAATCCGTCGGAATCCAGGGACCATCCAGGACTGGTGGGGTCATCGAGGTGTCCTGCGGAGATGGGGTCGGAACGGAGTGCGGAACGGATGTCAGAATGGAGAGACTCGGTGTCCATAATGATTGAGGCGCGGAGTAGTGGAAACTGCAATGCTGTGGCACGCAGGGACGATGCCAGTTGCTCAGTGGAGAATACTGGGCGGAAGTTGTGCGGATTAACGCTGGCATAGTCACTACTTCCCTCTTTTGGGTAGACGTCCCAACGTCTAGTGAGTGCGTCGGGTTTTGCTCCGAGCTTTCCGGGGCGGAAGCGGATCACCATGTTGAACTGTGAGAGATATTCAGACCAGCGGACTTGACGGCGAGTCAAAATCTTAGTAGTTGTGAAATACTCAAGGTTCTTATGATCCGTTACAACGTCGATCGGATAAGTTGGACCTTCGAGGTAGTGTCTCCAGATTTTGAAGGCTTCGAAAATCGCAAGTAGTTCCTTATCGTGGATGTCGTAGTTGAGTTCCGGGGCGGAAAAGGTGCAGGAATGAAAGGCGATCGGATGAATTTCTCCGTCGTCGGGGGAAATGATGGAAAGAATGGCGGCTAGCGCGTAGTCGGAAGCGTCGGTTTCGAGTACAAGTTGGGCATCAGGAATCCAGAAACCGAGTATAGGAGCCGTAGTGAAGGCCGCTTTGAGGGCTTCAAATGCGGAACGGCATTCCGGAGTGAAATTCCATGGGGCACCCTTCCTGGTGAGACGCGTGAGCGGAACAGTAATGTCGGAAAAATTGTAAATGAAACGCCGGTAAAAGTTGGCGAAGCCAAGGAAGGACTGCACATCCTTAACACGTCGGGGTTCCGGCCATTCTTGAATTGCCTTGACCGTGTCCTCTGCCATGGTAAGACCCGTAGGAGAGAGGATGTAGCCGAGGTATTCGACCGTGTCGCGATGCCATTCGCATTTCTCTGCTTTTGCGTAGAGATGGTGTTTGCGTAGACGGCGGAGTACTTCGCGGACATGTTCCCGATGTTTTTCCGGTGTGTCGGAATAGATGAGGATGTCGTCAATGTAGACTAGAACGCATACGTCGAGAAGGTCGGAAAATACGTCATTCATGAATCGCTGAAAGGTGGCGGGAGCATTGGTTAGACCGAAAGGCATGACAACCCACTCAAAAGCACCGTAGCGGGTGCGGAAAGTGGTTTTCCACTCGTCACCTTCGCGGATGCGGACAAGGTGATAAGCGTGCCGGAGGTCGATTTTGGTGTAGATCTTCGCCCTGCGGGGAGTGTCGAGTAGGTCGGAAATGCACGGAAGTGGATATTTGTCCTTTTTAGTGAGGGCATTGAGTCCGCAGAAATCGACGCAGAGGCGGAGAGATCCATCCTTCTTCTTGACGAAAAGGACCGGAGCGCTGTGCGGAGACAGCGAAGGGTGGATAAAGCCCATGTTGAGATGTTCATCGACGAACTCTCGGAGAGTCTGGAGTTCACTTTGTGAAAGGGAGTATCGGTCCAAGGGGCGGAGATGCTCCTTCTTCCAAATCTATCTTCAGATCGTAAGGTCGATGCTCAGCAGGTTTGTCGGCTTTGGCCTTATTGAACACGTCCGGGAAGTCACGATATTCTTCCGGAACTGCGCTCATGTCGACCGGAGCGGAGGTCGAGGCGGAACGAGCCTTGACTGAAGCCGAGTCGGAAAGGTGAAGCTGGAAAACGGTCGTATCCTCTTGCCGTTGCAATACACGGAAAGCGGTGGCAGAGACGAGCGCAATTCGAGGAGCTTCGAGGGGCGGAGGTGCTAAAGCGGGACCGGAGTGCGGAACTGAATCCACGAGCAGAGTTGCAGAAGAGGCCTGAACCATCTTTGCGGACGACGTCGGAATAGACGGAAGTTGATCCGGGGTACGGAACTGTATTTGACCCAATGCCCAGTTAATCGACGGATTATATCGGGTGAGCCAATTGTGTCCTAGTACAATGGAACAGCTAGCATCTAGCGGAGTAACGTAAAACGTAACTTCATGGTTGTCCCCAGTAGCGAAACGAATAGACAGGTCCACAACTTGGGAAATTCCCGTGTTGGAAGACCCGTCGAAAAGGCGGAGCGGAATTGTCGGAATGTTGCGGGTCGGAAGTTTATGTTTCAGAACAAAGTCGGAATCGAGGAAACAATGAGTTGAACCAGAGTCGATCAATGCGGTAAACGGGGGTGCGGAAATGGTGGCGGAAGTGAGCGGAACAGAGAGGGAGTCGGAGGACGAAAGAGCGGATGCGTTGAGTTTAACCTCGTTTGTCGCACAAATGGGGTCAACACAGCCCTCAGCTCGTGCGGAGGCCAGAGGACTGCTGACTTTTTTTTGAATCCGCAGCAGGAGCCGCTTCGGATTTCTCTTCCGTCTTTGCTGCGCGGCCCTTGGCCTTAGCAGCGGAGACGGAAGCGCGAGTGCATTCGCGAGCGACGTGACCGCCTTTGCCGCAGAAAAGGCAAAGGTTGTTGTCCATGCGACGCTGGCGTTCTACAGGTGTTAGTTTTCCGTCCTTCCCAAGTTTGTCGGAAAGGTCTGGAGTGCTCTTTTGGGCGTTGGTATTGGAACCAGAGGCCTGGTTGTTGCGAGGGGTGGAGTTGTTGTTCCGGTTGCCGGAGTTGGATCCGGAACTGTTGCTGTTGTTGTTGTTTCCGGAGTTGTTGTTTCCGGAATTAGTCTTCTTCTTGTCTTTATCAGACTTCTTGTTGGAAGACTTGTCGTTCTTGCCCTGGGCGGAAGTTTCGCGAGCAATCTCAGAGTGTCTTTCCCAGTAGCGCGAATCGATGGATTGGGCGAGGTTGCGGAGGTCGGTAAGGTTGGCGGGTTTTCCGACGCGGGCAATTTCATCCTTGATCCGGGATGGCAAGCCCATGTAAAACTGGCGTCGGAGTGCGGCTTCTCCCCATTGGACTCGAGGAGCGAGCTGCTGGAATGTGATGATATATTTAGCTATCTTATGAGTGTCTTTCATACGAAGCTTATCGAGTTCATTTTCCGCATCGGCTTCCATGTCAAATGGTCCGAAGCTGCTGCGGAGTTTGGAAACGAAGTTGTGGTAATCGTCGGCCCAGTCAACGAGAGCGAACGGGTCCATTAGGGCGGGTTCGAAGTAGTCGAGAGCCGTGCCTTGGAGATAGGAAAGGGCGTAATTGACCTTCCGTTCGTCGTCAGGAAAGGCGTCGGGACGATCACGGAAATTGAGTTGAAGCTGGACCAGAAATGGCTGGAGCTTCTTGGGATCGGAACCGTCGAACTGATCTGGTTCGCGGACCTTTGTCTTGGGGCGTGGTGGTGCTTGGGCCGGGCGTTGAAGTTGTCCGGCTAGCATGGCGATGGCTTGTGCAAGATCCGGAACTGGCGTGGGCGGAACTGGGTTGGCGGGAATCTGAGGTGGAATTGGAGGTGGAGGGCTGCCGGGAGGACCGCCCTGGGGGACCGCCAGGTGGGCCGCCATGAGGGCCGCCTGGAGGTGGTCCTGGTGGAGGTGGTGGTGGTGGAGCTGGGCGTCGGAATGACGCTGCTGTTTGTTCGCCGCTGCTACTCGTCGAGTTTCCGTCATAGTCGGGATTGTCGTCGGGATTAGCGTCGGGAACTTCTTCTAATCGTTGGGGAATAGCATCGGAGAGCTCATCGTCGGCACGAGAGCTGCCGGAGGGTTCCGCGTGCCTTGGTGCTGCGGATCTGAGACTGCCAAAATAAGAGAGAGCTTCGACAGCTCCTGCTCAAGCTGAAGTAGCTGTGGTACGAGGAGGCATAGTGATAGTTATCGGGTGGGAATCAGATAATACTGTTACGTATCGAGATTTCCACTAAGTCGGAACTGAAAAGGACAGCGGCTTCAACTTGTAGGTTGCGCCCCCAATGAACTATTGTCCTAAGTATTTCGGAACTGAGTCGGAAGTCGGAAAGTACTGAACCAAAAGTTTAGTCGGAACTTGAGTCGGAACTGAGGCGGAAGGCAGAAGACGGAAGGCGGAGAGACTGAGATCTTGCTAGACTCGCTGTGCTAAGAACAGGAGATGGAGCGAAGGAAATCAAGTATCGAAGGCGATTATCTGATTGCAGAATAAGAGACATACATGACAGGCTTTTATACAAAGAGCTGAGGCAACAGGTAATGATATGGTACTAAGCAAATTCCGGGGGAAGCGGAAGTCGAGTAAACAATGCGTGGGAACTAACTATTGGGAACAATGGGACTACAAGGGGGTTCAGGGTAAGGTAGAACAATGGCAAAGAACAAGGGGTCGGGAAAGCATATTTGACAACGAACTACAAGGGTGACCGGATATATGGTCTTGATGGACGGTGAGGTGGGTCCGGTTGGTCCGAGTAATAGAGTCGAAAGAACAAGGGAAATGTACAAGGGGCGGAATGTCGGAAATATCGGAGGGGCGGAACGTGTTGTGGAAATATCGGAGGGGCGGAAGGTGTGGCGGAACTGAAGGTCGGAAGTCGGAAATGAACGGTCATAACAGCAACCCTTCACCCGTGCATGACAAAGCTAATATCCTCCGCGCTGCCCCTGACCTCAAGACGTGGCACAGACGCCTTGGCCACCTCAACTATGCTTCCATCATCAAAATGGCCAAGTCCAGCATGGCTCAAGGTATGCCTGTCGACTTATCCTCCCTCCCCCCCCTTTGTGAACATTGTGTCCTTGGCAAACAGACAAAGACACCCATTCCCAAAGTGAGAGGGGGGCGAGGGTGACTGGGAAGCTTGAGAAATTCTTCTCTGACATCACCGGTCCAGAAGACGTCGGTAGTGCAGCGGGCGATAGATTTGTTCTTAACTTTATTGATGATTACTCAAACATGTCCTGGCTCTACCCACTAACGAAGAAGTCCGACGCTGCTACGGTATTCAAAGAGTGGCTCTCACTCGTTGAGAGGGAGAGCAATGCTAAGGTGTGCATGCTTCGCACTGATAACGGTGGGGAATACACCTCCAACACTTTTGAGTCCTACCTCAAACTCGAGGGTATCTGCCACAAAACTACCACCCCCTACACGTCGGCTGAGAATGGCAAAGCTGAGTGCTGTCACCGCACTGTCATGAACTGTGCCCGTGCAATCGGGTCAGATGCAAACCTGCCGCCCAGCCTGTGGGCTGAATCTGTCAAAGCTGCTGTGTATCTGAAGAACAGGACTCACACCCACACCCTTCGTGGCAAGACCCCCTATGAGCTATGGTTTGGGCGACACCCTGATGTCTCGCACCTGCGTGAACTTGGCTGCCGTGCCTGGGTCTACATCCTCGGGGATAACCCGAAGATCTACATCTGGTCTGTCGAGTGTGTCTTGGTTGGTTACTCAGAGTCATCAAAAGCTTACTGCTGCCTGGAGAGGTCCACAGGTAAAATCCACGTCTCTAGGAATGTGGTCTTTGTGGAGAGTCAGGACTGCCGCCCATGTAAGCTCCACCCTGGTGTCGTTGCGAACGAATCTGAGCTGCTGGCCGACCCCGATGGCGACTCCCGTGAGCCTGATGCTCCTGTCGCTCCCCCTGGTGCTCCTGAACCCCATACCCTGGCCCCTCCTGTCCAAGGCGAGACAACGGTGCTGCATCGCTCCAGCCATGTTCCCCGGCCTTCTGCTGCTGGTGCTGCTTCCCACGGCATCTCGTATGAGTCGGTGCTTGACAAGGTGATGAAGGATTTATGTGTGGGCAGCCTTAATGCACACTCTTGAGGGGGTGGAGGTGTCCCTGATGAGTTGGTCAGTGTCCTTGTGGCTAATTCTGCGGATGAATGGTGTTGCGTGGGTGGAAACTCAGACCCAAGGACTTACAGTGAGATCCTGTCCCATTCTGATGCTCCTCAGTGGGAGCTGAGCATGTCTGAGGAGATGAGTTCCCTGTCCAAACACAAGGTCTGGGACCTTGTCCCGCGCGTGGAGGTGCCTCCCGACCGTCGTGTAATCCCTTCCAAGTGGGTGTACCTCACTAAGAAGGATGAGTCCGGCATGCCAAGGCACTTTAAATCCCGTGTTGTTGCCAAGGGGTTTGTGCAGCACGCCAGTATTGACTGCACTGATGTCAGGGTTCACGAGATTCCTTCCATGAGTTTCTGTCACCTTCTGTCAGTTTCCATAACCTTCCATCAGTTTCTGTAACCTTCCGTCACCTTCCGTAACCTTCTACAAGTTTCCATCTCCCCTATTATGTAAGCCTTGCCAGCGCTATAAGACTATAGCCAGTGTGGTAGTGTTTCCTCAGCTTGATCTCTGAGGATACCCACTACACAGGCAAGTCCCCATGTATCTATCGTTGGTAGATTTATAAACTGAAGATACCCACTACACAGTTGGTTATTGTCCTTGCATCGGCCGTTATCTCCTTGAGTATCTTTAGGTTGTGGCTTCATCATTAGTGTTGCCCTCACAACTGACACGTTCACTCCTGTCACAAGGATAGAGTCTGTGCGCACGATCTTGCACATAGGCACTGTGCTGGACTGGGACATTCACCAATTGGATATCAAAACCGCCTTCCTGCATGGAGAACTTGATGATGTCGTCTACATGGAGCAGCCGGAGGGTCGTGTTGAGAAGGGGAAGGAATCCTGGGTTTGCCGCTTGAAGAAGACTCTGTATGGCCTGGTCCAATCTCTGCGGCTGTGGAATGCCAGGCTGAACAAGGCTCTGGTCGAGGAGTGCGGCTTCACAAGGGTCGCTGTCGATCACTGTGTGTATACCTGCACCACTGCCGCCGGTACATCTATCATGGCTGTACATGTGGATGACTTATGCATCGCCGCCAGCTCTGCGGAGGAGATGCACGACCTGAAGTCACAAATTGGTGCCATCTTCAACCTTGTTGATCTTGGTGATGTCCACCATCTCCTAGGCATTGCTATCACCAGGGACCGTGCCAATAGGACCATCTCTCTTTCTCAGACTTCATACATCGAGACCATCGCCAAGCGGCTGAACCTTCAACATGCGTACGCTAAGTACACGCCCCTCGACCATAATGTTCTCCTCACTAAGGACATGTGTCCATCTAATGAGAATGGGAAACGAGACATGAGAAAGTGTCCTTATCTCACTGCCATCGTGTCAAGATTGGTTTTTAGGCGTTAATATCGTGTATTAGTGAACACAGTGAATGCCCAATTAACTTGTGCGAATAAGTATGCCGTTCAGCGAATAGGTGAACCAACGAATGTTCACAAGGTAAGAGGGTTGCCCGAACGGGGCTCACCCTATCTACAGTCATAGCGAAATGGCCCGTGGCACTTGACGATACAATGTGCAAGGTGTCACGGAAGGGCTGTCTAAGTAGCGACAATCCCTGCGCCAACAGCACAGAAAATAGTTCGAAGGCTAAGGTAACGGAGATGAAGTATGAGAACTCACCAGCGATGCCTAAGTCCTCTGCTGGTTGAAGATAGAAATCTCCAAGAGAAGGCTCAAGACGATGATCACAGCGAGGTCAAGTTTGCACAAGATGGACGACATATGATAATTGAACTGGGGAATATACATGCGAATGTAAACTACTTATATCGAATGCTCGTAAGGTATCAGCGAATAGGAAAGAGGCCGTCACAAGTCAGGGTTGGATAGGGGTGCGCAGTCATGATACAACATAGATGAAATAAACATACAATAGAATGAGAGAAGAGGGAGAACATGAAACGACGGAGAGTGAAGGTGGCGAAGACACCTATGTACGAAATCATGTCTTGGGGCCCGCATATACACTGCCCTGCACGGGTTCTTCATCTACTGGGTTGATCCCACACGACCTATGGGTAGGACGTCCCACGAACGCACCCTGCTCATATGAACACCAAAAGGGGGTTGGATCGAGAAGCTGATGGAGTTACTGACGAGCCATCATGCCGGGTAGGGATGTCGATCGTGATTTGATGGTGTGCCTGCTGGCGAATGATGCGAGCAGCGAATGGCTGTTTGGCGAAATGCAAGGAAGGGCGAACAGAGATGACATAGAGGAGGAGAGGTCGAGGTGGAGGGCGAAGCCAAGCGAACACTGGGGAGGAGTAGCGAAAGGGGAAATGGGGAAATGGGGATAACAAGGTGCAGGAAATACACAGGTCATGACAATCCGATTATCAGAACACCATTGGAAGAGGGTCGAGCAGAGGAGGTGATAGGCCCAGCGATGACTGCCAAGTCAGTCCAAAGACTTCGATCGTGCGTTGACAGTGTGGCTATGGTAATTGGCACGAACAGTGAGAATCGGTTGCCGAACATGACAATGGCGATTGGAACGAACACGGAGATGGAGTGAGAAATGGCAGGACAGAGCACCTGAGTATGAGAAATAAACGCGTCATGACACATCGGCTCCATGATGTACGCTGCCATGGGCACACGCCCTGACATATCCTTCGCCGTCGCTCATCTCAGTTCAGTGCCAACCCTGGGCCAACTCACTGGGCACAGGCTCAACATGTCATCACATACCTTTACACCCCTCACGATGTTTCCCTGGTATTGGGTGGCAATGACATCTCCTTGTCAGGTTATGTCGACTCTGACTGGGTGTCGGATCGTAATGACCAAAAATCGATCGCCGGCTACCTCTACTCTTTGGGTTCGGGTCTGATTTCCTGGAGCTCTAAGAAACAGCCAACTGTGGCGACCTCTAGTGTCAAGGTTGAGTACATGGCATGCAGCTATGCCACGAAGGAGGCTCTCTGGCTACAGAACCTCCTCATGCTCCTCGGTTTTGAGCAGAAGGCCTCTACCAATATCCGTTGCGACAACATGGGCACGATCACCCTTAGCAGGGACCCGACCTTTCATGCCAGATCCAAACACATAGACGTGGCTCATCACTTTATTCATGATTGAGTCTCACGCTGCGAGGTGCACTTTACACATGTCCCTACACGCGATAACTCTGCTGATATCCTCACGAAATCCCTTCCCCGCCCCACTTTTTCCCACCTCACCCTGATGCTTGGTCTGCACAGGCGTTCTAGCATCACGGTCACCGCTTGAGGGGGTGTGTTGGAGATACAAGCATGACCGAGCCGCATACACAAGTACCCACATGTTTGGGGATACTTGAGACGTGAGTCGGAGTTCCAGCCTTTCCCTCAGTTTTATCACACGTACTGTGAGACTGAGGTAAAGTGCTCATATACTCACTTATACATGTTATTGATAGTTCCTGTATCTAGAACTGACACGTCAGGTACAGGTATACAGTTTTATCACACATACTGTGAGACTGAGAACTGACACATCGGGTACAGTTCCCATATTTTGTGTCACACACCTCTGTCTTTTGCATGATTTCTCTTACATAAACAAAAAATGACATTATGTAATCATTTGAGCTTCATTTTGCTCTTACTTACTACCACAACCACCCTGCTGGCAGCCCATCTCTTGTTTCGAGATCCACACCAACTGGGGCCATTTTGGCACATGCAAGTTTCCTCACTGTGCCATTTTCCCTGTCGTGCCAACATTGCTTTTTGATTTTATTTTATTTTATTTGTGGTTTTGTGCTACTGATGCATACATGTTGCCTGAGGTTCTCCTAGGAATCCCGTTTGACCTACCCACAGACCTCTTCAGCCTGCACATCCTTTTCTTTGAGATTGCCTCCCATAGGTTAGCAGATGATGCACAGGGGTCATGAATGACCTTGGAGGTGGAAAGAAAAGTGGTGGAATGGAAGTACGTGCACAGTAAAGCCAACAGTGATGACAAGGGCTAATGCAAGCTGTTATGGGGCTGGGGAGTGTTGGATTAGGTCTTGCGAGTGGCTGGGACAAGGCACATTGTGGATGATCATCTACAATGTGGACCACTCATCATTGATGCAGTGGAAAGCCAACAGGCACACAGGAGGACGCAGTAATCCATGGCATGAAGGCATGGTATTGGCGGAGCCGGTGAGTGTGCTGTGCTGCAGCAGGGCTTTCTTCTGGTGCTAAGGCTGCTGCTGCGCTCTGTGTGGCACACAATGCTGATGACGTGTGTTCCAGCTGGCAGGTACAACCACATGCATGACATATATCTCATGGCATACATGAGGCTGCCGCCCATTGTGTCATGCTTCCAAGAGAAGGTCTACTCAGACCCAAAGGTGCTGAATGGGCTCAACAAGGTATGTCACACATCAGGGTCTGTTTTACATTGTGTGGCCTACAATTGCACTGATGGCCACCTGTAAAGGATGTCAATCTTAAGACCTTGTATCACAAGGGCACTACAGAACTTGACCAATGAGTGGTATTCTGAATGCTACGTAGTGACAGGTAAGAGTAAGATGCGATGGGAACCGCTGGCCGGTTCCCACGCATAAACTATACAATGGGTCCCTAAGGGGCCCACTGGGATTATGTAATAACTATTGTACATGTAGATACATGGGTTATTTACACCCTCCCCCTCTATAGACAACTATAGGGGTCAACTACTACTCATAGAGGTCATCCATGAGGGAGTCCTCTAGAGTGGCCGATATGATGACGTCGTCGTTGTACGGGGCCGGTGGAGCGCGTGACTCCTCCGGGGGCACCTCCACGTCATCGGTGGTGATTGGGTGAGGCTGGTCAGCCTCACCACTAGCGGCGGTATCCGCTTGGGTGATGAGGCCAGTGTCCTCGCGGAGCATGGCCTCAACGGCCGGGTCCTCAGTCTGAGGAGGGGGCCGGAAGCGCGCCAGCTCTTGGTCGAGCTGAGCGTGAGTGAGGGGTCGCGGCACCGCGGCCCTCACGTGGCTGGTCTCGATGACCTTTTGTTGGCCCTCGCGGGCGGCGGCACTGAATGCCGCGCCGGTGATGCTGTGTTGAACATAATGTTCAATGCGTGCCACTCGCTCGCGAGTGACCCCCGCATAGCAGGCCAACCATCTCGTGATCTCGGCGAGAGGGATGTTGGGGCCAGCTCGGCCCTCCACAGGGAATGGGCCCGTGATTGAGAGCCACAGGGTGGTGCTCTGAGGCGTCAGCACTTCCCTGGCATCGACGAGGTTTGACCATTGGTCTGTTGAGCCGAATAGGTCGAGTAGCCTCGCCCTGAGTGGTGATGCAACCCCTTTGACCCAGGGCGCAAGGGCCTTCAACCACATCCAGATGTCCATGTTGTCTAGGTTGAAGGTGCCATCCGCATTGTCATGGATGGCGGATGGGATTCCTTCAGGGTTGTGTATCCAACCCTTCAGGATGGCCGCGATATCGTGCGGGGTACCGCCCGCTATCACGAGACAATCCCTTTTGGGATTGCGAGCGCGTTGTTCGTGCTCGATGCGTTTGAATACGCCGATCATCTCGCGCCTACGCGCGAGCTGCAGCGTTTCCTTTGCCCGCGCTATGAGTTCAACGAAGCGTGGGTCGTCGAGCGGGCAGACGTCGTACCATTGAATACGACGCTGTTGGGCCTTTCCTACCGGCCATGGTAGGAGGCCCGTCTCAGAGATCGGTGGATCTCCGAGTGGGATGAGCGTCCCCTCCCCCGGGTAGGGAGGGTGAACTGTCCCCGCCGGTGGAGGCAGGGCCACGCCAGGCCCGATGTACTGGGCCTTGATCTGTGCTACCCGCTGTTGAAGGGCGGGGTCGTTGACAGTGTGCAACGATGACGCCGCTA
>WHVA01000387.1:0-111465 GCA_015179125.1 Gautieria morchelliformis | reverse complement strand
CATCGACTTCATGGGGCCCCTGCCCAAATCCAACGACTGTGACTACCTGATGGTAGTCATCGACCGATTAATGTCGCTCGTACACCTCGTACCAACCACGATGAGCGTGTCAGCCAAGGGAGTAGCCTGGCTGTTTCTGAAGGAGGTCATTCGACTCCATGGAGTTCCCGACTCCATCGTCTTGGACAGAGACTCGAAGTTCACGTCGATCTTCTGGCGTGAACTACAGTGACTCATGGGGACTAAGCTCCTCATGTCAACTGCCTTCCATCCCCAAACGGATGGAGCCACCGAGCGGGCAAACCGCTCCATCGGCCAGATATTGCGCGCGGTCATCAGAGACGATCAGAAGGATTGGGTATTGAAATGCCCAATGGTTGAGGTCGCCCTCAACAGCAACGTCAGCGCGACCACAGGGTTCGCACCTTTCGAGCTGAACCACGGCTATATGCCGCGGATAGACCCCCCATAGCTGTGGACACCCCGTTCAAGGGGGTAGCCTCGTTCGCACATCAGGCAAAATGGAACCTGATGGCAGCACACGATGCAATCATAGAGCATCGAGTGACGCAAACGTTTCATGCAAGCAAGAAACGTACGGCGAGCGACAGGTACGCGGCCAACGACCGCGTCTACCTTTCGATACAAAACCTAACTCTCCCGAAAGGAAGAGCCAGAAAGCTAATCCTGCGGTACATCGGACCGTACCGCGTCGTCGAGGCTCACAACGACGCCTCGACGGTGACCCTCGATCTTCCCGACAAACTGAAAAGCCATTGTATTTCACCGGTCTTCCATTCCAGCCTCGTACAGCGATACGAGGCTAACAACGACGAATTGTTCCCTCGTCGTGAGGCCAAGTCATTTTATGACTTCAGAGCAAATGACGACGAGGAGTGGCTCGTCGACGAGATTATCGCACATCGATGGATAAACTCGACGGACCTGGAGTTCCAGGTCCGTTGGACCCTAGGCGACATGACATGGGAACCCATGTCATCCTGCAAGGACCTTGAAGCCCTAGATAGCTATCTAGAGCTTCGGGGGGTGGGCAAGCCACGCGACCTCCCCAGATGCCGCTAGACGCGTCTGTCACGTGCAGACCACATGACGCGCCGGCCACGGTGCGGTTAAATTTTCGCCTCGGATCTTTCCGAGGGCGCATCGCTTCTTGGAAGCAACCACCATCATCTACCCACGAAGATGATGCCCCCCACAGATGGGATGGACGTTGATCCGTCAACGTCCACAACGCGAACAACGGCCCCAAGGCAGGGGGCCGCAGACATTCTCCATGCTCCAATAGACCAGGAGCACTGGATGATCGTGGGATGGGAGGACGCCCTCGCCATCGTCCACCTGGACGATTGCGCAACATGCGCAGACTACGCCGCGCACCTTAGGGCCGCGACCGGCACCCGCAAGGTCAAATTGCGGGATGAAGACATCGGCGACGCCGTCGATGCAGCTTGGGGATGGCTCCCAAGGGGCATCGCGCCTGACGCGCGAGAAGAGCCCCTCCGGGACATCCACGACCTTACAAAAGAGGTCAAGGAGCTGGAACGCGCGGTCAATGACCGCGACGACGCGCTCGCAACCGAGTACGCCAGGATCAAGGAACTGGAGCAACAGCTGAGGGCAGCCCAGCTCCAGGTTACCCTGGCCCACGTTGCCTCAAAAAGGCCGCGACATGACCCGGCCACGGACCCAGTGGCCGGGCCATCATCACTTCGCGCGACGGTGCCTCTGCCAGCGCATGCAACATCAGGACTAGCGTCCCGATTGTTGGCACCGACCCCGACAACGACAACGACGGAAGGGCATAGCGCGCCTTCCGACTCTGCATACGGCGTCCCAGATGGATGGGAATCAGACTCGTCCGTGTGGAAGATGTATGACCCGGAAAGGGCCCAGCAGCTGGCAGAGCAGCCAAAGAAAAAGCGCAAGAAATTGCATGGCTCCCCCAACACCGTCAATGGGCTAGCCATTGCGAAGGAAAGCGCAATTAGCGCTTACCTCGCGGCGTCATCGTCGCACACCGTCAACGACCCCGCCCTTCAGCGGCGGGTAGCACAGATCGAGGCCCAGTACATCGGGCCTGGCGTGGCCCTACATCCGCCGGCGGGGACAGTTGAGTCGGTTCATCCTCCATACCCGGGGGAGGGAAGGCTCATCCCACTCGGAGATCCACCGATCTCCGAGACGGGCCTCCTACCACGACCGGTAGGAAAGGCCCAACAACGTCGTACCCAATGGTACGACGTCTGCCCGCTCGATGAACCCCGCTTCATCGAACTCATAGCGCGGGCAAAAGAAATGCTGCAGATCGCGCGTACGCGCGAGATGATCAGCGTGTTCAAACGCATCGAGTGCGAACAACGCGCTCGCAATCCCAAAAGGGATTGTCTCGTGATAGCGGGCGGTACCCCGCACGACATCGCGGCCATTCTAAAGGGTTGGATACACAACCCTGAAGGAATCCCATCCGCCATCCGTGACAATGCGGATGGCACCTTCAACCTAGACGACATGGACGTCTGGATGTGGTTGAAGGCCCTTGCGCCCCGGGTCAAAGGGGTCACATCACCACTCAGGGTGAGGCTACTCGACCTCTTCGGCTCGACAGACCAATGGTCGAGCCTCGTCGACGCCAGGGAAGTGCTGACGCCCCAGAGCACCACCCTGCAGCTCTCAATCACGGGCCCATTCGCCGAGCTGGTCCCGACATCCCACTCGCGGAGATCGCGAGATGGTTGGCCCGCTACGCGGGAGTCACTCGTGAGCGAGTGGCGCACATTGAACATTATGTTCAATGCAGCATCACCGGCGCAGCATTCAGTGCCGCCGCTCGCAAGGGCCAACAAAAGGTCATCGAGACCAGCCACATGAGGGCCGCGGTGCCGCGACCCCTCACTCACGCCCAGCTCGACCAAGAGCTGGCACGCTTCCGGCCCCCTCTTCAGACTGAGGACCCGGCCGTTGAGGCCATGCTCCGCGAGGACATGGACCCCAGCACCCAAGCGGATACCGCCGCCAGTGGTGAGGCCGACCAGCCTCACCCAATCACCACCAATGACGCGGAGGTGCCCCCGGAGGAGTCACGTGCTCCGCCGGCCCCGTACGACGACGACGTCATCGTATCGGCCACTCTAGAGGACTCCCTCATGGATGACCTCTATGAGTAGTAGTTAACCCCTATAGTTGTCTATAGAGGGGGAGGGTGTAAATAACCCATGTATCTACATGTACAATAGTTATTACATAATCCCAGTGGGCCCCTTAGGGACCCACTGTATAGTTTATGCATGGGAACCAGCTAGCGGTCCCCATCGCATCTTACCCTTACACTGTCACTATGTAGCATCAGAATACCACACATTGGTCAAGTTCTGTCGTGCTCTTGTGACTTAAGGCTTAAGATAGACATCTTTACAAGAGAGCCCGAGTCTAACAACGCCTGTACGTCCTTTCCATTTATTTTTGCTGTTACTACGATTGCCTTGGGTATTACCCTTTTGAAGTCTTTTGGTGTAAAGATGTCGATCATAGGACCTTGTATCACAAGGGCACTGCAGAACTTGACCAATGAGTGGTATTCTGAATGCTACGTAGTGACAGGTAAGAGTAAGATGCGATGGGGACCGCTAGCCGGTTCCCACGCATAAACTATACAGTGGGTCCCTAAGGGGCCCACTGGGATTATGTAAATAACTAATGTACATGTAGATACACGGGTTATTTACACCCTCCCCCTCTATAAACAACTATAGGGGTTAACGCCTACTCATAGAGGTCGTCCATGAGGGAGTCCTCTAGAGTGGCCGATACGACGACGTCGTCGTCGTACGGGGCCGGAGGGGCACGTGACTCCTCCGGGGGCACCTCCACGTCATCGGTGGCGATCGGGTGAGGCTGGTCGGCCTCACCATTAGCGGCGGTCTCCGCTTGGGCGCTGGGGCCCGCGTCCTCGCGGAGCATGGCCTCAACAGCCGGGTCCTCCGTTTGAGGAGGGGGCCGGAAGCGCGCCAGCTCTTGGTCAAGCCGAGCGTGAGTGAGGGGTCGTGGCACTGCGGCCCTCACGTGGCTGGTCTCAATGACCTTTTGTTGGCCCTCACGGGCGGCGGCGCTGAATGCCGCGCCGGTGATGCTGCGCTGAACATAATGTTCAATGCGCGCCGCTCGCTCACGAGTGACTCCCGCGTAGCGGGCCAACCATCTCGCGATCTCCGCGAGTGGGATGTCGGGGCCGGCCCGGCCCTCCACAGGGAATGGGCCCGTGATTGAGAGCCACAGGGTGGTGCTCTGAGGTATCAGCACTTCCCTGGCGTCGACGAGGCTCGACCATTGGTCCATCGAGCCGAAGAGGTCGAGTAGCCTCGCCCTGAGCGGTGATGCGACCCCTTTGACCCGGGGTGCAAGGGCCTTCAACCACAACCAGACGTCCATGTCGTCTAGGTTGAAGGTGCCATCCGCGTTGTCACAGATGGCGGATGGGATTCCTTCAGGGTTGTGTATCCAACCCTTTAGAATGGCCGCGATGTCGTGCGGGGTACCGCCCGCTATCACGAGACAATCCCTTTTGGGATTGCGAGCGCGTTGTTCGCGCTCGATGCGTTTGAACACGCTGATCATCTCGCGCGTACGCGCGATCTGCAGCATTTCTTTTGCCCGCGCTATGAGTTCGATGAAGCGGGGTTCATCGAGCGGGCAGACGTCGTACCATTGGGTACGACGTTGTTGGGCCTTTCCTACCGGTCGTGGTAGGAGGCCCGTCTCGGAGATCGGTGGATCTCCGAGTGGGATGAGCCTTCCCTCCCCCGGGTATGGAGGATGAACCGACTCAACTGTCCCCGCCGGCGGATGTAGGGCCACGCCAGGCCCGATGTACTGGGCCTCGACCTGTGCTACCCGCCGCTGAAGGGCGGGGTCGTTGATGGTGTGCGACGATGACGCCGCTAGGTAAGCGCTGATTGCGCTTTCCTTCGCAATGGCTAGCCCATTGACGGAGTGGAGGGAGCCGCGCAATTTCTTGCGCTTTTTCTTTGGCTGCTCTGCCAGCCGCTGTGCCTGTTCGGGGTCGTACGTCTTCCAGACGGACGAGTCTGACTCCCATCCATCTGGGACGCCGTACGCAGAGTCGGAAGGTGCGCTCTGCCCTTCCGTTGTTGTCGTGGTCGGAGTCGGCGCCAACAATCGGGACGCGAGCCCCGATGTTGCGCGCACCGGCAACGGCGCCGTCGCGCAAGGTGAAGATGGCCCGGTTTTCGTCATCTGACACCTCACGCACGATGTGCAGAACGCTTCTATGTCTGTGCTCATGCCCGGCCACCAATATGCTCTTCGAACGTAGTTCGAAGTCTTCAGATGGCCGTAGTGGCCGACTATCTGATGTGCCCGATTGATGATAATTTCGATCAGCCTCCTTCCCCCTTGAAGAACAGAGCGGGCGACGGCAATGACATCTCTTTTGAGCTGATTCTTAGTCCAGATCAGCCCGTCCCGGATCCCGAATCTCGGGTGCGCGTCCAGGTGTGCCATGATCTTTGTGAACATGGTGTCCCTATGGTACACGTCTCGTAGGACCTTAGACAGGTCTACGCCTTGCTCAATGATCCGGCGCAGGGGTGCGCCGTCATTCCCTGCGGTGATGGCTCTGACGTCATCGTCGACGTCGCTTGACACGGCGACGTGCGCGGGCTCTGGTGAGCCCTCGTTTAATGCGGCGGCTTCCATTACTCTCGCCTCTGTCTTCTCAGCGAGGCGTTTAGAGCGTGTTGTCGCCGCTGTTCGCAGCTCGACATACCGGTCGGTGGGCAATAACTCACCGTCCGGATCTAGACGCGCATCCGCGTCCACGAAGACGTGGTCCGGGTGATTGTCATCACTCGTGTTGCTCTTGTAGTAGCGCGACAGGCAGTCCGCTACCTTGTTCTCTACACCGTCAACATGAACGGTGTTGAGATTGAACCGTGAGAGAAACTCCCACCATCTGACCTGTCGGTCAGATAGGCTCTTTTGGGTCTCGAAGTACTCGAGTCCCTTGTGGTCTGTGACGAGGGTGAACCTTCGCCCCAGCAGTTTGTCCTCCCATTTCATGAGAGCCTCGAGCACCGCAATAGTCTCGTGCTCGTGAGTCCGGTAGTGTTGCTGAGCAACGCTGAACTTCTTTGACAAGAAGCCGACTGGTCGACAAGTTTTCCAGTCAGGACCTTGGCCGTAGACCGCACCGATGCCGGCTTTTGATCCGTCGGTGATCACCCAGATTGGCTCTGGGCACCTTGCGTCTACTGGACGCAGGATCGGGGCCTTACAGGCCAACGCCTTAATGCTTTGCCAGCATTTGTCGAGCAGTGGCGTCCATTTGAATGGACGGTTATTACGTGCACAGCCCGATAGCGGGGTGGTATATGCGCTAACATCCGGCATGTAGTGTGCCAGATACTGTACCAGCCTGAGGAAACGCTGGACGTCGCTGAACGTCCGTGGCCTGCGCCACTCACGGATGCATTGCATCTTATCCTTGTCGGCATGTACCCCTCGGCCATTGATCATATGGCCGAGGCACTCCATTCAGATGGAGTAGAGGTCCATCTTTTTCTTGCTCAGAAAGAGGTGGTTCTTCCTCAGTCTGTCAAAGACGATGAAGAGGTGCTCTTCATGCTCTTGTATTGAGAGTGAGAATATGAAGATGTCATCCATGTATACATGGACGAAGCGACCTATGCAGTCGCGGAAAATGGCCGTTATCAGCCATTGGAATGTTGATGGGGCGTTACAGTCCCCCATCTGTATCACCTGGCTCCTGAAGGTGCCGAGGATCGTGGCAAAGGCTGTCTTTGCTACGTGATCCGGATGGATCCAGATCTGCTCGTATGCTTCTGACATATCGAGTTTAGTTCGATATTGGCACCGAGCCATGTTGCTGCGTATGATATCCTGATCCGGGAAGGGCGTGACGTCCTTCACCGTGTTTTCGTTCTGCTGGCGCAGATCGAAGACGGTTCTCAACGTGCACATGGCAGCAGATCGACGTGCCCTCGCAAGACGTAGTGGCAACAGCAATACAAACCAACACCGGGATCATCACGATCTTCAACATATACAATGACTGCGAGAACTCACACAGCATACGAATTGTACACGACACAATCCAGATGGACGCGTGAGGCACCAAGCTCATCGACCCACTCAAAATGCTATGGATAGGGGATTTCAACTGCCACCACCCGCTGTGGGATGAAGAGCGCAACGCGCACCTATTTACAACTGCTAATCTAGACAGGGCACAGATTCTACTGGACCTCCTGGCACAGCACGACATGCTCATGGCGCTGCCGAAGGACCTCCCGACTCTACGAGCAAGCACCACCAAAAACCTAACGCGGCCGGACCCATCTCCAGCACAATCGACATATCCACCCCGGCAGCCGAGGAACAAGCCAGAAGGAACTGGCGCCAGGTCGATTGGCCAAGATTCAGGGAATACCTGGCGGAACAGCTAAGCAAGACCCCTCACCCCAGCGAAATCACAGAGGCAGACGAGATCGAGGAGCGCCTAACAGCACTCACCACGGCCATCAATACGACGGTGGAGGTGAATGTACCCTTCACGGTGCAATCGCCATATGCCAAGAGGTGGTGGACCAAAGAACTTAGCCAAGCCAGGTCCAAAATGCGGAGAGCCGCAAGGTATGCTAACCGCGCCTAGAGCGACCCACTGCACCCAGCGCACCAGGACTACCGCAACACAAGGAACGACTACACTGATCTAATTCGCACCACTAAACAGGATTTTTGGTACGACTGGCTGCAGAGCGTGGATGAAGCCAGTGTCTGGACAGCGAACCGGCTAGTGTCAGGGCCATCCACGGACGGGGCGCGCACAAGAATACCGCCCCTCCAAACCACAGGCGATGACGGCAAGACAACTCGAGTCACGGACAACGCAGAAAAAAGCAAGCTCCTCTTCAAATCTTTCTTCCCCTCGCAAGGGGTGCGACCCAGCCAGGAGATGCACACACCGTTTCCGACACCTGCATTTGAGTATGCCCCAGTTACTAACCAGCAGATACTAAGAGTCATTGGGAAAATGAGCCCGTACAAGGCTGCGGGGCCCTCGGGGCTCTCCAATGCAGTGCTGACTCACTGCGCAGAGCTGATCACTCCTTATTTAGGATGCATCTACCGTGCCACCTTCCACTTCGACACGTACCCACAGCAATGGAGAACCACCATCGTTGCCGCGCTGCGCAAACCCGGAAAACCTGACTACACGCGAGCGAAGGCCTATCGCCCCATCACACTGATGGAAACTCTAGCCAAACCCCTATCTGGCTGCGTGGCAGAAACGCTGTCCTACTACGCAGAACAGCTTCAGCTATTGCCGTCCACCAACTTCGGAGGACGAGCGGGAAGGAACACCGTCGACGCGTTGCACGTAACGACGGACTTCATTAAAGAGCAATGGAGGAAAGGAAAAGTTGTATCGGCTTTATTTCTAGATGTCAAAGGAGCGTTCCTGAGCGTAGCAGTGGACAGGCTGATCTACGATATGCGAATGAAAGGAGTGCCAGAGGAATATACTAACTGGGTGCGAAGCAGGTTACAAGGATGGCGAACAAGGATCCAATTCGACGACTTCGTGTCGGACCCGCTAGACATAGACAATGGGTGCGACCAAGGGGACCCGATCTCAGTCATACTTTACCACTTCTACAACGCGGGGTTGATAGAGGTAGCCAAGCAGAACAAAGGAGAGATGGCACCTGCGTTCATTGACGATGTGACGTTCCTAGTGGCAGCCAAGACATTCAAACAAGCGCATGCGGGGCTAGTCAGGATGATGACGAGGCGAGGGGGGGCCAACGACTGGTCCCAAGACCACAACTCGCAGTTTGAGATAGACAAGATGCAGCTAATTGATTTTACTAGGAAGAGAATCAGGGACCCGAAGCAGAAAGGGAAGAAGACGAAACTACTGCAAGGACGACCGCTCACTCTAGCCGGAGTCACGATCACGCCAATAGAATCTCACAAGCTACTCGGGGCTATACTGGACAGGAAGCTACGATTCAGAGAACAAGCAGCACACGCCGTCGCCAAAGGCACTGACTGTGTTTTACAGTTCCGAAGGCTATCTAAACCGACGAAGGGAATGTCCTACCGCAACATGAGACATCTTTACCTCAGCATCGCTATTCCCAAGATGTTATACACGGCCGACGTTTGGTTCACACTGGTGCGCCAAAGCAATAATGGCAAGAAAGCTCGCGGCACAGTCGGATTCGCGTCGAAGCTAGCTAGAGTGCAAAGGATGGCTTCCATATACATAACGGGGGCACTCCGCTCCACGCCCACTGACTTACTAGATATACATGCTGACCTTCTTCCCATCCAGCTAGCGGCAGACAAGCACACGTTCAACGCCCTTCTACGCATGCTCACACTACCACCCTCCCACCCGCTACACGCACGACTGCGCATTGCCTCGGAACAGCCAAGCAGACATCGGTCTCCGCTACAGGGCTACTGCGGGCCCACAACCTGGCAGCAGGAACTATCGAGACCATCCAAACGATACGACACAACCCATCATGGAACCCTCCCATGCGCATCAGAATAGCCGAGAGCGAGAAAGAGGCAATCTCCCAGGACAAGATGGACACGTCCTCCATCAAGATTTACGCAGACGGTTCCAGCCTCGACGGAGGGGTCGGAGCAGCCGCGGTAATGTTTATCAACGGCACTCAAAGGAAGGAGCTGCAGTATTACCTAGGAACTGACGCAGAGCACACAGTATACGAGGTGGAGGTTGTAGGATTGATACTGGCCGCCACCATGCTACGAGAATATGACTTCCTGGACGGAGTATCCATCGCCATCGACAATCAGGCAGCGATCAAAGTGCTCGACAGCCGCAAGGGCGGCCCAGGGCAACACCTCCTTGACCACTTCCTCCATCAAATACAGCAGGCCGCGGAGCGACATCAAGGTGTTCCATTCGAGGTACGATGGGTACCCGGGCACAAAGGTATTGTAGGGAATGAGACAGCCGATGAGCTAGCTAAAGAGGCAGCGGGAGGACACAGTAGCTCACCCCAATCCCTTCCAGAAAACTACGCTCGCGCTTACCGAGCAGCAAGTCAGCTCTCAAGGCAACGTACAAAAAGCAGCTCAAAACCGCAGTAACACGCATGTTTGAACAATCACCCAGATATCAAAGATTCCACAAGATCGACCCAAACGCCCCATCAGACGGTTACCGCAAAATTGCGAACAGCCTCCCACGGCGCCAATCCAGCATCCTCATGCAGCTCAGAATGGGACACGCTCACCTCCACCGACATCTGCACAAAATAGGGGCCAGCGACACCCCAATATGCCCCGCCTGCAACCAGTGCGAAGAAACGGTCCGACATTTTCTGCTCTCATGTGTAGCGCACGCCCGTCATTGACAGCCTGTAGTCAACGTACTACGACAGGACGCACTCAACCTCTCCAAGCTTCTATCAGACCCTGAATGTGTAGAATACACGCTCGACTACGTCAACGCCACCAAACGCTTCCTTCCCCCCCCAAAACCCCCGCACAATCCTTAACCCACGCCCCATCTGCGCACAACAAGTAGACACCCACGTATTGAGCAAAACGCTGACCTCCCATGCCCTTTCACAGACTCCCGCCCGACCCACTCGCCCTCGCTGCCACGCACCCGCTCGCTGCACACCCGCTCGCCGCAACCGCGCACGCCACGCCTACGCCCGCCCAGCCTGCCCGCCCCCTCTGCCCACCCGCGCCCATGCGTGGGATATGCGTCTCCTCTCTCATTCTTTTATCAATGGTCACTTTTGTAGACAGCCAAAACAGATCACGGACAACTTCTCACGTGTTTCGGGACATGCCCACACCTATTATGCCATGTTTATATTATAGCAACTAGTTTCCAAGGGAGTCAGTCCATATTGGGACCTCCTAGCCTTAGGGCTTATGTTTAGTGCTTTTCTCACGGTCACTCAGTAGGTACAACGCTTGTAATATCCTACATGAGCACGCGTCTCAATGGATAACAATGGATATAAAAAAAAAATAAAAAATAAAAAATAAAACTATCGTCCTAGGTATTTCGGAAATGGGTCAGAAGTCGGAATGTACTGAACTGAAGGTTGGTCGGAACTTGAGGCGGAATTGAGGCGGAAGACGGGAGGCGGAGAGACTGAGGTCTTCCTAGACTCGCTGTGCTAAGAACAGGAGATGGAGCGAAGGAAATCAAGTATCGAAGGTGTTTATCTGATTGCAGAATAACAGACATACATGACAGGCTTTTATACAAAGAGCTGAGACAACAGGTAATGGGGTAGTACTAAGCAAATTCCGGGGGAAGGGGAAGTCGAGTAGACAATGCGTGGGAACTAACTAATTGGGAACAATGGGACTACAAGGGGGGTTCAGGGTAAGGTAAAACAATGGCAAAGGACAAGGGGTCGGGAAAACATGTCTGACAATGAACTACAAGGGTGACCGGATATATGGTCTTGATGAACGATGAAGCGGGTCCGGTGGGTCCGAGTAATAGAGTTGAAAGAACAAGGGAATAGAACAATGGGTGGAATGTCGGAAATATCGGAGGGGCGGAAAGTGTTGAGGAACTGAAGGTTGGAAGTCGGAAATGAATGGTCATAACAGTATCTCGCTTCTAAGGTCGAGCCCCGCGAGACCACAGGTCAGATCACGTGACCTGTGAACAAACGCGTCGGAGTTTAAAAAATAGGCTGAGGAACAAACACGTTGTTAGGGATCATCCACAAAGTAGCTACCTATTTATGAACATTTACTAGGTAGTTAATTAGTTTCAAATGTCCTCAAGAAAGGTTGTATTAATATTTCTATGCTACACTCACATTGGGTCCACAAGATACAACAATCTCTTGATAGTTTAGCTAAGAATCACCCACGATCACATGACTATCACATGACCTCAAAAACAGCTCAAGGTCACCTGATCACCCACAGTCGTACCTGACAATCACCTGACCTCAAAGTCACCTGATTATCTACAGTCACCTGACAATCATGTGACCTCAAAGTCACTTGATTATCTACGGTCACCTGACAATCACATAACACAGTCACATGACCTCAATCCAGCTTGAAGTCACATGACTTTCCTTCATCACATGATAATCACATGAGCGTGGGAGTTTCTTACATACTCTTAGCTTTACTGTCACAGAACTGTGACTTTAACCCAATATAGCAATAGAACCTTCCACAGCCTTCCAATAGTTTCCAAACCTTTCCTGAAGCTTCTCTAAGCTTCCACAAGGTTCTTCACAGTAGTAGAAGCCTCTACAAGGTTCCTAGCAGTAGTTACATAAGCTAGATAGATGCAGTATAAATAGCCTGCAGTTTTAGCAGTGAAGCAATCAATCATCTTTCACCCAAACCACTCATACCTTGAGTAACTGAAGTGTGACTTCAACACAGCCTTGTACCGAAGTACTGGCTCACTGACTTGGCTACAGTCTAAGATTGCAGCAACTCTGATTGGCTCTGAGAAGTACAAGAGTGCTCTATTTTAATTGCAGCAGGCTCTGAATAATCGCGCTGCGAACAGCAACATTACTAAGAGTAACTGATTAGTAATCCTGTACCATTAGACGCCACTCTGAGCAGTGATCTAATAGACTTGGTTATTAGTTATTCAATTCACGCAATAGTTTATTAACTTAACTCTGAGTTAAGTGGGTTAATAGCCTTTTGAGTAATTGATCTTTCTTGATCAATCAACGCACTGCAGATATTAACCTAACTCAGGGTAAGTGAGTTAATATCCTATGTTTGTTGAGTTGGAAAACCAGAAAAGCCACGAGAATAGTGACATACTTGAACTGAGGAAGAGTTCAAGCGCAGAACTATCTTTTCACGTCTTGGGGATTATTGTTGTCTTTAATTCACTCGACCCGCGGTCCTAAGACTCTAGGTAGCTTTCCCCCTTAAAGTATCTGGACCCTTGGACGCCTATAAACATTCTTTGACCTCACAAAGTATTGCACAATCTAAGAACTACACGTGTTCAGTTAAATCTCTATTGCTACACTTCCTGTACCGATACTGATTCTGATTGTTCACCGGAGTATAATTTCTTAATTGGGTTCTCCGTTAAAATAGTTTCGAAGCTTGCGTGTGCTTGTAAAGTCAAATCTCTGATTGAACTTTAGAATTGTGTTTAACACCACAGTTTTACGTTTAGTTCAACGGGTCCCAAAACACGCGTCTTCTTTCCAATCCAACATGAGTGCTCCAATCGATTTCTCCAAGATGATGAGTGCCGAGATGAAACAGCATTTCACTGACATGCTCGTGCAAAAGGAACTGGCCGAAAAATGCGAGGCCGAGGAAGCTGCGCGGAAAGAGAAGGAACGTCGGGAGAAAGAGCGGAAAGAATAGGAGAGGAAGGACCGCGAGTGCCGTGAGGAGGAGGAGCGCGTCCGCGAAGAGAAACGGAAACAGAACGCGGCTAAGAAAGCTGCTGAGGACAAGGCTGCTGCGGAGAAGGCGGAAAAGGAACAGGTGAGTCGGGAATGTCCGGCGGAAATGTCCTTGTATTAACTGAAAATCCTTCTAGAAAATTGTTCAGGACGAGTCTGAGTCAGACTCGGAAGGTTCAGCGGAAAGTACACCGTCTCCTGAAGGAAAAGGGAAACAAAAGGAAACCGCTCCTTCAGTGAACCTTGTGGCGGAACGGAAACAACGGGTGGACGAATTCCAGAAGGCTCGAAAGAGCAAGTTAAATCGAATGCTGGAGTTGCGTGAACTAGGACCGGAAAATCCCACGACTAAGAAGCGGAAAACGCGGGACGGCGATGAAGAGGAAAAGGCTCCTTGCGACCCATGCGAGTCTAGGGGGCTGGATTGCAGGTGGTCGAGTAATCCACGGGAAACTTCGTGTGATCAGTGCCGTGACAAGAAAAAACGCTGTGTCGTGGACGGGTGTGCCTCACGGATGCGTTGAGTTTAACCTCGTTTGTCGCATGAATGGGGTCAACACAGCCCTCAGCTCGTGCGGAGGCCGGAGGACTGCTGACTATTTTTTTGCATCCGTAGCAGGAGCCGCTTCGGATTTCTCTTCCGTCTTCGCTGCACGGCCCTTGGCCTTTGCAGCGGAAGCAGAAGCTCGAGTGCAATCGCGAGCGATGTGACCGCCTTTTCCGCAGAAAAGGCAAAGGTTGTTGTCCATGCGACGCTGGCGTTCTACAGGGGTTAGTTTTCCGTCCTTCCCAAGTTTGTCGGAAAGGTCTGGAGTGCTCTTCCGGGCGTTGGTGTTGGAACCAGAGGCCTGGTTATTGCGAGGGGTGGAGTTGTTGTTCCGGTTGCCGGAGTTGGATCCAGAACTGTTGTTGTTGTTGTTTCCGGAGTTATTGTTTCCGGAATTAGTCTTCTTCTTGTCTTTGTCAGACTTCTTGTCGGAAGACTTGTCGTTCTTGCTCTGGGCGGAAGTTTCGCAAGCAATCTTGGAGTGTCTTTCCCAGTAGCGTGAATCAATGGATTGGGCTAAATTGCGAAGGTCGGTAAGGGTGGCGGGTTTTCCGATGCAGGCAATTTCATCCTTGATCTGGGATGGCAAGCCCATGTAAAACTGGCGTCGGAGTGCGGCTTCTCCCCATTGGACTCGAGGAGCAAGCTGCTGGAATGTGACAATATATTTAGCTATCTTATGAGTGTCTTTCATACGAAGCTTATCAAGTTCATTTTCCGCATCGGCTTCCATATCAAATGGTCCGAAGTTGCTGCGGAGTTCAGAAACGAAGTTGTGGTAATCGTCGGCCCAGTCGACGAGAGCGAACGGATCCATGAGGGCGGGTTCGAAGTAGTTGAGAGCCGTGCCTCGGAGATAGGAAAGGGCGTAATTGACCTTTCATTCGTCATCGGGAAAGGCGTCGGGACAATCGCGGAAGTTGAGCTGAAGCTGGGCCAGAAATGGCTGGAGCTTCTTGGGGTCGGAACCGTCAAACTGATGTGGTTCGCGGACCTTGGTCTTGGGGCATGGTGGTGCTTGGGCCGGGTGCTGAAGTTGTCCGGCTAGCATGGCGATGGCTTGTGCAAGATCCGGAACTGGCGTGGGCAGAACTGGGTTGGCGGGAATCTGAGGTGGGATTGGAGGTGGAGGACCGCCGGGTGGGCCACCATTAGGGCCGCCTGGCGGTGGTCCTGGTGGAGGTGGTGGTGGAGCTGGGCGTCGGAATGACGCTGCTGTTTGTTCGCCGCTGCTACTCGTCGAGTTTCCGTCATAGTTGGGATTGTCGTCGGGATTAGCGTCGGGAACTTCTTCGAAGCGTTGCGGAATAGCATCGGAGAGCTCATCGTTGGCACAAGAGCTGCCAGAGGGTTCCGCGTGTCTTGGTGCTGCGGATCTAAGACTGCCAAAATAAGAGAGAGCTTCGACAGCTCCTGCTCGAGCTGAAGTAGCTGTGGTACGAGGAGGCATAGCGATAGTTATCGGGTGGGAATCAGATAATACTGTTATCAAGATTTCTGCTAAGTCGGAACTGGAAAGGACAGTGGCTTCAACTTGTAGGTTGCGCCCCCAATGAACTATTGTCCTAGGTATTTCGGAAATGGGTCGGAAGTCGGAATGTACTGAATTGAAGGTTAGTCGGAACTTGAGGCGGAATTGAGGCAGAAGACGGAAGGCGGAGAGACTGAGGTCTTCCTAGACTCGCTGTGCTAAGAACAGGAGATGGAGCGAAGGAAATCAAGTATCGAAGGTGTTTATCTGATTGCAGAATAACAGACATACATGACAGGCTTTTATACAAAGAGCTGAGACAACAGGTAATGGGGTAGTACTAAGCAAATTCCGGGGGAAGGGGAAGTCGAGTAGACAATGCATGGGAACTAACTAATTGGGAACAATGGGACTACAAGGGGGGTTCAGGGTAAGGTAAAACAATGGCAAAGAACAAGGGGTCGGGAAAACATATCTGACAACGAAACACAAGGAGGGCCGGACATATGGTCATGATGAACGATGAAGTGGGTCTGGTGGGTCCGAGTAATTGAGTTGAAAGAACAAGGGAATAGAACAATGGGTGGAATGTCGGAAATATCGGAGGGGCGGAAAGTGTTGCGGAACTGAAGGTTGGAAGTCGGAAATGAACGGTCATAACATGGCGCGTCAGCGTGCTTCGGTGCAGCGCAGCCTGCACCTGTTTGTTCAGGGCCTCTTCCCTCTCGTGGTCGATGGCGTGAGCCCTCAAGCTCTTGTGACTGGAGCTCGAGTATTCCGAGTCCTGACCATCGTCTGGGGCTCGTCTTTTTTGCCGTCGTCCCCCTTCAGGGACGATCGCCGTCGCTCTACTTCATGAGTGTCGGTTTGAGTCGTGGCTTTGTGCCCGCCTCGATGTTGTTGCTCTACCATCTGACAATGGCGAGACTTCTCTGCCCTTTCCTTTGTCTCTGGGCAGAGAGGAATGGGGGGGTGGCGCCGGCTTGTTGCCTGGCGTCGTCTCTTCCTCGGCCATGCTCGACGAGATGTGGTCGGGGTTTTCCTTGTCCTCTACCGAGGGGACGAGGGCGGTGAGATCTACGATCTCTCCGTCTTCTATCGTCCTGGAATCTTGGTCCAGGGTAGCGTCAGCCGTCGTGTCGCTGGGCTGCGCCTGGGGTGTCGACCTCGAGCTCGTCACTCGTGTCCGTCTTCGACTGTGTGGAATCATCATGCTCGCAGCCGACAGTAGAAGGTCTACTGGAGGGTCTCAACGATGTTTAGTCGCCGACACAGCGATCTTTTTCAAGATTGCTTCGAATCCACTATCAGTTGGTCGCGTGGCGATCAACCGCAGGATAGTTCAAAAAGGTGTAAAGGGTGTCGATCTTAGAACCTTGTATCACAAGGGCACTACAGAACTTGACCAATGAGTGGTATTCTGAATGCTACGTAGTGACAGGTAAGAGTAAGATGCGATGGGGGCCGCTGGCCGGTTCCCACGCATAAACTATACAGTGGGCCCCTAAGGGGCCCACTGGGATTATGTAATAACTATTGTTCTATGCTTACTCGGTCGTGACAGGCTGGGTGAGTAAGTGGGATTCTATACTGATGCCGGTGCTCTTTCGCGCGACCGCGACTTGGACCGTGCTCAAGCCGGCGCAGGCATATGTACAAATGGACAAGGGGGAAAGGGTCAGGGTGGGTGTGAAAAGAAGAAGCTCGAAGCCTTTATGTCTATCGAGCGTGAGATATGTGAGAAGGACACGAGGAGAGGTAGCTACGGAATGGAGGTTTATATAGCATCAGAACAATAGAAAAGGAAGCTTGTGGAATGTGGAGGAAACGAGTCACGTGGCTCGTGTCATAGATCCTGGACAACGCTGTGCTTTGTCCAATCCCTCTATGCTTACTCGGTCATGACAGGCTGGGTGAGTAAGTGGGATTCTATACTGATGCCGGCGCTCTTTCGCGCGACCGGGACTTGGACCGTGCTCAAGCCAAGACTGGAGCGAAGTGAAGAGACGGAGGCTCGGGAGGCTGAGTGTTGGGGACGGCCCAATGGAGGCGCGCGGAGAGCGAGAGCAACCGGTCTTTGTTGGGATCGATATATAGCTTGTAGGTGTCGCTACGCCACCTACCCAGCTGCTGCAGCTCGAAGTCGCTGAACCCAGCGGCAGCGGCTGATGAAGCACCTCCCCTCCGGAAGCTGTGTCCAGCGAACTGTGTCGGGTTAAATCCCAGCTGAGTGAGGTCTTCACACAGCTTCTGAAGAAGGTCGGCGCGAAGCAGGGGTGCACCATCGCGTCCAACGAACAACGGGGACTCTGGGGCCCGTGGGTCTGCATGGTAGAGTGCCTTCAGGGTCGTAACAGGGCACGTAGGAGCTCCAGGGGCGGCGGAAATGTATAGGCAGATGCCTTTTCGGAATGGATCGGTTTTCAAGGAGGGGATGGAGAGTGCAATATAGTGGGGAGACGTAAAAGACAGCTCGAACCGCACGCAACTGCGGGTAAGGTGAACTGCAGGGTCGAAGGCCTTAATACTACGCGCAGTAAATTCGCCGCAGCACAGGAAGGCTGGGACGGCAAGGCAGATAGCGGCGATGTAGTTGATGTCACCAGTCAAGGATGGCTCGGGATGAAGGGAAATGATCTGGTGAAGAATGGTGAAGGTAATTGGGAGTTTAGGCTTCCTGCCTTTCTCTCCCATGTACCTCTTAATACCCCGGACCATCCTCTGGAGCAATGGTGACTCGCATGCTTCAAAGGGGAGGTCGTTATCGATGTGGGCAGAGCGGAGGTGCACGATGTAGGACTTAATAGTCTTGGGTTGCAGAGCACGAGACCCGAGGAAGGCCACCCACTCAAGGACTGCGACAGATGACGCGGGCAAGATGGAGCCAGAGGAATCCTGGAGGTGAGGATGAGCAAGGACGAATTCAAAGAACGAGCGCTGGCCAGTGGTGTAAGTGTTGCGAGTGCTGGAGGCTTAGCCGTGCCAGAGCCAGAATGCTGCCAGTCTTGAGATGTGAGGGTGCGTCTGATACCAATGGTCGGACGGTGGGGCGAGGTGGGCTGCCGGTTTAGATAAGGGGCGGAGGCAAACAAACGAGAGTACATGTAACGAGAAGCATAGTCAGCTAGCGCATTAGCAGAAGAAGAAAGCCAAGAAGAGGAATAGGAAAATTCAAGCTGCGCTGCTAGCATAACGATCATACGCAGGTTTGTCATCACATGCAGAGACCTGTTTGTGTCATTCTCGATGGCCCTAACGTCAACTTGGTTGTCTATGTGGAAGACAACATGCTTGTGCTTCCAGAGGTGACCCCAGCGAAGAATTGCTTGTAGAACGGCGTAGATTTCTTTGAATTGTATATCGCGTTCACGGAAGCGTCTAGGTATGCGGCTCGAAAACCACTCTTTTTCGAAGATGCCCCCTATGCCTTTCTTCCCACTTGCGTCTGTATAGACGTGCAGGGTATCGTACCGCGGTGAAATGAGGCGGATGCCGTTCCACCGGAAGGCATAAACATGCCACCACCGGATTTCAGCTCGTGCATAAGCGGGTATGTGGCGAACGGTATGGGAAGACTTGAAAGAGGTGGAGAAGCTGATGAGTCGGCGCAAAAAAGCACGGGAGTGTGGAATGACTTGGGAGCAAAATTGTAAGAATCCAACTAAATGTTGCAAGTCACGCAAGGAGCAACGACGACGGGAGAGCCATCCAAGGAGCAGGTCACGCAAGTAGCAAAGCTTTTCCTCAGGCAGGCGGGCTTCCATTGCTATCGAGTCCAAATCCAGCCCTATGAATTCTACTTGAGTGGATGGACGGATGGTCTTTTCATCCTGGAAAGAGAGCCCGAGCTGGCAGCCTAGGGCCTGGATCCAGTCGACTGCCTGGTTAGCGAGAGGAAGGGGCGTGGACGGCATGAAAATGGGCAGGAAGTCGTCCAGGTAATGTTTTAGTTTACCAGGTATGTGACGTTGAATGATCCAGTGGAGGGATTCTGCGAAGAGATTAAAGATGTAAGGGGCGGACTTAAGGCCAAAGGTCAAAACTACGGCGTGATAGAAGAGGCCTTGCCATTCAAAGCCAAGAAGGTGCCAGTCAGCAGGCCAAACTGGAATATGGTGGAAGGCTTCTTTGAGATCAAGCTTTGCCAAGAGAGTACCTCTACCAAAGGTGCTTATAGCAGCGATAGCTTGGTCGAACACTTCATATCGTATATGACCCTCGGCATCGGGGATACCATCATTCACAGAGATGCCATCCGGCCAAGATAAGTGATGAATGAGCCGCCGCTTCGAGGGTTTACGAGGACGTGTTACGGTCCCAAGAGGGGAACAACGAAAGTCCCGAAAGGGAGGAGCTGCGAATGGGCCGAAGGCATGGCGGCTGCTGAGAAGAGCATCGACCGCTGTGGAGACGGAATCCGGGAAATCCAACGCACTCTTCAAGTTATGGCAAGGTTGATCGCGATCAGCACCAGAAAAGCCAAGATTGGCACCAAATTCTATTATGTGCAGCAGTGAATCAACAAAATTGCGGTCAGAGTAATCCTTAAGATAAAAATCCCACGCGGATTTTACTAAGGGGCAAGTAGTAATAGGAAGGCCCCAGTCGAGGGCGGCACAGTGTTGCAGCGAGGGTCGGTGTTTGGACGGGGTGGCAGCGACGGGCGTGGGGGAAAGAGCACGGAATGCGGTAATGCATCAGAAAGAACTGTGGAGTCAGGGGAGACGTTGTCAGAAGTGGAAATAACCGGGGGATAGACCTGGGTGAGACGTCCTGTGGGCTACGACGAGGGGTGGACGGAGTTGACGGGAGCCCACTCGCCCTGCCTGTCTCCTAAGCTGAAGCCTTGGCTTTTTCTGTGCACGCCGAACGACCATGTTCAGAGCTGCCACAGTTTTTGCATTTATGCATGCGGCCGTTGGTACAGGGCAACGCGCACTTCCCTGCTTGGAAAGCGAAGCAGGTTTGCTTCGCATTAGCTGAGCTTGATGGTGAGGAAGCCTTAATGTACGCAGGTTTCGGGTTCCCATAGAGGTGGAGGGATGCGATCTCGGCATCCATGATGCGCCACCCCGCATAGTTGCCTTCGCGCATTTCTGCTAAACGGCGATGGTGGAACATGAAGTGATATTGGAGGACGGCGGACCACTCGTAATGCATGTAAATCTGATACAGGATGCGCAGATATTCCGAGCAGCCTAGAACCACTTGCTGGCTAGCAGGGACATTTCCTGAGGCGATGATGAAATACTGAAGGATTTCGAAGTAGACGATGAGAGGGTCATAGAGGGCGCGGAACGAGGGGTAGTCCTTAGGGGAAGCGTCTCTTTCATGCTGCAGAAATTCGCCATCATCGGATATCTCGAAGGCCTTGGGCTTAGGGCGTTCCTTGACTGTAGCGTCCAACTTGTACAGCTGAGATGGATGAAACTCATGCTTTGCGATCGCTAGCCGCAGCGCATGCTCGACATGAGGAAAGGAGCGGTCGATGGACATACCTGACGCCGGATTCAATGAGATGGGTGGCACAAACGAAGATCCTTGAGGAAGAGCGGTAGCAGACGTGGGGAGGCCAGTGGGAGGTGGAGCCGGCGGAGGAGGAGGCTGCGGCAAAGGCTGGGAGGGATTGGGTGGCTGCGGGAGGCCAGACGAATTTTGCTGCTGCGGGAGTTGCTGAGTCTGAAGGAGAGAGAGTAGCTGGGAGAGGGAGTTCTCGAGCACAGTCAGGCGTTCGTCGGTAGTCGGCACTTGCTGCTGGAAGGGAGGGAACGGGGTGCCACCAGGAGCGGAAGGAGATGAGACGGTGGCATCCGGGGAGGGCCTAGTGGGCTGCTTGTCCCTAGAGCGAGAGGTCGGAGCGTCAGTCCCAGGTGGTGCCATGTAGGAGGAGGCGTCGAGTTGATAAGATGGGACTGCTCGACGGAATAACGTGCCGCTGCGGAGGGCCACTTCGAATATTCACTATGCCTGTGAAAAGAAGAAGCTCGAAGCCTTTATGGCTATCGAGCGTGAGATATGTGAGATGGACGCGAGGAGAGGTAGCTACGGAATGGAGGTTTATATAGCATCAGAACAATAGAAAAGGAAGCTTGTGGAATGTGGAGGAAATGAGTCACGTGGCTCGTGTCATAGATCCTGGACAACGCTGTGCTTTGTCCAATCCCACATGTAGATACACGGGTTATTTACACTGCAGCAGCACATGTAAGGTAGAGGCAGCTAGGAACCGGCACCCTTATGTAATATGGGCGCCTATGTCATGTGAGCGCAAAATCTGAGCTTCAGGTTTTTTTTTTTTTAGCAATATAAATTAGGATATAAAATCTCTATCTCTTCCCAGCCTTCTGAACTTTATCTAGGATACACCACCGTTCGAGTTTCGACTTGCTGAAAGGTAGCGGTTGTTACCTTTCCGATAGCCTTACAGTATATGTGTTAGATATGTCCACTCAAGGTATGGCCGGCATAGTTTCAAATATGTAAGCAAAACCTACAGGTCGACAACCTGAACACCTTGTCCTGACCTTGGTAAGACTTGTGTGTCATGACTCATTTATTTCTTGTATCCAGCTATCCCCATTTTCCCTTCCATCACTCCACCTCTATGTTCACTCCATTTGCTCTTCACCGAATTCGCCGAATGACCATTTGCTACTCGCATCATTCACCAGTAGGCACACCATCAAACATGATCAGCATCCTTTATCTGGTGTGATGGTTCATCACTGGCCCCATCATCTTCCCAACTCAACCCCCTTTGGGTGTTCTTATGGCCGGAATGCATTCGTGGGACATCCTACCCATAGATTGTGTGGGATCAACCCAGCAGACCAAGAGTCCGTGCAGGGTAACATGTATGCAGGTCTCAAGGTGTGTTTTATTACATAGGTACCTTTGTCCTCTCTCCCCCCATTGTTTCACATTCACACTCCTCCTTTCCTCCATTGTACATGTGTTTCATCTATTTGTATCTTGACTGCACACCCCTATCCAACCCTGACTCATGATGGCCTCTTTCCTATTCGCTGATATCATATGAGCATTTGGTATAAGTAGTTTACATTCGCATGTATATTCTGCAGTTCAATTGTCATATGTCTATCTTGTGCAAAACTTGACCTCACTGTGACTATTGTCTTGAGCCCTCTTCTATAGACTACTATCTTAGACCAGAGGAGGACTTGAGCACCACTGGTGAGTTTTTGTACTTCACCTTCACCGGCAAAAGGATTGTTACTACAAGACAACCTTTCCATGAGACCTTGTGCGTTACATCATCAAGTATCATGGGCTATTTCGCTACGACTGTAGATAGGGCGAGCTCCGTTCGGGTAGCCCTCTTACCTTCTAAACATTTATTGGCTTCACCTTATTCGCCGAACTACACACTTCATTGCACAAGCCATTCAGGCATCCACTGTGTTCACTAATACACAATATTAACGCCTAAAATACAATCTTGACAGTATAATTGAACTAACAGCTACAGTCAAAGCATTCTTCTATCTACTTCTCATGTCATCTACACAACAAGAACAACCTGTTGTTCACAGGTCTCGCTCAACGGGCCCAGTTCTTACTCCAGCACCACTTCTGAGGGGAACAGCTTCCGCCTCATTTCCTTCACAAGACCCTATTGGAGATATCATCCCTTTCTCCTGCTTGGTCGCTCTGTCTGTATCTTGGCCTACACCACACCATCTGGTCCCTGAACACACATCACCACCCCATTTCGATGTTCAATGCCAACTAACTCCAGGCGAACAGCACTTCTCCCCTCAGCGCCTACTTTTGGCGAGTACTCCCATATCTAGCCACAGGCCCAGTGCCGATCCTTTACGCCACCTAATGGCCCCTAATTCACCTGGCAATCATCCACAGAACCCCAGCAGTTTTCAACCACCTTACCCTTAAGCTTCCTCGGATTGTCAGTGCCTCAGGATCCCAATTACAATCAGCCTTCGCATGGCCTCACCTGCCACCGGCTTCACCAAGTCATACTCTGAATCCATTTTTCAATGTACACTACGCGCAATGTCCTCCATATATGCGTCCTACACCACCTCTCAATACTGGGCACACCACCGATGTACAAGCGGGATTTCGGGCTCACATGCCTGCTTCGCATGAATCTTCATCTCATTCACATCACTCACATCCCTCTTTGCACTATTCGCAGGCTCTTCGCAGTCCTCACCATTCGGTACACAGCGACCACCTTCGAGCTGGTTTCCAACAAGGTCTTCCTTTTCAGGCGCCTTTAGCGGATCAGGGACATCACACTGACCCTGCACTCAGACAACACCCTGGCTATGCTTTCAGTGGGATGCCTTACTACCATCTGAATGCTGCGCCTGCACCACTATTCAGGGGCGCCCCACCTCTCTTCGCGGGTCAACCTCACCCCTTCATGGGTCAACCTCCCCTGCAACAACCTCCAGCACAGATTCCTGCCCTACCTGGTGGGCCTGCACCTCCTCTATTCATGGTCAACCACCCCCACAACAACCTCTAGCACAGATTCTTGCCCTACCTGGCGGGCCTGTGCCTCTTCCATTCCTGGGACAACCTCACCCCTTAACGGCACAACCTCCCCTGCAACAACCTTTAGCACAGATTCCTGCCCTACCTGGTAGGCCTGCGCCTCCTGTGGAGGACAGGAATTATAGGCAGTAGGAATGGACTTCTTGCGCAAAAGAATAGACTAGAAAACAATTCACTCTCTCAGTGAATTTAGTTGTCACTGTAAATATATTATACACTACCTAGAAAACAATTCACTACAGAGGATTTCTAGGTTAATAAATCGAAAGAATGCTAGACTAATTTACTTGCCTCTCTCAGTGAATTTAGTTGTCACTGAGAGAGGGGGAAACTGTTTCACTGCGCATGTACTACTACCCGGCCCTTTAGCGCCCAAGAGCTCGCGCGTCGAAGTCATTTCAGACTCCGCTGGGTGCAGCCGCTTGTGAAAGTAGGAATAACAAGATGAAATGGAGAGATAGGGAGTGAGTGGAAAATTTCGAAAATAACCAGAGAAATGGATGCATGATACAAGAACAACATGAGAAGAAATTGAGAAAGCACACAACAAATTGGATATATTATGCTTGATTTTGGTGCAGGAGCATCAATGCACCCAACACCTCCTCCTCCACCACCTTTCGGGCCACCCTTGCCCCATTTTGGAGTACCTCCGATTGGGCCTCCCGGACCTCCCGGCCCCCCCTGACCTCCTGGCACACCTCCGCCTCCTGGTGGAGGGCCTTGGCCACAACCAGGCTTCCCCTGGAACCCTTATTATCCCTTTCCATACACCTACCCTCCAGCTGCCCCTGACGGTGATTCCAATGCTGTGAAACCTGACAAATTCACAGGCAAGGAGCCTCGCCTTCTCCAAACATTCATTGCTAGTTGTGTCATGGTCTTCAACAACAAGTCTCCTATGCAGCATCCTACCTCAGCGACATTGCCTTGATCTGGTGGCAACCCTTTCTCATTCAGGTCCCAGAACCTCCCATTTGGAGTGACTGGCTTACCTTTGTTGACAAGCTTAATCGTCTTTTCAGTCTGGCCGACATCATACAGGTTTCCAAGCAAGCTATTCGCAAGCTCAAGATGCTCGACACCCATTGTGTCAATCGCCACATGACCACTTTTGCTGAGTTGTCCTCTTACATCGATTGGAATGATGCTGCCCTTTACAACACTTTCTATAATAGCCTCGCTGAGCGTATCAAAGGCCACGCTCTCTTATGAACGTCCCAAAAGCCTCGATGATCTTAAGCGTCAGGCTCTTCGCATTTACAATCGCTATTGGGAGCACCAAGGCGAAAAGCAGATTACAACTTCCATTCATCCCCCTTCCTCTTCCAAGCATCCTCCACACCTCATGCTAATGCTTGCTCCAGACCCTCTGCAGCGGCCAAGCCTGGCGAACAGAAAGACCTTTATGGTATCCTCAACACTACCAGATGTCTCACTGAAGCCAAGAAAGAGCAATTAAAATCCAAAGGCCTTTGTTCATATTGCGGCGAACCCCCCACACATCATGCAAAGGGGTGCCGTTATCAGGATCCTGCCTCAACTACTGGGGGGAGAGAGAGAGAGAGAATTTTTGGATTAAAATGTTAGATAATGCCTTTAGCAAACAGATTCTATTGCTCAGTGGTTGGAACTGCTATGTCTGTCCCTCTTCTGTGTGTGCTGACTAAGCCTCTCGAGGTGCATCCAGCACTGATGGATGGAGGTCATGTGACCATGTCGATGAAAGAACAGTCTCGATCTAAAGGATAACTAAGTCAAAAGGCTTTGCTTTTGAGGTAGTCTAGAGTAAACAGTAATAGTGAACTCTCAACGAAGAATTGGAGTAAACTATCAAGTTCTAAGTTCTGTAGCTATCAAACAAGACTACAGTGACTTCAAGGGGCGAAATAATTGATTCTGGATGATTTATTCATACATTCGTAGTAGCTACTTATACTATACTAGTGATAACTACTAGTGTTCAGGATAGTGAGTCAATGGGTCAAAAAACTACTTGTAACTAAAGGGGTGACTAATTATAGTCATAAAGTCATGGGAGTGATGGGGATAGTATCAGGGTTGCTAAGCTTTGGAATAGAGTCTTGTATCTATTATACAAAGCCCCTGTCTACATGGTGTCAAGATAGTAGTCAGCTGGTCATGTCATGGAGCTCAATAGAAAATAAAAGTCAAATCTCTCCTGCCTAGCATAAATGCTAGTCTTGGTGATGGGGCCACTGTCTCTGTGCCTCCTCTGTGGGGCAGCTGATTGAACACACGTATTAGGAATGACATTCTGAGTTCATTCCGCAATGTCCGATTTTCCTGCGCAGTCTACATTCCTCTGCGGTGTTTGGTGCCCGCACCTCCTCGGTGCCTGTGGCCTGGCGCCTGTCAACGTCATGGCCGATGCCATCAGTCGATAGGCACGCTGTCTCTGATCGGCCACACGTGGTTGACGCCCGTATCCCTGTATCTTATCTAATCTGTAATCTGTAGATAAGATAGCCATTCGTGATGTCATGTTTCTGTCGTCTGTGTCGATGTCCGTCGTAAGTATCGTTCCTGTCTTTTTAGTCTTTATTTTTTTTCTTCTTTTGTTAGTTTCTTTGTATACATGGATGACCTAGAATAGAATAATTGCGTATATCACAACAAGAATCAATTAACATGCTCGAAGCGCTGGGCGCTTATGGTGCACTTTAACTACATGACATGGCATCTACCCCAACGTAGTTCAAAATATAATTAGAGTAGGCAGACAATGCGGGAGGAGGGGGGAGCATTGGCACTGCAGATGCACCTGACCCCATATGGGGCGGGAGACATGGTTCTAAACCGGTCACGCTTCTTGAAGATGAGTTGCATCTCTGGAGCTTTGTCTCTTGCCGTGGAGGGATCCCGCTACTGGTCCCCCAGTAGCAGTCAAAACTCCCCATATCGCCAGTGCATTTGGCCTGCGGTGTGACTAACTATGGGGGCAGTAGGGTTATTCAACAGGAAAGAAGGGCGGTGACAGAAAGACTGGGGTGTATAGAAAATTGGCCGGGGAGGCGCAAGAGGGCCAATCCCTCATGATAAGAGTCTGGCACAAACGAGGGCCGGACTAGAGGTGACACAGCTCTGTGGGGGGACAGCATCAGTCAGGTGCAGCAGAGCAAAGCAATTATAGGGGGATGGGCTTAGGGTAGAGGTGCTTCACATGGCACCATGTCTGTATATCTTTCAAAGCATTCTGTGTCCTGAATATAATGCAGTGCTTTGGAGACAGTCTTCAGGTCTCCGAGCAGGCGTGGGATGGAGTGGCTGGCCTTGCCTGCTCCATGTCTAAGGTGCTCGCAGCCTCGCGTTGAGCTGTGAAATGTCTGCAGATCTTGAGATAGTGGGCAACTGTCTTGGGCTGCCTGCACCGCCTGCATAGGGCAGAGTCCACTGCTTGGATCTTCTTGAGAAAATGGTTGAGGGAGACGTGCCCTGTGCATAGCTGCACTATAATGCTAGAAGCGCGGCGTGGTAGTGAATGGAGCATCTTGTACACCCTCCTATTTGGCATCTTGGAGTCGATTCTGGACATTTTTTGAAAGCGTGGAGATGAGGTCCACACCTTGCGCCAGCGGCGCAGCAGAGTGCCTTTGCGACGCGCTTTGAGTGCCGTAATGCTGGTTGGAAGGTGCTTGCTTAGCAGGTGTGGGGGGTCAGCAGCATTGGAGGTATCGCCTTCTGCGGCCCTCTTTGCCTGCACATCAGCAAGCTCGTTACCTTCAATACCCATGTGACCCAGAACCCATTCTAGATGGACTCGCAGGCGGGGCCGTCTGCGCTTAAGCTTGCGAATAGCCGCGTGGATTTCGTCCAGGAGGTACTGGGCCAGCTGAGGGCGGTTGTTCTGGAGGGCCTGTATCGCAGCTTGATTGTCCAGGGTAATCAGTGTGGTTCTGACAGGGGGGTGCCTCTCCAGGGGCGCTATTGCCAGCAGGATGCCTACCAGTTCTCCCTTGAAGACCGTGTGCTTCGAGTCCTTACCGAGCCTGAATCGCAGAGCCTCGCCTGTATTTGGAACGATTGCAGCCGCTCCGACATTACCTTTGAAACCCGATCCATCCGAGTAGACGCTTATGTCGTCTAGCCTGGTCCTGAGCCTGCTTGCAGCATCCGGTTTGCTGCCGGCAACGTTGGCAGTAAAAGAGGGGCGCCAGCTGGGGTGATGTCGGCTGTGATGGATGGTCTCAATGGTGTGTGGCTTGATCTTGTAGCGCCAGAGGAGGTTGTGGATTGGGGAGGGATGGGTGCGTGGACGTCTCTTCACCCCACTCTGAACTGCTCTGAAAAGGGGATGAGTGTCAAGGAGGGTGGCAAGGCGAAGGGCCTCGCGATGACAGGTGTCATCAGGCGAAGCCGAACTGGAGGGATCATGGCGTGAAGTTCCATAACGTCCGTAGCTGTTGACCTGTATGCCCCAGTGATCAGTATACAACCTAGACACTGTACCTCTCCAGGATCTTCAGGTGTCCAACCAACCCCGTTTGACGACCCGTGCTGGCAGCTTGGTGTGGAGGGGTGAACCATACTGGGAGCGCATACTCGAGCTTGGGCAACACCATGGAGGTGTAGAGTTGGCGGACGTGACGTTCAGGAAGACCAAAGGAAGGCCTGGTGAGCCTCTTCACAGCCAGAAGGAGGCTCTCAGCCTTCTGCACCGCTTGCTGCACGTTCTGGTGCCATCTGAGTGCCTGATCGATCAGGACCCCTAGCAGGCACGCCTCAGGTACACACGCGATAACATGCTGGATTTGTGTGTGGATGAAGTCAGCACGATGTATGTTCTTGCACCTCGTGAGCCTTAGACACTGAAATTTGGAGAGTTCAGCATGGGAGTTGTGGACTGCCAACCATTCTGTCTGCTTGTCAAGCATGTCGTTGAGAATCTCATCGCACTCTTCGAAGGAGTTGCCGGTTGCTACAAAGAAGTTATCGTCCACGTAAGTGCCGCCATCCTCATTTGCACCTTGTGGAATGGCCACAAGGCCATAGCTGTAAATGAGGTAAAGAATCATCGAGGGAGTTTCGCCTTGCCAGATTCCATTGTCAATATCAATGGGCATTGAGGAAAAATCGTCAAAACTTAGCATGGTTTTTCTGTTTCTGAGCATGGCCTCAAAGAAGACTACAACCTCATTCAGATACCCTAGCCTGGACATGTTTTGAGGAGGCAGTCAGTCACCACATTGGGGAAGGCATTTGCAATGTCAAGAAAGACAATGGTGATGACCTTGCAACTGCGCCAGGCTGCCTTGACATGATGAGTGAGATGAAGGAGGGAGCGAATCCACAGTAGTCTTCCCCGGCAGTCCTCTGAAATGATATGAGGGGAGGAGGTTGTGGCGGACCATAAGGTACACCGTTATGTCAGTCATTACCCCGGATATTACCTTACCCATCATGTTGTATAGCGCGATAGGCCTGTAGGCCTTAGCGATGGTGTAGTCCGAATGGCCTGGCTTGTGTAGAACTATGGTCTTCCAGGTGCGCCAGCACGCTGGGAAATAGCCCAACTGGAGAATAGCCCGCAGGCAGACGTGGAGAAGTGGTGTCAGTGTGCTTGCACATTCCTTCAAGACTATGTTGGGGATGCCGTCCTCGCCAGGACCCTTGAACGGTTTGGAGCTGTCGATACGATGCCGGACCTGGTGCGGCGCAGGCATGATGAACTTGAGTGGGCGAAGGCAGGGGGTTGTGTCCTCTGGGAGCTGCGGGAGGTCGCGAGGGCGTGGGGGAAAAAAGAGCTCTGTAAACATCGCTGCCTTGTCAGCGTCCGTGTGGTGTGTGACTCGGATACAACTTGACCGTCTGCCCCTTTGCGGCTCAGGGTGGGTATGCGGGTTCACACGCCATCAGAAACGGGGCTTTTGGCATATCTGCCTGCAATCCAAACATCTTTTTCGCTAGCTCCTTCTATCCAGCCCTTCCAGTGATCCACCTTGGCTTTCTGGAGTGCTGCGATGTACTTGTTGCGTGCTTCGTCCAAGGCCTGCTTAGCATCTCCCCATCCACCTGTGAAGCATGCTCGGAACTCCTCTCTACTCCTGAGCACATACTCATGTTGGAGCTGCGTGAGGTTGCGATTCCACCAGCGTTTTGTAAAGGGAGTGACGGGCACCCTAAAGACGTGTGCTTCTATGGTGGTTTGTATCGCAGAGGTGAGCTGTGCCACGTAATCGTCTAGCTAGTCTGGAGTGGAGGGAGTAGTGTCGGCATGAAGGCCATGCCGAGCAAGCTCTACGTCTAGGCTCTCGTTGAAGATCTTCCAGTCGATGCTGTGAAAGTTGCGGCAGGGTTGTGAGTGCTGCCTGTTGACTTCAAGGTTTAGGATGGTGTGGAGAGGCAGGTGGTCCACTGATGGGATGCAGTCATTGGGCAAGGTGTCGCAGGAGAGGATCCTCTGGGAGAGGCTGGGATCCCCAAAGACCAGTGTCAAGATTGGTTTTTAGGTGTTAATATCGTGTATTAGTGAACACAGCGAATGCCCGAATGACTTGTGCGAATAAGTATGCCGTTCGGCGAATAGGTGAACCAATAAATGTTCACAAGATAAGAGGGCTGCCCGAACAGGGCTCACCCTATCTACAGTCGTAGCGAAATAGCCCGTGGTACTTGACGATGTAACATGCAAGGCCTCACGGAAGGGCTGTCTAAGTCTCGACAATCCCTTCGCCAACAGCACAGAGAATAGTTTGAAGGCTAAGGTAACAAAGATGAAGTATGAGAACTCACCAATGATGCCTAAGTCCTCTGCTGGTCGAAGATAGAAATCTCCAAGAGAAGGCTCAAGACGATGATCACAGCGAGGTCAAGTTTGCACAAGATGGACAACGTATGATAATTGAACTGGAGAATATACATGTGAATGTAAACTACTTATATCGAATGCTCGCAAGGTATTTAGCGAATAGGAAAGAGGCCATCGTGAGTCAGGGTCAGATAGGGGTGCGCAGTCATGATACCAAGTAGATGGAATAAACATACAGTAGAGTGAGGGAAGAATGCGAACATGAAACGATGGAAAATAAAGGTGGCGAAGACACTTATGGACAAAACCATATCTTGGGACCCGCATACATGCTACCCTGCATGGACTCTTCTTTTACTGGGTTGATCCCCCACCACCTATGGAAGGGACGTCCTGCGAACACACTTTAGCCATACGTGTTATTTGAGGAAGAAGAAAACATTTCAGTCAGGACAATCTATTTTGTTATCAATCATTCTCACCTTTCACCATATTTCTTGTCATTCCGAGAACCATTCCGAGCCAAGAATTATTTCGAGTCGAGTCGAGTCGAGGTGCACATATGCATATCATTTCCCACATATTATCGAGTCAAGTCCTTGTCCTATATGCCTGACATCATATTTGACATCATCTGTCCAGGAATTAGCCATTTAGGGGTCATAGCATCATACTTGACATCATCTTGACCCTAACTCCTAGCCCCATTATTTTTCACATGACTATCTACTCCTATTGTGCATTGTTTAAATACTTGGACTCTAGATACAAATAAATCAGCGACTTTACAATCTTTTTCCTCAGAGCTTCAAGTTATAAGCATCTTTGGATCATTATTGTTTCTCCTCAACTCTTACTCTAAGAACATTGCTTAATTCTAGAGCTCTAAGAACACTGCTTTTATCTCTCACCAGAACACTGCTTGAGCTCTTTATCACACTATTAACCACTCGACTCCAACCCCTTAATCTGATTTATATTAATACGAACACCCAATGGGGTTGGATTGAGAAGATGATGGGGTTAATGATGAACCATCATGCCAGGTGAATGGTATCGATCGTATTTGATGGCGTGCCTGCTGGCAAAATGCGCGAGCAGCGAATAGTGGTTTGGAGAATGGGGCAAACAGTGGGTAGAGTGGACGTAGAGGGGGAGTGGTCGGTGGGTGCGGCGAACTCTGGCGAAGATGCTAGGGAGTGACGAGAGGGAGCATAGAGACAGTGGGTAAGAGAAATAGACAGGTCATGACAACCAGGTTGATTGTGGTCCAGGTGCGGTGGCTGTTGGACTGGAAGGTAGGGGTGCCCAGCGGCAGCATCAGCTCCATATGCTGTTCAGCAAGGAGCTGCATAAGTAGCTCTGTGTTGCTGAGCTGGCATCTGTGCGACTGGTTGGGGCCAGTCCAGAGCACGTTGTGCTTGTTGAAATCGCAGGCCCAGATGGCAGAAGAGCTGGGAGGGGTCGGATTCAGGGTAAGCCATCGCTGCAGGTGCGTGAGGGTTGTGTCAGAGTCAGGGGGTTGTAGACGTTGTATATGTTGAGGTTGATGCCATTGTGAGTAATGGTGAGCGCCGTTATCGCGTGTGACCTGATTCGGATCTGTCTGAAAGAATCTGATGTCAGCTTGGCAGACATAAGCAGAATAGAGCAGGGCAGGGTGTTATCATCATCATCTTTCACGGGGTACATGATGTACCAGTGAGGGGTGGCTGGTGAGAGCCGAGTCCTCGGGTATATGTACGGTTCTTGAATCAGGACGAGGCCCCAGTCCATAGGGTCTGTTGTGTTGATAAGGCTCAGAGTGATATCTTTTGAATGTTTGCAGTTTTGCTGCTTTAGGCAAAGGTTCTGATGCGGCATGCGCTCAGGCATCTGGACCAGAGGGGGAGGTGGGTGGGATATAGTTGAATTGAGGCTGGGAGAGGTCGAGGCATGGGGAGGTGAGTGAAGTTGGGCAGTCGAGCGATGTCCTGGGATATAGTCTATGTCTGCAAAGGCAAAAGGGGTGTAAGCTTCATATCTCCCAGTCGCATACTCATCCTTCATCGTCTGTGCTTCAATGGTGGCTTTTGCAGCCGGGCATGTACATGTCCAGCTAGGGTGATCGCCCTGGCAGTTGGTGCATTTGGGCTTTTTCCACAGTGCATCTCTGTGCTGCAGGGCAAGGGTGATCGTGCATGCATGAGTGGTAGTTGGTAGGGTGGGGCCCGGCACATCGGCCACAGCGCACCTCCCCAGTACACCCCGTCGCCTGGTGGCCTCAGCCTTGGCACCGGAAACATTGTGGGGGTCGTGGGACATATAAACTGACACTGCAGAGGATCCCTTTGAAGATTAAGCCGTTTTCAATAGCTGCATTGGAAGCTGCTCTAGTTCTGTAACTGATCATTAGTGGGCCGCGATTGGTTCTGTCGCAGGACTCGGCGCTGCTGAGCCACGCTAGGTAGGCAACTTGACGCCCGTCAGGCGTGTTGTCCAGATTACTGTCTTCAAGGCCGTCAATGGCTTCTTTAAGATCTTCTTGCTCAGACCAAAAGCTGGTAGGGACATTGTGTGCTACCACAGCATACGAGCGCTGAGGGGTGGTAGCTGCGGGGTCAATTTCTTTGACCCATTTGCCTGCATGCGCCCAGGTGTAAGGGCAACCCTGGCCGGTTGTGGAGAGCACACTACCACACAACTGACAAGGGGAAATCCGAAGTAGGTATAAATGAACAGAGTATACAAGAGAGGGGATTCTCACCTGACAGGGGAAATCCGAAGAGAAAGGTCTAAGGACCCCCAATGTCAGCGAGCCCGTATTATACTATGCTGCGCAGCCAGGGTCAACACTTGGCACCCGCCATCTACCCTGCATTCCCCTGACCTCCCTGACCCTTGATCGACCCTTGATGCCACCTACTACGTGAGTCACTTGACTTCCGATACTGTTCCAAGGGCGGAAGTCGGAAATTGGAGTGGAATCAGTAAAGCGCACGGAACTGGTGGAAGTTCTGCCAGAAGCGGAATCATTTCCGAAAGCGGAGTTGGAGATGGAATTGGAACTGGAACCAGAGTCGGAAATGGAGTCGGAACTGGGTGTGGAGTCGGAACTGGAAATGGAAAACAGGGTGTCCCCTGACACCAGGCCTTGTTGGCATCTTCGGCGGTTTTGAAGGTGAGCGTGATGTTGCCAGCCGTGGAATTGGTGATGCCGCGTAGTGAGAACGGAGTTGGCGGCCCTGCATCCGGATGTCTTTCAAAATAGTTAGTAATAATGCCACTGCAATACCTTGTAGCAACAGCCGGCTCCCACTTGAGAATGTGGGAGTCTTTGGTGATGTGCTTCATAGACAGGAAAATCTGCTTTTGCTGAAGATCGGCTATCATCTTCTGCTTCAGCAGAGCTGCTGGACTTGAGGCATCCCCCAGGCCGCATTTGGCAGCAGCGGCGTATGAGGTCCCACTTGAGGTTGGGGGGGCTGCCCGCGGCTGGTAGCTACTGCCTCCTTGATGTCAGAGACTGCCTTCTGCAAGTCGTTGTTCATCGCCAGTCTGTTCAATCCATATAGGAGGGAGGCCTCCCTCAGCAGTTTGGTGATTGAAATACACTGGGTAGCGCCTTCTTGCCCAAGTTCCATGAGGTTCCATGCTTGAAGTCGCCGAAAGACTCGAGGGTGGTGGCAAGGGCTGAAATGTCAGCTTTATTACCTTCGTTTATCCCTTTGGTGCTCAACACGGAAACAGGATCGTCAGGGTCTGGATTCGGCGTGGGTGAGCGAGCAATTCTGCTCTGGGGGATGACCTGGTGGGGCGCCAGCGTCCCCAGTCCCTGCGGTTGTACAATGCCAGGCGGGTTGGGAGAGGGTGGCATGAGACAGGAGCATGTGCGGGTGTGTTCGAGAGTGTTCGACAAGAGGAAGGTTTTAGCTGTCTTGGGCCTATACACGAATCTGAAGGGCTGAACAGTGCCTTCGGACCATGGGAAAATAAGTCGAGGTGGTGGTATGGGTCCAAGAGAGCTCCCTCAACTACTGGAAGGCAACCCCCAGGTCGCCACACTTGAAGAGGCCTCCAAAGATAGTGAAAACTCTCCTGTGGAAAACTAGTTCACGATCCCTCTGCGGTGTTAATGATGGGTCGCTCTATTCCTTTGAACACCAATCCTATTCACTCTGTACCATCTGTGTATCTGTTCGCTTCCATTAGTTCCCATTCTGATTCATCTTTCATCATCCATGTACACCTTCCCAGTCTCTCTAACTCCATTCCTACTCTCATCGACTCTGGTGCCACTTCAAATTTCATTGATAGCTCATTCTCCTCTCGTCCTGGCTTCGCATGTACACCCCTCCGTTCGCCAATCACTCTCTGCCTTTTTGATGGGAAACCAGCCACTGCTGGTTTCATTCACAAATATCTAGATACTAGACTCACATTACTGCCTCGATGCTTTCACCACCGTCAGTTCCTGGTTCAAACCCATCCCAGCCATCCTTGGGTTACATCCTGAACATAGCGATTGGACCACTCTCTTACATCCCAGTCCTTCCACCAGATGTCACTTCTTCACCCACTCCTATTCCGAATCTTCCTGGTTACAAACAGACATTCAACGTGGATGGTGAACCATTACTTCTCTCAGTCAAGCCTATTGAGAATCACGCCTCTGAGTCCTCCATATCGCTTCCCAATACTCTTATCCACCCATTTTCAGCTGAAGGAGAAAATGTAATAGAAACCAAAACTATTCAACCAAAAACAGTGCCCGAACCCATTCCGAGTCCTCCTGACCCCTGTACACCATGTAGAGAATCACTGACCGACAACCACCTTTCGTTCCCTTGTTCGCCTCTGGATCTGCCTCTACAAAGAGGACAACACTGCATATAAGCCTAATCGGTGTGGCCACCTTCAAGCTAATCATGAAGCTCGGCAAAGAGGAAACATTCATGTTGAGCATGCATCCTACTACCACGGAACCCACTTCTCTTCGTGCTGTAGGCAATGCACCAGCTCCGAATACCCTGTTCACACAAAAAAAACCCCTACTGAGGGATGAACTAGAGATGTTCAAGACGGTGGTACCAGAGGAGTACCATGACTTCTTCGATATCTTCTCACGTGCTAAAGCCAAAAACTTGCCCCCACATCGCCCGTATGACCACACCATCGAAATTGAGAACGATGGCACACCACCTCATGGCCCCATATACCCACTCTCAAACACCGAATTAGAGGCACTTCGCAACTATCTTGAAGATATGCTAGGCAAGGGATTCATCTACTCCTCCCAATCGCCCAGCCATGCCCCTGTGGTATTTGCAAAAGAAAAAGGACAGTACACTGAGGATGTCTGTGGACTACTGAGGGCTGAACCGTATCACACGAAAGAACAAGTACCCTATCCCACTGATTCCAAGCCTTATTGACTAACTCAAAAGTGCAAACATCTATACCAAGTTTGACCTTTGTGCCAGGTTCAACAACGTTTGAATCGCCTCTGGTCAAGAATGGAAGACAGCCATCCAAACTCGATATGGGTCCTTTGAATACCTTGTCATGCCGTTTGGATTGACAAATGCTCCAGCTACTTTCCAGCACTTCATGAATGATGTATTCCAAGACATGGCTGACATCTTCGTTGTAGTCTACCTCAATGAGATCCTTATCTTCTCAAAGAACAAGAAGGATCACTTGGAGCATGTCCGAATGGTCTTCACCCATCTTCACAAGCACAACCTCTTCATAAAACCAGAGAAGTGCCTCTTCCATTTGGACTGGGTCGAGTTCCTTGGATTTATCATCTCTCCTGCTGGCATCTCCATGGACATCGAGAAAACCGCTGCCATCACAAAGTGGCCTGTACCAACGAACCTCTGTGAAGTCCAATTGTTCATGGGCTTCGCCAACTTCTACAGAAGATTCATTGTTTCATTCTCAGACATTGTTCTGCCACTTACTTGCTTGACCAGGAAGGATACTCTGTTCGCATGGGATGTGAAGCAGCAGGAGGCCTTTGAAGCACTCAAAGCTGCATTCTCAAAAGCCCCAGTCCTCATCCACTTCAACCCCAATAATCCAATTGTCATCGAAACAGACACCTCTGACTACGCCATTGCTGCCATCATCTCCCAGATCACCCCCTCCGATGGCAATATCCACCCAATCACCTGCTATTTGCGGGGCATGGCACCAGCTGAGATGAACTATGAAATCTACAACAAGGAGCTGCTTGCCATCTTCTGCGCCTTGAAGCAATGGCAAAACTACCTTGAAGGGGCATCCCATGCCATTCTCATCCTCTCTGACCACAAGAACCTCGAGTATTTCACAACCACAAAGCAGCTGACCCAATGCCAGATTTGATGGTCTGAACACCTTTTGGGATTCAACTACATCATCCGCTACCAAGCCAGGTGACTCGGCACAAAGCCTGATGCTTTGACCCATCGAGGCGACGTGTACCCTAAAGGGGGGGATGGTGCTTACACATTAGCAAATCCTCACAACTTCCAATCAATGTTTAAGACCGGGCAACTCATTCGTGCCATCATCCTTGACTCTTGTTATGACCATGCATTTCCGACTTCTGACACTCAGTTCCGCACACATTCCGACCCTCCGATAGTTCCAATATTCCGCCCCTTGTTTTTATTCCCTTGTTCTTTCAACTCTATTACTCGGACTCACTGGACTCGCCTCTCAGCACTGCAAGACCATATGTCCGGCCCTCCTTGTAGTTTCGTTGTCAGATATGTCTTCCAACCCCTTGTTCTTCTGCCATTGTTTTACCCTACCCTGAACCCCCCTTGTAGTCCCCTTGTTCCCAATTAATTAGCTACCCCGCATGTCTACCTGACTTCCGCTCTCTCTGGAATTTGCTTAGTACTACCTCATTACATGTTGTCTCAGCTCTTTGTATAAAAGCCTCTCATGTATGTCTGTTATTCTGCAATCAGATAATCACCTTTGATACGTGATTTCCTTCACTCTATCTCCCGTTCTTAGCACAGCGAGTTTAGCAAGACCTCTGACTCTCCGCCTTTCCGCCTTCTGCTTCCGACTCACGTTCCAACTCAAGTTCTGACTTCTGTTTAGTTCGATACTCTCCAACTTCCGACTCGCGTTCCGAAATACTTAGGACGATAGTTCATTGGGGGCGCAACACATAAGTTGAAGCCATTGTCCTTTCCAGTTCCAACTTGCGGAAATCTCGATATGTAACAACTCTGCATCACTGTTGACATCCATCCAACAGGGACAGTTGACCGATCCCTTGTCCTCAGCCCACATCACTCGTCTTCAGTTGAGAGACCGCGTGATCATCCCTCCGAATGCAAAGCGAGACCCTTGGTCACTTGGAGAGGATGGCAAAATGCTGTTATACAAACAGCCAATGTATGTCCCTGATCACAATGATATTCGCTTGGACATCCTTCGCTCGCTGCATGATCATCAGTTATCAGGACACCCAGGGATCAGCAAGACAATGAAGAACATTCGGAGACAGTACCATTGGCCAAATATGACCACCTTCGTCACCAACTACATTGGTTCCTGTTCCAAGTGTCGCCATGCTAAATCCATTCATCACAAACCCTTTGGCCCTCTTCGCTTCCTGCCCATCAGCCAATGACCCTGGGATTCCATTTTGTTACGACCCGTTCCCGAATCCAGACCGAAGCTCAGCTTCGGCTCTCGTTCGGGAATGTCGGGTATTTCCCAGCTTCCTTCAGGTTTCCCTTCGCACTTCCCATCACCCCTGATTCCCTTATTAGTTAGTTCCCCGTTTGCCTGACCCTTGTTTCCCCTGACCATTGATCCGATCATGTTCTCTTCACGACCCTGCATGCTACTTTACTATATAGACCCCCAGTCCATGTACAGTAGCTCCTCAGTTCAGATATCGAATTAGCTTATCATACTTAAGACCCTCTGCTTGATATCGAAACCCACATCTTGGCTTATAGCCGAGACCGCTCCCGAAATTAGGGCGGAACATAGAGTGGGCACAACCCAAGAGGTTGAAGCCAAGCCCTCCGACCCGAGACCTGAGTTCAGCCTGGTATAGCCAAACTGCAGTACAAACACAACCTTAACACATTTCCATGGACTTCATCAAAGAACTCTCACTCTCTCACTCTCAGATGGACACAACATGATCCTCGTCATTGTTGACTGACTCACAAATATGGCACTGTTCATTCCGACATTTTCAGACATTGATTAAGGCGACGTCACCATGCTCTTCCTTCACCACGTATTCACTAAACATGGTAGTCCCAGCGATATCATTTCCGATCGAGGAAAGTACTTCACGTCACGATTCTGGACCTCACTCTGCAAAGTCCTCGGCATCAAAGGCAACCTATCCACAGCTTACCACCCCCAAACCGATGGACAGACAGAATGAGTGAACCAGATCATAGAACAGTACCTCCGCATCTACATCAACTACCAGCAGGATGACTGGGTCAACCTGCTCCCCCTTGCCGAATTCACCTACAACAACACAGCCCATTCGGCGACACAGGTCACGCCCTTCTTCGCTAACAAGGGCTTCCATCCAAAGCTCAAAGTATATCTCACTTCGGTTGCTTCTGAAGATGCTTATTTCCAGTCGGCAGATCTCAAGGACCTTCATCAGTACCTTCACGATCAAATAAAGAAATCAATTACCCAGTACACTTCAGCCATAACCAGTCGCCACATTCCAATTCCTGAATTTCAGGTCAGAGACAAAATGTGGCTTGACTCACAAAATATTCACACAAAATGGTGTTCGAAGAAAATTGATTATCGAAGACTTGGCCCATACCCCATCATGGCTAAAATATCTTCTCATGCATTTTGCTTAGGCTTACCATTGGATCTTCGCCAGATTCACCCTGTGTTTCACGTATCCCTTCTTGAACCAGCCACGATGTCTACTATTCCAGGTCGACACACAGATCCCCCACCACCCATCGAAATCAACTCTGCTGACGAATACGAAATCTCAAAATACTTGATAGTCGTATTCACCGAAGGAGGCTCGAATACTTAGTAGAGTGGAAGGGATACGAACACACCCCTGAGGCTACGTCTTGGGAACCCTCTTCAAATGTGACTAATTCAGCTCGCACACTCACCAAATTTCACACAAAGTACCCCAAGAAACCTAAGACTTAGGACCTTATAGAAATCCAAGAAATGCTTCTATGTTCACAATAATTCTAGAGACTCTACTTCATTAATAGTTTCCTAATCATCGCCTGGACCCCCTCTAGTTCTAAAACAGCCCCATTTAATTCATTTAACTTCACCGACACATTCCTCATCAGACCCTCTGACCTCTCCACCAGCTCCTCCACCCTCTCCCTGGCGACCAGCATAGACGTCCGAGTACCTTCGAAGGTATCTGGAAATCAGCCAAAGAAGATACTAAGGATAATAGCAGGGACTTACCAAGGATACCCTTTGAGGAGATCAATGATGTACCAACTGTCAACCCTTTATCCTTCCCCTTCCCCTTCATTCCCCATTCCCTCGCCTCAGCCTCCCTGGCATCCTTCTCCTCCTTCGCCTCGTATTCTAGACAAGGGACCAAAACTCCGCATAAGTTCAGATAGTGAAGGGAAGATTTGAAGAGACAATTACTCACCCTCTGGTGATACGCAAGCCTGGCGATCGCGAATACCTCGCCCACACATCTTCCTGACCTGGCCGCTACATGTGTGGCTGTAGTGGAGGCATTGCCCGCACTTCGCTGGCTTCATAACCATCTCAGGCTACGTATAGGGCCGCTGTAAACTGTGTGAACACTGTGAAAAAAATTGAACACTTACCCCAATAAAAATCTTCCAGCCTCGCAGGAAGGTGTGCTCAGGGTAGCCCTGCTTCACAACCGATTGCGGAATCTTGTCCACTTCAGCGACTTGCGCGTTCACCCAGCCTTTTTGATGCGGTGCATGAGGTTGCTCAACTGTTAGGAGTTCAACCGAGGGACTCCAACCCACCTCCGAACGAGGTTGCCGTGGACCTGGCTCTATCCTGGCCTACTTCGGCATCGGGGTGTTCTCTCCTTCGTCTTCTGACGATAGGAACATTAGTTGCCACTTCGTGTGCACAGGCTGGACTGTGGCCAGTGGTCGAGGTGATTCATGCAACACAGCAATAAGCTCAGTCACAGGAGCTGAAACTTCGCCAAAATTCAAGTTAGATGGGTTAACAGTAGGCAATTGGTCACGTACCTTTGGGGGGCCTTCGCAATGCTCCCCTCAACCTCAGGCTCCTTCGATGGATGTCACGATGCTGTGGGACCAGGAACCAGGTTCATCTCAACATTGAGAAATTCTGGGTCAACTGTGAACATCAAACTTCCGAGCCACTCCTTCGCTTCCTTTACCTCCTTTGCCAGGTCGTCCACATCCAACGGTCGTTCGAACTCAGGGTCAACAACTGCATCCACCCATAATGCAGTCCGAAGCTCAACCTACAACAGAGAGGTCAGCAAACAACCTATATGGGGACTATCTTACCTGGATCCCCTCGGCATTGACTACCCATTGCTCCACTTCCTCACATAAATTCGTCCGAAGGTCAGGGCGAACCCTGACCACGCCTGCATTCACTCGATGAGTGAGGAGAGGGAAGACCCATTAGTTGCCATTAGGAGTCGAATGATTGAGATGACCCCATAGCACCACATTGCATGGCCTTTTAAGCAGAGGGTGGAGCCGTGCATGGCGTAAGGCTGTAATGGGTACCCCGATGAGATCTCTGAGGCCTGGGCCCTATCTCGCAGAGCCGTGCATGCACCACACAGCGAGATAGGGCCCAGGCCTCAGAGATCTCATCAGGGGACCCATTATGTCCTTACGCCTTTCCCCCCACACCAGAACACTATGTCATTGGACTCTGAAGCCAGGAGGGGGATACTGTCATGACTCATTTATTTCTTGTATCAAGCTATCTCCATTTTCCCTTTCATCACTCCACCTCTATGTTCGCTCCATTTGCTCTTCACCGAATTCGCCGAATGACCATTCACTACTCACATCATTCACGAGTAGGCATGCCATCAAACACGATCAACATCCTTTACCTGGCGTGATGGTTCATCACTGGCCCCATCATCTTCCCAACTCAACCCCCTTTGGGTGTTCTTATGGCCGGAATGCATTCGTGGGACATCCTACCCGTAGATTGTGTGGGATCAACCCAGCAGACCAAGAGTCCATTCAGGGTAACATGTATGCAAGTCTCAAGGTGTGTTTTATTACATGGGTACCTTTGTCCTCTCTCCCCCCATTGTTTCATGTTCACACTCCTCCTTTCCTCCATTGTACATGTGTTTCATCTATTTGTATCTTGACTGCGCACCCCTATCCAACCCTGACTCATGACGGCCTCTTTCCTATTCGCTGATATCATATGAGCATTTGGTATAAGTAGTTTACATTCGCATGTATATTCTGCAGTTCAATTATCATATGTCTATCTTGTGCAAAACTTGACCTCACTGTGACTATTGTCTTGAGCCCTCTTCTATAGACTACTATCTTAGACCAGAGGAGGACTTGAGCACCACTGGTGAGTTTTTGTACTTCACCTTCACTACTTTAGTCTTTATACCATTATCAGTGCTGTCGGCGAAGGGCTCCAAAGGAGCACCTTCACCAGCGAAAGGATTGTTACTACTAGACAACCTTTCCATGAGACCTTGTACGTTACATCCTCAAGTATCACGGGCTATTTCGCTACAACTGTAGATAGGGTGAGCTCCATTTGGGTAGCCCTCTTACCTTCTAAACATTTATTGGCTTCACCTTATTCGCCAAACTACACACTTCATTGCACAAGCCATTTGGGCATTTGCTGTGTTCACTAATACATGATATTAATGCCTAAAATCCAATATTGACACTGTGCATGGAAGTCTTGTGAACACATCTGTGGCACATTCTTCTGCCATCTTTACTAGCCATCTGCAAGCTGGGACTTTGAGACATGGTACATTTTCCCACCAGCTTTTCCCTGCCTTTGTGACACTATAGTACTGAGTATCTCACATCTACCGATACTGTTGTCACCAATGTTCAAGAGTCACGTGAGTTACATGGGCACATTATATAAATACACATGTTGATTGGTCTCCTGCCCACCTAATACACTACCTAGGCGATGAGCACTCCGAACTCACCAGTACCAAATGTCACGTTTGGTACTGGTGGGCTCGGAGTGCACATGCATGGTTGAGTGGGGATCCATAACAACAATTCTGCAGTTCAGCTGCTTCGTAGACATCCTTTTTCCAACTCTTCTGCACTCATACACAATCAAGGGAAAGCGGCCTCATCATTCTATGCCTTATCCATGTCCCTCCCTCACCCTGTCACCTCCGCCATCTCCAATAGATGAAGCACCATCTTCTATGATACACCCTCATGCCTGCTTGAATCGCTAAGTGAAGCAATTTATGTCTAGTTTGCCCGTTTCTGATCTTATAGAGATGCCCTCCAGCTATAGTCCCTCACCACCTGAACATCCACTTCTGGAATGTCCTCACCTCAGCCAGCCTCGAATACCCATTCCCATCACCCCCGCTTGCACACCACAGCCCATTGGACACAACAGCCTGAGCCACATGCGAGTGCGCAAACGAGTTGGTGTCATCCTTTTCTATGTTTAACTCTACCCTCATGCACAATATGCTGCAGCAGCAGCAGATGCCCTCGACAGCCAGGCTCACCAGCAAATGTATATCTACAGCGCAATACAGGCCTTTGAACTGCATTATTTAGTCCAGTGGTTTAACTGATACAGTGGCTCTAGAAAAGCTCCCAGAGTAGCTTGGTTACATTTTTTCTAATTCCCTAATCTGAACACTCTGCGAAGCTATATACCAGCTAGCAAATCCCCTCCCACAAGATGTGTAAGCTCATGGTTGTGACAGACTCAACTGCTGCGGTCAACATTCTCCAAAGGTTGACATGTGGCATACGATACCACAATGCAACCTTAGCTTGTATGTAGCTACAACATGTGTGGAACAGGTTTAAAAAAGGCAGTGCGTTTGAAAAGGCCCAGATAACTTTATTACAAACCTTACTGAGAGGTTCGACACACGGCTCCTACAGACTGGTGTTGACTCCTCCAAAGACACTCAGTAACAGGCCATGAAAACCTCAATTTCAAACGGCAGTGTAGTGCTTGGAAGGATGTGGTGCATGTGGTACCACTGGTTATCCCAGACAGCTTGGGAACCAATCAACACCTTTTGGTGGGCAGCTCCCCAATACTGCTATGAAATTTAACTCACAATAAGAGCTTTCTCACGCTAACCACCACATCCAAAAACCCAAAAACCAATTTCCTCCACACACACCCAACCCACACCTCCAGGAAGCCTCGTAGCAGCACAGCGGCGACGGCATCCACGCTTCTACAAAAAAGAAGCCGAGCAAAAAGCACATGCCGCCGAGTACAGACCCCCCCCCCCCACCCGCCACGTCACAACCCAGAACGCGAACCAGCAGCCACCAGGCGAACACCAGGACCAGATCAGACCTCCTGGCAGAACCTGGAGCAAGTGTTCGTGGCAGAGACCAGGCCAGGCACTTCCTAGACCGAAACGGCTTCATAGCGAAGGATGACGCGGCGACAATAGAGCAGCTGAGTTACATTCTGCTATCCCTAGCTCACAGTACGTCAGGAAAACCGCTGCAGGAGGGGATTAGATCAGTCGCTATCCTCATGCTGGAAGAAGCGACAAAGAGCGCCAGCAGCGCTGTTCTGCAACACATCAAGAACCAGCTGGACCTGGCTTTCAACAAAATAGACACGGCGCTGGAAGTAATCAAAAGCACGATGGAAGTAGCTAAAGCCACTGCGGAGGAAGCCCACCAGCAGGTGGAGGACTCGTATAGCAGACAGGTACGCACGGGAGAGGAAACGGGAGGAGACGCGGTAGCCACCACATACGCAGCAGCGCTCAAGGGCAACGTACCATTCTCTCACCCAAACAACCTAGCGAAAGCCAAGGCCAAGGAGAGGCAGGTACTAATAGACAGGGACCCGGAAGCGGCACGCAACACCCTAAGCGAACTTACAGAACAAGAACTGGTGGCCAAGGCAAATGAGGCGATCGCGCAGATCGAAGAACCGCGCAGCGAGTCTGAGATCCAGTTCCTGGGGGCCAAAAAGCTGACCAACGGCGGCATTGTCTTCGAGCTAAACGATGTAGCGGCGGCCAGGTGGATACAAGCCCACAGGAAAACATTCCTGGAAAAATTCAGCGGGACTGCTATAATTAAGGATAGAGCAGTATCGGTCATAGTTGAATATGTGCCGATCAGCCACTCACCAGAAGCGTTAGCAGAAATCAAAAGGATCGAACGAGACTCGAGACTCCCGCCCGACACCCTGATATCCACCCGATGGATAAAGCCAATCCAACGCCGAACGGAGGGCCAGAGAACAGCACATATAATCGCCAAGTTCACAACGGTCAAAGCCGCAAACCAAAGCATCAGAGAGGGGCTCATAATTGCAGGCAAAAGAGCGTGGGCCAGGAGAATGAAGCGCGAGCCACGACGATGCCTCAAATGTCAAAAGCACAACGCCCGACACATGGCCGCAGAGTGCAATGAGCCAAACAGATGCAGCACATGCGCGAAAGACCACAGAACAGCAGACTGCAAGGAGACCGACCCCGACCAATTCAGATGCGTTAACTGCAACGTGACAGGGCACGCCTCCTGGGACAGAACATGCCCAAGCTTCGCGGCAGCCTGCGCCGCGGTAGAAAGAGCAGATCCCGAACACACCTACAAGTATTTCCCCAGTGACAACCCATGGACATGGGAACAACAGGGATGCGTGGGAGATGTGACAGACGCGAGTGAAATGCTCGCAAGAATGGGTGCCAGAAACAATACATATCCACACCTTACTAACGAGAGACCATTCAACAGGGAAAACAGAGACAACTACCGAGACACGCACCGAGGAGGCAACCCACCACTAGGACACAACGACCAAGGATGGACAAACATACTGCCAAGACAAACGAGACTTGACGAATACAACATTAATGGCAACCAGAACACACGCCACCAGAGAGCAGACCAAGACGACCCACACCACCAATGAGTAACGACCAATACAACACGAGACACCTAAAGATCAGACAACAGAACACCAATAAATCACTCACTGCAGTCTCGGACCTCCTAGCTAAGTGCACACCCGAACACTTCGATATACTAGCAATACAAGAACCATACATTGTTTTCCTCGGAAACGCCAGGGCCACGCCACATTGGTACTCAGTCTATCCAAAAACACACTATGGAGGTAATGGGGAGACAATGAGGTCCATGATCCTCGTTAGCAAGAAAATAATCACCAACGCCTGGGAGGAAGTAGATGTGGGCACGCCCAATATAACCGCGATAAAACTGAAAACAACGACGGGTGACGTACTCATATATAATTTATACTGTGATTGTACACACTCTAACAGCATCCGAGACATACAGAAACACGTGAGAGAGAGGGAAAGGACCGGACAAGAGCAGGAGGAGGGAATTATAGGCACCATATGGGTCGGAGACTTTAACAGACACCATCCCTTGTGGGATGAAGAGCGAAATTCCCACCTTTTCACCCGCTCCAACCTCGACGCGGCACAGACACTGCTGGGCACAATCACCGAACTCGACTTGCAGATGGCCCTGCCGGAAAACGTACCCACGCTCAAGGCAATGTCGACGGGCAACCTCACCCGGACAGACAACGTCTTCATGTCCGCCGAGCTGTTAGATATACTAGTCAGCTGCAAAACCAAGCCAGAGGACCAGCCAGCGAAGAGTGATCACTTCCCGATCGACACCACCATCGACCTCTCCAAGCACACCAGCACACACTCGCCAAAGGCAAACTTCCGCCAGGTCGATTGGAAGATCTTCAGAAAGGAGCTCGAACAGCGGATCCAAGCCGCCATTAGCGGCCCAGTACCAATCAACACAGACCAATTCACCACCAACCTCTCAGCACTGACAAACGCCATAGCGGACACGGTGAAAGAGGTGGTCCCCGTCAGCAAGCCCTCACCGTACATGAAGACATGGTGGTCTTTGGAGTTGACACAGATCAGGGCGGAAACCAGGAAGCTGGGAAGAAGGGCTTACGCAAGGCGCAGCGATCCAGCTGACGACGCACACGAGACGTACAAGAGGGCTAGGAACGACTACACAAGCGCGATCAAGAAATCAAAGCGGGATCACTGGAACGACTTTCTGGATGGCATCGACCAGAAAACTGTCTGGACAGCTCACAAGTACGCGACAGCTGAAGCGTCAGATGGCGGGAGTGCAAGGATCCCCACACTGCAAAGTGCTCAACAGGATGGCTCGACATGGCTAGCGGACACAAACGAGGCAAAAGCAGATGTACTGTTCGAGACTTTCTTTCCACAGATAAGCACGAACAGCGGGACCACCCAAACGAACCACACGTACCCCGAACCAGCATTCGACTTCCAACCGATAAGCGACGAGCAGATAAGAAGAGCGGTCGATAAACTGAACCCCTTCAAAGTTGCCAGGGCAAACGGTATCCCAAACATCGTGCTAAAACAAACCATTGACGTGCTTCTCCCATATATAGGACCCTTATTTAGAGCAACCTTCAGCCTCGAGACATACCCGGCCGAATGGAAAGACTCTATTACAAGGGTCCTGCGCAAGCCGGGAAAGGCCGACTACACGATACCTGGAGCATACCGACCTATCGCACTGCTGGACACGCTAGGGAAAGTCCTCTCAGCTTGCGTCGCCGAAGACCTAGTGAAAATGGCGGAGAAACATTTCCTGTTGCCAGATAACCACTACGGGTGCAGACCGGGACGCACAACAACTGACGCTCTACACTATGTAGTGGGAGCCGCTAAAGAAGCGTGGCGGCGAGGCAAAGTGCTGGGGGTGCTGTACTTGGACATCAAGGGAGCTTTCCCCAGCATAGTGCTTGACCGATTGATCCACAACATGCGTCGGAGAGGGATACCAGCCGAGTACACTAGATGGATTCGCAGAAAAGTGGAAGGAAGACTCACCACGCTGAGTTTTGACGATTACGCTACAGAGCCAAGGCTGATAGCATGGGGCATGGACCAAGGGTGCCCCCTCTCGGCCATAGCCTACCAGTTTTACAACAGTGACCTCATAGAGATCGTACAGCGTGAGAGAGGGGAAGACTGCGTCGGGTTCATCGACGACACCACCATCACCGCAGTAGGAGCTGACCTAGCAGAGGCCTTCGACAAACTGACCGACATCATGGCAAGACCGGAAGGCGCACTGAGCTGGGCCCAAGACCACGACTGCAGCTTCGCAGTAGAGAAGTTCGGCCTAATGGGACTTACCAGGCGACGGGAAAAAGACCCCACAAGACCCAGAAAGACTAGACCAGCAACGAGACCCTCCATCAGAATAGGCCAGCACGTCGTCAAACCCACAGAGACACACAAGTTCCTCGGCGTCGTCATGGATCAAGAGCTGCGATTCAAACAACAGGTGCACCACGCGCTCAAAAAAGGCGACGCGTACATCAACCAGTACAAGAGAATGACAAAGCAGACGAGAGGGGCTACAGCTAAGCACATGCGAAAATACTACTTAGCGGTTGCAATCCCTCGAATGCTTTACGCAGCTGACGTCTTCCTTATCCTAGAATCTGAGCGCACCAAGGGGACCAAGGGGCATATCAACAAGTTAGCACGAGTCCAACGGCAAGCGGCACTCACCATAACAGGAGCCATGAGGACAACGGCTACTGACACCCTCGACGCACACGCCAACCTACTGCCGTTCCCACTGCTAGTCGCAAAAATGATCCACAGAGCAGCGATACGGCTGGCCTGCCTACCCGACACCCATCCACTCGCAACGAGAGTCCGCAAAGCGGCCGAACGATACATCAAGAGGCACAGGACACCCCTCCACGAAATCCTACATGCCACTGGAATTCAGCCTCACAGAATGGAAAAAGTACACACCGTTGTTTATGGCCCCAAATGGTCCCCGGCGTTCAAGACCCGAATTGCGCGCAACAAAGACCAGGCGATTGAGGAGATAGGAACGGAGTCAGCAGATGTCATGATATACTCAGACGGCTCGAGCATAGAGGGTGGAGTAGGAGCGGCGGCGGTACTGTACAGAGGAGGAAGAGAGGTCACAGTAGTCTGACTGTACATGGGGACAGACCAGGAGCACACGGTCTTCGAGGCCGAACTAGTGGGAGCCACGATGGGCACCAAGCTACTCAACACGGAAAGGGGACGAAAATATGTCATCGCTACGGACAACCAGGCGGCAATCCTCACCACGAGAAAGGAGAAATCGACCCCAGGACAGTATCTAATCAACGCCCTTCACAGACAGATCGAAGGAGTCGCACAGCAGCAACCAGGGACGACCATACTGATGAGGTGGGTTCTGGGACACGAGGGCGTAACAGGCAACGAGCGAGCAGACGAGGAGGCAAAGAGAGCTGCGAGAGGAGAATCTAGCGAGGAGAGGTTCATCCCAATCGAATGTAGGGGAGTGCTGCCTGTCAGCAAGACGGCCGAGATCCAGCGACACCAGAAGGAGATCAAACAGAGAGCCAGAGAAATTTTTGCAAGTCCCCACGCGCTCGAACCTCACATGAGATTGACCCTCCATGCCATCCGTAGCGTTCGCCAAGCTCACCAAAGACATGCCACGGCGGCACGCCAGCCTGCTAGTGCAATTGAGAACGGGACACATCAGACTCAACAAACACCTGCATAAGATCGGCAAAGCGACCTCGCCGACATGTCCGGCCTGTAGGAGAGCCAACGAAACAGTGCACCACTATCTATTCAGGTGCCCTGCGTACAGTACACAGAGAAGAGAGATGGAGAAAGGATTGCGCAGGGGAGCGGCATCAATAAAAACGGTCCTCGGGAAGCCCAGAGCGATGAAACACTTGTTTAAGTACATCCACGACACACAACGATTCGAGGCACCCTATGAGACATGATACTCCCAGAGAGGCAGAAAGATGAGATGAAGTGAGGAGGGAGCGCCATGACAACGCGTTGCAACTCGCGCAACAATCACCTCGCCCGCACCAGCATGGACATGCTCAGGGTCCAACCCAGTGAGCAGAAGCAGAGATAGAGGGCGAAAGGGGGGAAGGAACCAAAATTAGTCTGAGCTCATGTATTGACCGTCTAACATAGGGCAATGCCCCAATAGACGTAAAATTGGATACAAAAAAAAAAAAAAAAAAAAACTCACAATAAAATTAGTTTTAAAAATACAAATGAAATGCAATATATTTAGATATAAAAAAAAATTTTTTAGGCTAGCCTAGGTCACATGGGGTCATGTGACATGCAAAATCTATGCACTTGGCAAATCAAAAGTTGCTCCAAATAGCTCCAAAACTATATAGAAATAAAAGTATAATTTTTTTGACACTCCAACTTTGTAAATACAACTCCTCTACCAACTTTGAGAAATTGAATAAATCCTTTGCAACAAATGATAGCCTGCAGTAAATCCTGAAGACACCAGCAACTGCTCAATGAAATCCATGGAGATGGAATTCCAAGGTTGCTTGGGTATCGGAAGCTGCTGCAGGGAGCCGTAAGGCTGATGACGCTGGATTCTAGGCAAAATATATGAATTATCTATCTTGAGTAATTTCTTATAGGATTTCTTCAAATGGGCCTGCTGGCTTACATAAGGGGGTGCCGGTTCCTAGCTGCCTCTACCTTACCTACTGTAAGGGCAACCCTGGCTAGTCGTGGAGATCACACTACCACACAACTGACAAGGGGAAATCCAAAGTATGTATAAACAAACAGAGCATACAAGAGAGGGGGTTCTCACCTGACAAGGGGAAATCCAAAGAGAAAAGTCTAAGGACCCCCAATGTCAGCGAGCCCGTATTATACTACGCTGCGCAGCCAGGGACAACACTTGGCACCCGCCATCAACCCTGCATCCCCCTGACCCTTGATCGACCCTTGATGCCACCTATTATGCGAGTCGCTTGATTTCCGACACTGTTCCGGGGCGGAAGTCGGAAATTGGAGTGGAACTGGCAAGGCGAACGGAACTGGTGGAAGTTCTCCCAGAAGCGGAATCGTTCCCGAAAGCGGATGCGGAGATGGAATCGGAACCGGAAGCGGAGTCGGAAATGGAGTCGGAACTGGGTGTGGTGTCGGAAATGGAAATGGAAAACAGGGTGTCCCCTGACACCTACGCCACCCCAACAGGTTGCAGGTGCAAGCACCCAGGAGCCAGGTAAGTCACCCACTTCCCCAAACACTACTCTAATGGCAACTGACCAACGAGCCTTCGAACATGTAGTACAGGAGCTGATAAACAGTGTCACAGGATTAGCTACCAGTGGCATGGCTGATGAAATGCAGGAAACTGCAGATTGAGAAAACATGGTTAGTGACTCACATTTGATCCACACAGGTAATTGGATGTTCACTACCTTGTAGCAAAGGAGGGCAAATGTAAAGAACCAGGCTAGCTTACTAACACCAACCCCTTACAGACTCTGACCGAACCAAATATAGAATGAAAAAACACATATAAGATGAGACCAATTAGCATGTAAATATCCGAGACTCTTAGTACCCACGTATCCCATGTTGACATTTGACTGGTTATCTCAAGCTTCACTACCCTAAGAACTCGGTTTACTCAGTCTTACTCTATTGCTTTGAGCTCCAACTTCAACTTCGTTCCACCATCATAGCTCAAAAGCATCCACAACCACCCATAAAGGGTCAGTTTGGCTGAAAATAAAAAGGGATAGTAATACAGGCTCGAAAAAAATCAAGAAATTTTTTTTTTTTTAAATCATAGGCTGAATGTCAGCATAATTTCAGGTCAAAATCAAAAGAAAAAAAACAACAATATATGAAGGAAATATTGGGTTTGAAGTCTGGTGCATATATGCACCCAACAGGATGTTCTCTATCTCCTCATTGCCATCTGCATCAGGTGAGTATGTTCTTGTTTCAAACCAGCAATTGGCATCCTCAACCACGTTGCCAATCTTTTCTCCTAGGTCCTCATCAGAGAGGTCTGAAAATACCTGCACGACTCCATCAAATCTATTCAATGCATGGTGATATGTCAGGGTATGCAGGAACCTGTTCTGCAAGCCAACAACACATTTTTTGTCCCGTTTTTAAGTTACAAATATACACATGGTGTGGTGATCATGAGAGAAAGGGGTGAAACACACTGTATTTCGGATCGGTTGACCAGCCGTTCAGGCATATCCACGCATGTGGTTTGGAACAAGGTGGATGCCGAATGCAGAAATACCCTAGGTAGGTAGTGGCGAGCCTCTTGGGACGGTCAAGCAGGTATGGCATCCGCTTTGATTGTCCACTTTTCATGCCATGCGCTGGGAAGAGTGCTGACACCCGTAGCATCGTCAGACTGTAGTGGCGAGTCACTAGATCGGAGCCTGCGCCAGAACATGAAGGAATTGATCATGTCCTAGAATGCAAAAAAAAAAAAAATTTAATCTAGGTAAACCTTCACAAAACATCACAGCTACCCTACTTACCCTACTAACTCCGAGGGCAAGAAATCCAACCAGGGGAACTAGAAAATACGTTTGGTACAGCAGAAACAAGACGTAGCAGATGACAACGTACTAGCAGCTTGTAGAAGATCAACCCAAATCGGGATACTGGTGTTAACTGAAAGCGTCTCGCCTTCTCGAATCGAGGTCACGGTCGCTTCCGGTGGCATATTTATGATAGCTCCATACGTACTATAGGGAGAGGTAGGCATTGAAAGTCAAAAGCGCGTATGTGTGTTGCAATTAGAAATTCGTACACTGCCATCACAACGCGATAGAAACTGAACAACATAACCCGCAATAAGATGGAAACCGGGACCACGCTTTTCGCCTGGTAGTCTGAGCTTCGGAAGACTATCCAGTGCACGTACAGGACCCTTATGATAAGCACTTCATTGATTGGGACAAATTGATGGAATGAAATCAGCATGTGTGAAAGTTCATTCGAGGTTATGCGTCTTACCGTCAAAAACCATAGTGATCATCAATAGCGTAAGCGTGGCGCCATAAACAGCTTGAACGCTGCGAAGTCGGATATTTAGTGCAATGCACGTGATAAAAGATGAGGCATATTGCTTACAAGGAATTGAGCTGGATTACCGTACAATAAAAGTTTGCTGGTATGGCTCTTTCAGTGGAAGAGCCATTAACAACAATGTGGTCCATGCCGACCTATGTCATTTATGAGCAGATATCCAGGGTCGCCTCATTGGGACTCACAACAACAGAAGGGAATGAAAAGGCGATGAAAAGTATGTATGGGGTCACAACAAGCTGCCCAAATGACGGTGAGAAGGAGAACAAAAATCTCCGGATATCACAACATACCGCGCATGTCATCCAACGATTCTGCTTGATACCATGGAGCGAATCGCCATGAATTGATTCACGGACAGTGAGCCAGAGCTTTAACAGAAGAAGAAGAAATCTCGTGAGTAGAATAAGGCTGGGGTGACGGTGGATAGTATACCTGTATAACGAGTGCCAATGTGGAACACGCCGTCATAACCTGTGCACCTTCGGTTAGTGCAGCTTGTGCTAGACATATATTCTGTGACACTTCGCCCAGTGAATTGATAACAGTGTTGCCGTCGGTACCACGATAGAGTCTAAGGATGGACGGAGCGAAGAAGCACAAGGTGAGTCTCCTCAAAGGAATCCTTCCCATATGTAAGAATACTAACAAGATTGAGAAAATAACACTGGAAAATATCCAAGTAATGCAGAAGTTTAAAAATGCGGGGCCACGGGAGACTTTTCGAGAGAACACGGCAAACACAAGGATCACAAGCATTCCAATCTGGCCGCCAACGACTTGCAAAGTCAAGAAGGCAGTCTGACTTCTTCTGAGAACTGCCAAAGGTGGAGTGAGTGGCCATATAGCACGGGATTGAATAACTGTCACATACATGCGCTATCACGATGGAACTTCTCTACAATTGCCGCAGCCGCAGGTGGGAGATCAAGCTGGAATTCAACCTTGATCCCTTCCATACGACACTGATATATTTCCGCTGCAACCAAATATTAGACTGGTGATTCATGCATACTTATTGTTTGTTAAACTTACTATCCAAAAGGATTTGAACCGTAGCCGCATCCTGAGGTGTGCCAGTTTGACACTGCAGACAATTTCCTTGAGTACTAAGATATGAAACCGTACAACCACAGTGCGGTGTAGTGCAGTTGGCCCTCAGTGCTTGGAAATTGGCGCATCGAGCATTGCACTTAATAGAGAAACCGGTAAGGGAGCAGGTGACGATGAGGCAGATCACTCACTTCGGCAATTGCTGACGCATTTACCTGCCTCAAAGATAGTGAAGGAATGAAAGAGTCGGAACGTGCAGTGACTGTTCGTCCTAATCAGCATTAGGGTCAATAAGGATGACTTGTGGCACAAAGACTAACCACAGCCTGCAAACAGTGCTAGAACGCAGGACAAAAGAGTGAAAAGCATTGCCGTCCCGCGACAGTTCAGAGAGAGCAGAAGTGAAGGTGTTGTCGTAGAGTCGTAGAGCCTCAGCTGAGCTCAGGACACACCATGGGCCCGACCGTGATCTTATAGAGCGGTGCCACCTCAACTGCCGGGTATTACGGTTTATTCCAGGATCGAGACCTATAGGTACTCATATTTATTTGGACCTCAAGGTTCACGTTGTACCCATCTTCCTTGATCCTCGAATGGCTGCCATACTAGTAAGGCCCGTACGGCCCGGGTGTACCGTCAACTTCAATCTTGCAGTCGTAAATTCAACGAAAAGGTGGCATTAGAGACATCGGGATAGTACGGGAAATATCATTACTTTATGTCGACGAGCAGTTCCACTCACCCTTGGAATATTATTTTGTACATCATCAACGATTCCTGCATGGCGAGCCGTTGGCCGCGTCACGCGTCACGCTCCAAACTAACTTTGATTCTGGTCTGCACAAGAGAAGGCCTTGAATCAAACATGAGTATTTCGCTGCTGCTGTCCTGCGTGCGGTGCGAACTTCATAAAACACTGCCCTTCTAACAGAAGTGCTATTCGCGTACCCCTGAACCCCGTGCCAGCGTAAGTACGTAGGGCTCATGTAGCAGTCTCTCCCATGGTCTGTGAGATAATTGCGTGTGTTGGTATGTTTTCTCATCACCGAACGTCTCTCGCACGCATTGATAGTTCACTTTACATCAGGATTCTCGGTGGCTAACTTGAACCGACCGTGAGTTGTTTCTTTCTGCACTTGCACAGTACTGACGCTATCCTTTGGACTCGCTGAATTCAGCAGAACAAGCTATCCGGTTCCCTCATCCTTTGCAGGAATATACTGTAGATAGTCCGGTCAACTGCATGTTCCTGCAGCCTTGACTGTTTGTGGGCTTGATCGTAAGTACTCGGTATTGCATGCCTGTATTTGTCCACGTAGTGCTGATGTCGTTGCGGAATCTCCTGTAGAGTTCCTGGATAAAAGTGACTGGAGTTGTAGGTGAGTGATATTGTGAATGTAATGGCATATTATTTTCAATCGGCTGCTCCTTGTCGTGAGCTAGGACGCAAGTGCCCAAGTAAGATGTTGACAGGTATGCCCTTCACTGCAACTCTGATCAGTAGTTGCATATAGAGCAGCTGATCTATTTCCATCATTGAATATCCAGCCCATTTGGAGCGGTTTTTCTTACAATCCGGACTAACGGGACAAACCAGTACAGTGCCCCCTAACTCCGCAAAGCTGTTTGATCATGTAGCAGGACACCAGTTCGACAGAAGAATCAGTACAACGGAATTCAACCGCGGTCTTGCTTCTTTTTCCTTGAATACTCTAGGAGTATACTTCGTGACTCTGCCTCGGACAGGATCGTGATGGATAAAGGTGTGCCCTTGTGCACTCCAGCTGCTTTATCATTGATATAGTGACCTTTGGCTCTGGTTGATGGAAGCAATTGAGACTTATTCGAGAACGAGGTTCCAGCTGATAACTTCGGGCACGGGAAGGAGCCAGAGGCATCAAGACTCGACCATCATGCCACCTATTGGATACCCAATTAAACATCCATATACTGTTGGGTCTTGAGATTGAAAACATGTTATGATGGCTATAGGTCGTAGCCTCGGACCAACTAGACAGCTTTGACCTTACCTAACAAGGTGGCAGTCAGCTGCTTGGTAACACTTTAGCTGGCGGTCGTCTACGCAGAATTTTCTTGTAATGCCATTCCGGGACGTTGACGTCAACTGAATACGTTTACCCCAGTGGGTGGCCTTCGATGAACTGGGTACCGTCCCTATTAAATTTTGACAGGACCTGACCCACACTAGTAAGTGGCAACTGCTGACGGAGTTTCATCATGGGTTCTGTCGGCTCTGGCCTGCCAGCCAAACTAACAATTCATCACCATGAGGTCTCAACAGAACACGTGATTTAAAAAAACTGAGGACCCAGGCGCTCAGGAGTTCCTTACAACTACAAATAGGCACCGGCCTACAACGGTGATAATTAATTGTACATCTGTCGAATGACCAGCACCTCATAGATGGGACACCGTTCCAGACAGGGAGGAGGAAGAATAACCTGTTCGTAGAAAGATCGTGGTCACGAAGGATCAAACCGGGACGGAGACGAATTTGGTATCCGACTCGAGAATGACTTTCTCGTTCCATGCGCTGTCCATTGTGCCGACGCCCGTAGTACCGGCGCTCGTAGAGTTGAGGGGCTGTACGGACTGGGTGCTGCCGCGTCGGAACCTGCGCCAGAACATCAAGCTGCCAACCATGTCCTGGAAAGAGACAATCGTTTTAGGCAAAAACCTCGAAGGAAACCTTCACTTACGCTGTTAACACCGAGAATAAGGAATCCAACTAAGGGAACTAGAAAGCCTTCTAAGCACAGCATATCGCAAGAGTTGGCATAGGTCAACGTACGGGCAGCCTGGAGGATGTCAACCCAGATCGGGATACTGAAGTCAACTGAAAGAGTGGCGCCAGTCCCAGCAGATGATATTACTGGGGGTCTGTTTATGACGGATCCATAGGCACTACGACGGGTGGGGGTGATTAAGTATGTAAAAAAAGATGACGGGATGGGGTCATGGGAACGTACACTGCCACCACAATGCGATAGACACTAAACAAAATGACGCGCAATAAGATGGAAAGTGTCACTGCGCTCTTGGTCTGGACGTGTCGGAATGCCCACCAATGCTTGTACAGCATGGTGATGATGAGCCCTAGGGTCAGAGGTCAGTATATACGCTTTTTTATTCCAACTAGATGTGTCGTACCGTCGAAAATCACAGTGACCAGCAGGAGGCCAAGCGTTACACCGTAATTAGCTTGCAGGCTATGAAATCGAATAAGTGATGGTAACTTTAGGGTAGTGACCTGATTGCTCACAAGCTATTTTCTTCGATCACGCTGCAATAAAAATTCGTCGGTATGGCTTTTTCTATAGTAGTCCCCGCAATATCAACGGTGCGCTCGCCAACCTGCATCACGGATGAGCATAATATCCCGATTCGTCGCCGCAGAACTCACGATAACGGCAGGGAGCGCGAATGTGAAGAAAAGGATGTATGGGGCCGCAAGAAGCTGCAAAATACTGGTGAGAAGAGGGAGCACATGGGTATATGCCACGATGTACCGCGACTGTCACCCAACGAGTCTGCCTGATTCGAGTGGTGTGGTCGCCATGAATAGCTGTGCGGAGACCTAGCCAGAGCTTGAAGAAAAATGAAAACTTTGAATTGTATAAGAAGGACGAGTGTATATACCTGTATGACGAGAGCCAATGTAGAACAGGCAGTCATAACCTGTGCACCAGTGGTAAGTGCAGCCTGTGCCAGACACTTATTCTGTGGCACTATGCCGAGTGAGTTGGCGGTACTGTTGCCGCTGTTACCACGATAGAGCCTGAGGTTAAGGACGAGGTAAGTTTTCTCCAGAGAACGAGCAGTAAAACGGAATGTTTACAGAATCGAGAAAACAATACTTGAAAAGATCCAGGTGATACAGAAGTTCAAGAATGTGGAGTCGCGGCGAACTTTTCGAGAAAAGACGGCGAATGCAAGGACGATGACCAATCCAATGTGTCCGCCAGAGATTTGCAAAGCCAAGAATGCAGTTTGACTTGCTCGGAGAACTGTAAAGGCTGCGTGAATGTTGCTGTAGCGGACTCAATGACTTGTACGCACATGCACTATCAGTATTAAATTTATCGACAATTGCCGCAGCCGCAGGTGGGAGACTGAGTTGGAAGTCCACATTGATCCCTTCACTGTGACACTGGTCGATTTCAGCTGAAAAAAGGTTAGTCATGTGTTAGACAGTCTGATCCACGCATTGGTCGTTGAACATACCATCCAACAGAAATTGGACCGCGGCGGCATCCTGAGGTGTGGTAGTTGGACACACAAGACAGTTTCCTTGGGCCTGAAGAAAGGACACTGTGCAGCCACAGTGTGCAGTGTGTGCAGTGCTGCAGTTTGACTTGGCTTCGGCATACTGGGCACATGGAACACTGCACTAGATAAAGGACTGAGGACGCAATGAGTGATGACGAAAGAGATCGCTTACGTCGGGCGTCGCTGACGCGTTGACCTGCCTTAACGCGAGTGAAGAAACGAAAGAATCGGAGTGTGCAGTGACTGTAAGTCGAGATCAGCGTATGGGCTAAGTGAGTAGTGGCACGACGACGAACCACCGCCTGCAAACAGTGCGAGACACCAAGCAACAGGAATGAAGAGCATGGTCGTCCGGCGACAGTTGGAATTAATCTGACAATGGAGTAGAGGAAACTAAAGGCGAGCAGGGCACAACTGGGACAAACCCGAACCCTAATGGAGGAATGGAAATCTAATTATAGCACGGACAGCTCGAACAGCAACAGCTCATTTATGCCGTCTTCCCCCTTGTCTCCCTAATATCAGAGCATGTGAAACGATCAAACACCGTACAAGGGCCTCTGAATCGAATACTGACAACCTATGATACTTACGACCTGCCTATAGAAGATCCCTCGACATACTTTGAAGCCTCCCTGTTCTAGTCCTCCATGTCCTAGCCCATATATGGCCTGATATGGCAAGACGCGAGTCAGTTGCCATGGCGACGGCACGTATCGGCCCGCAATCACGGAACACTGATCGATCGATCGTTGCGACGTGACTCGCATCCAACGCCCAAAGGACAACCTGCAACCCTGACGTCATCTTCTATATCGGCCAACAGGAGTGAGAATACGCAGTCTACAAAATAAACATGAAATTTGAGTGATGTCTGATTTAAATCCATCAAGATGTCAGAAATACCTAGTTGGTTGACAGGCTTACTTCTCTGCGACACCAGCACAATTTCTGATTTTTTTTTGTTTTATATCTATACTGTAGTCTTCTATTCTAGCTACTGAGATTGACATCAGGTGTAGCGAGGCTACTGGGGACTTCCACAGGGTTTCAAATTCCTGTTATGTTCAATCTCCTGTTGCCCGATAGTCCATGCCCAAAGCTCGGCAACCTCTTAAATCTCCTTACACCGGCTCCCGCATTTTCAAGGCTTGAACCGATGCAAGCCGTCCCCGGCCTGTGTGGGTGACGTATTTTCTAGAGATCCAGAGCGCCATTGGAATTGGTAAAGATGAATAAGCTGCTCGCCGTGTCCTTGCGTGGCCGCGTTCTACCGCTACTGAGCTCCCATCGCAACGCTCGTACGGAGGTTGCAGCCTTCCTCCTTGGCCTGCGACTACGGACCTGGGATCAGGACCTGGCGCCGGTGGATGGAACGAGGCAGAGCCCTGAGCGCAAAATGTGGCGATGAGGCCTGCCGCTCCACCGAGCCCGCACACGGCCGTACTGTCTCGTGTCTCTCGAGTGAGTCACGAGGGGTAGAGGGGGGGAGGGCTGCATTGTGCTCGTCCGACTCAGCACCTACACCGTTTCATGTTGTCTTCAACGAGTTTCACGTCCCAGCGGTCCACTGCGCGAGGTGAGACCTGAGTGGTGGCGAGCCCGGCCTCGGGCGTGGCGTGGCATGATGTGCAATGTGGTGGGACGCCGAGGGCACGTTGTATGGCTGTGGTTCATCATGCGCTGATGGGTGTCGGGTAAGGCCGGGCGGGGCGAGCGTGGCCGCTCACGTAGTTCCATCTGCGCTGCGGTGGTGCCTAACGTTAGCGTAGCCCGGGGATTGCTAAGGGACGGGGGTGGCGTGGTGCATGCGGCGCCGTGGGCCCGTCCTTTCACGCCGCGTAGCCTGGGTGTGCGTCCATCCGAGCTTCTGTACCAATCCGTCAGGGTGCAGTGCCGCCCCGAGGTGTGTGCCGAGGGGGGCGGGTGGGACACGCGAGTTGGAGCTTGGGCGTGCGGTCAGCGGCGATGGTGGCATCAACGGCGGGCGCGCGGCGACGCGGTTGGGAGTGCGAGGTCGCGCGCGAGTGCATGCCATTGCGACACGTGTGGGGCGCGCGGTAGACCTCCTGCAGCTCTAGGTGCGCAGATGCGCCACAGGACGTTGTGTGCGGCGGGGTTGGGCGGGCCTGGTGTCCGGAGAGCTCGAAAGGGAAACAACCAGGCCGTTCACACTCGTCCATGAACATGGACCGTTAAACCCTAATATTAGTAATTGTGGGCATAAATATTATATGAGACTCGGAAACTGACAAGTTCTGCTTGTCGTCGGCCACACTCACAGCGTCGGGTACATCGGGTAGATATAGATCGTCGTTCCGATGCATACGTCCGTTCCGCATTGCTTTCCGGCGTTCTCTGTGTGCATTTCGCAGCGTCGACTATTCTGTGCGCATGCGTTCGAGCAGTATGGGGCCGTGTTTTTGTTATACTGCTCTCACGCCGTCTGTTGTCGTTTTGTCCTTCTTTTTCACTTGTTCCTACCATGTGTCCCTTCACACCTAGAATGCACCTTCCAAGTTTACGAACCGCCTTTCACGTCTTTGTCCAGGAAGAGCAGCCAGGCTTCCTCCGTCGCGTCGGGCTACTGTACGTCTTCCGGCTACGGAGCATATCCGAGTGTCCTGCATTCGGCGGGGCCCGCCTGCCATCGGGGTACTCGACACCGTACCACTCTCTGCGCCCCTCCGCGCGCATCCGTGAGTCGGGCATCATCCGTCACGTCTTCCCCCGCGCTTTTGGGCGCGAGTCTGGGCGCTGAGGGACGGTGTTTGTCGAGAAGCAGCACGACGGCGTCGCAGCGTGTGCTGTGCCGGACCGCGTCAGGGGGTAGTTCCAGCAGCCGCGCTGGGACGGGTGCCGGAGATGCGTCGGCGGGCGTGTACGAGGGAAGGGAGAGCACGGTGCTTCTACCTTGTGCCGCCGTACTCGCCGATGCAGTTGCCGTGGATGCAGATGTGTTTTGCAGGTATTTGTCGTAAGGGATGAGATGGTATTTGCCGAGTGTGAGGTGGAGGAGTAAATGGAATCACCGTGAGGAGACAAGTAAAAAAATTTTTTTTTTTGGAATAGTAATTAAATTTAGATATAGCATTGTGGATTGTGGACGCGTCCTTGTTCGTTGTGGGTTGACATGGTGCATGGTAATATCACGTGATGGATATATTTTAGGGTGGTTAGTGGGTCCATGGGCGCCGTCATGGACGAAGTGCGGTCGGGCCTGGAAGGGGTGTCCAGAGAGCAATGGCGTCCCTTTCGGTTGTACGTTCTCTTGCACTTAGTGCGTGACGACGTCGGCGGCCAGGACGGAATCCCGCTTGCTTACCTAAAGGTATGTCACGGTTTGAACAGAAGTCACGTGACGGACGCGAAGGTTTGTTGAAAAACCAACGCTCAACTCCGCTCCAACTTCCGAGGACGTTGTCTCCTTCCACACGCGCAATCACCTCACTACTACATTATTTTGACACCTCATCGGGACGCCTGTGATCAATGCCCAACCCTACCTTTTCCATTTTTCTAGACGAGAACGCCTCATCCCAAGCGATGTCCCATTCGAACTCGACGTCTTCTCATAAATGCAAGGTCCTCCGTGACCTTCCAGCACCGGCCACCAAAGAAAATGTCAATCCCCTAACCGGTCTTTCTTTCGATAGTGGACCGCCACTAAAAAAGCGCAAGCCATCATCATCCTCTGCACTCAAGGTTAAACCCTTCCCCTCGTCGTCTAAAATAACCTCGAAATCCAAAAGGCTCCCATCTTCCAAGGACAAGGGAAAGAAGAGGGCTGTTCTTGGAACTAGTGGAAACCGACATGCTACCGGTAGTACAGATGGGTTTAATGCCAGTGACGCCGAACAGTCGCAGACCGCGCTAGGCAATCGCAGAGCGTATGAATTCACCGTCATGCCACTTGCCAATGTCACTCAGGCGTATGATGAGAGCGAGGCCACAGGGGCTGTTGCCCGAGCAAATCTCCGTGCCCTTGAGGATGATCCATCAGGATTGGGCATGTCAATCGATGTGGTGGCTGAGGAGGTACGTCACTCATGTGGGCAACATTGGCAGCGCTTTTACATATGTTCCAGAATAACATTGAATTATGCGAAGCGACATCCAACGAAGTATTACCAGCACGAGCTATTATCGCGACAGAAGCGTAACTCACTCACCAACAACTGACAAGCTACATCTATATTCACCGGTCTTGCGATACACCACTCATCCCATTCCATTTCCTTATACATTTTGCATATGCTCTCGCTGTGTCACCCCCATCGGAACACTGGAACTCTTGCTCTCCATCCTTGTTCTCCTGTTCCCGTGATGCCCTCCTGTATAACATCTGGCTTCGCGTTTCATTCCATCCATGCACACTTGTCACAGTTCTTGCTTTGTAGTTGATTCGTGCAAAACATACAAGGACGATACCCCCAAAGGTTAACTTGGATGTGCTTTGGTTCACGTGAAGTACGCGTGCACCAATCGCAAATACGTTTACCTAATTCTGATGCTGTGTTAATTATTACGGGTATCATGATGGTTGTACATGTGGTCCTCATAACAGCACCACGAGCACTAGGAGAATACATAGAATTACAATCAAAATGCCAATGCACCACCCAGACTTTGTCTCTGCCAAAAGCTAGATAGTCAGCATATAGGGCGTTATTTTTCGCTTAGAGTAAAGGCTGATAGCCCACCTTCTGTGTCCCGGATGAACTTTTTCATTTTCTTCATGGCGTCACCCAACTTAGTCTCTGTTCGATCCACGTTACCTTCTAAATCATGTAGCATTCTGTAAAAATCGACTTTCAGTCCACCCCAACGATTCTTTAAGATAATAAGAAACTCACTCGTTATGTTCCCCAACCTCTTGACCCATTAACCCCGCTTGTTCGGCCAGTGTCGACAGTGTACCCGAAATGGAAGTCAAAGTATGGTCTTGCTGCTGCATTAACATCTGTGGATGTAATGTGAGTGAGAGCCAATCTATACCGAACAAGGAACTAGCCTGCTGCTCTTCCCTGGACCACTGAGCCTGATCGTCAGACGGCTCTGGTGCCGGAGTATCTGGGCCTTTTCGAATGCTTGGCATGGAGGAGAGGGCCGGTACCCCCGAGACCTCCTGACGCATGTTCTGGGTTATACGGTGTCCAGTTGAGCATTCATTCCAGGGCAACTGGGACTTGTACAAGGTGCGTACCTCGACCGCCTTCCGCACCTGTCCAACATACTTCCGCCGTTCTGCTACTTCCCGTTCTTCCAACCCAAACAATCGACCACCAGTCTCTTCCACTATACTGGATGCACAGCATGTTCAGACACGATTTCAGCGGGGCAATGGAGTACATTAAGCACCGATATACATACCGGACACTTTCTTCAAGGTCCTCTAAGTCGGCGTCTAGGGCCGCTAATGTCGCTTTAAGCTGAAGATGGTTGAGCCGGGCACATCAGCGGTCAGCAAAGCCAAGCTGCCAAAGACATGCCTCATTCCGCGCCCAGTCCAGCTCCTCGCTCCCTTCCGACGCAGTGCTGCGTATTCGCAAGTACGAGGCTCTCAGGGTTCCTGCGGCCTGCAAGGAAGTTTCTATCTCAGCTTTTACAGCATGATAGGGATCCGTCGACATGGACGTGGCCAAGGCGTAGCACCTCGAGACTTACATAAGCTAACGGACACAGCTTATGGCATTCTTTATTCTTTGCAGGCACTGGCGTTACTTGTCTCCAGACGCTGCAGTGTCTTCAGGTTTTACCTACCAGGGGCCTTTGTGTAAAAATTATGACAACTCGCTTGTTTGGTATGCTTCAAAATTTTTGACTGTTCATGCCACCTTATTCAGTGTAAAGACACTGTGCCGTGTCTGGTGCGTGGTATCAAATTGCAGACAAACTACTGGGCATCAGTGATTACTGAGTAATCATCTAATTAGCGAAATTTGCCCAGCAGTTTGTCTGGGGTTTTGCGCGCCGTCTCACAGGAATCGGGATTTACGCCCACACAAAGGATTTGCCGACACGATAGCAATTAGCGCCAGGATACTGCACCCAGTGATGCTGACATGCCAAGCAGGGAAAGTTGACCATTTACGCGTCTCTACTCTCGCCATGCGATCCAATGTACATTGTTTCTACTGTTTTCTCCATTTGTTGTATTACTGACGATGCTGTCAGTTACCCAGTACCCAGTCCCCATGCATGTTTCTTGGTCTATCTCACTTTCCAGCAGGATACAACCTGTCAGATCCTCGGATCGGCAGCCAATTGTACAGCGCTCGATTAGGAGCCCCAGGCCTGTGACACTTAGTCCGAAATAAGCTTATCTATACGCGCTGACATTGCCGACTAGGTGGTTGTATTGTAGATACAGTATACTCACAGTAATTCAAAGATACCTTCTCTTTAAGCCATCCACTTTCCAGCGCGATGGACCCCATTGTGTCTGCAGATGCAACTCACAGTACAGATTATAAGGGTCGAAAGACTCTAGCCGTGGTGGGGCTGGGAATGGTCGGCATTGGTATGCTACCAGATGTCTTATTAAACTCCAGCTGGATTCTTGATGCGGCTCATGCAGCTTTCATTGAAAAACTGTTGGATCTCGACGACAGAGGGCGTTACCGTATCGTGACTTGCGGCGAAGAGTCGTACCTGGCCTACAATCGTGTGCGTACGAGCATTCTATCGCTGCTATTCGCAGTAATTAAGCATAGAGCGTCCTAGGTTGGCTTGACTGACTACTTTCAACATCGATCTGTTGAGAAACTGTACCTGAATAAGCGTGAGTTCTTTGCCTCAGCTCACATCGATCCACATTGACCCTTTGGGTTTTGCCAGCCGAATGGTATGCCGCGCAGAATCCTGATCGCTTCTTGCTTCATCTCAATGAGCAAGTCACCTCCATCGATCCTGATGCTCACCTTGTCACCACGTCCGAGAACCGCATCATCCCTTACGATTTGCTTACGATCGCAACTGGCTCAGATGCAGCCCTCCCACCCTGTATTACTAAAGAACAAACCAATACCATTAAGGGCGTGTTCGTATACAGAAACATTTCAGACCTTGATAATCTTATGGCGTATGCGGGACGAGAGGCTATCGTCGGTACCAGGAGCAGGGCCGTAGTTGTGGGTGGTGGTTTGCTTGGCCTTGAAGCAGCCAAGGCCATACACGATCTGTAAGTGCATTCGTGTGTTTAGTGTGCGCTTAGCCTAACCCTGCCCAATGGCCACCTCAAGCCCAACGAGACTAGACGTGACGATCCTTAACCGCTCGGCATTTCCGTTGTCGCGTCAGGTCGACGCCGAAGCCGGCAAAATGGTCCTGAAGCGCGTAGAGGCCTTGGGCGTCCAGGTTCTTACCCACGTTTCTGTAGACAATGTCTGCACCTCTCGCAGTGTCGATGGTGAACTCTTCACCGGCCTTAATCTGTCTGATGGAACACACCTTGATGCGCAGCTTGTCGTGTTTGCAATCGGCATCACTCCCCGAGATGAAATAGCACGTAATGCGGGAATCCAGTGTTCTAGTAAACGGGGGATCGTTGTGAATGACGACCTGCGCACTAGTGCCCCAGACGTATACGCAATCGGTGAATGTGCTAGTTGGAATGTAAAACATTTTCTCCCTCATAAAGCTGTTCTGATGATATGTGTAGGAGACTACCTACGGCCTCATTTCACCTGGAAGTACGTTCGTTATACGTCGTAATCTCCTGGCATTGAGGCCCTCGCTAATCCCGCATCCCAGTTGAAATGGCCGACATTCTGGCATTCAATCTAACACAGACAGATTCCGTCAACGGTCCTTTCAAAGGGAGAAAGATGAATAATCCCGACCTCTCGACGAAGCTTAAGCTCATGGGAGTCGACGTGCGCCATCTCGTGATAGGGTTGCTCATGTCTAATCCGCTTCGCTGTAGGTAGCATCATTCGGCGATTACTTTGCAGATAAGCGTATGGCTGAATCTGAGTCAATGGTCCAAATCAAGAGTCGGCAAGAGACGAAGGCAAATCTGGAGAGGGGAAATGGCCACAGTGCTGATTCGGTCTGGCCTATCTATAATGACCAAACGAAGGACACCGTGAAAGCTAAGATTGAAGCCGACCGTGACCTCGCACGCACGGGGCAGTACGAGCGTAGGGCTGATACGTCCCAAAGGAGTGGCAGAAGGGATGTGGGCGATCAAGTGGTGCAATGCTTAATTTACAAGGATCCGTTCGCGAATGTATACAAGAAGTGCGTCCTGCTGGTTGTCTCAAATATCCTAACAGCTTTATTCTCGTAGATATATCTTTACCGCTGATGGCAAATATCTCCTTGGAGGTATGATGATCGGTGACGTAGCAGGTTGATTCTATGACTATAACACGTCCTCGGTTAGTACGACTTACACTCATGCAATAAAGATTATATCAAGCTGGTAGCGATGGTCAAGAAACGAGTAAGCTGCAGCTTACCCTTCTCCATGCGTGGTATATTTGAACTCTCATCTGGCATAGAAACCTCTGGAAATAGCACCTGGTGAGCTCATAGTGGGCAGCCACGCAAGTAGTGATGATGGCGGAGCCGATCTCGACGACGACACACAAATCTGCAGTTGTCATGTAAAACAAGTCCTCTTTGTGGTGACATCTGAACTCATTGCACCTCAGAACGTCTTGAAAGGTTCAATCAAGGCATGTGTGACTGCCGGAATTGACAGCATTACCGGTGTCAAAGCTAAGACAAAAGCTGGAACTGGTATGTTCATTTCATATCATGTGTTATCTATGGATAATACTGTTCATAAGGTTGCGGTGGCTGTCTTCCAATAGTCACTGGCATATTTAAAGCCGAGATGAAGAATGCTGGCAAGGCGACGAATAATGATATCTGCGGGCACTTTGCCATGTCCCGGCCAGATCTGTTCAATGTTGTTAAGTGGGTTTTGTATTCTATAATTTGAATATTTGCGTACTTACTATTTATTCAGGATCAAGAAACTCAGGAGCTTTGGGGAAATAATGGCGGCATGTGGGGTCAAACAGGATGCTGTGGGCTGCGAAGTGTGCAAGCCAGCTATTGGCAGCATCTTATCGTCGCTTCTCAATGAGCCCATATTAAATCTGGTCCATCATCAAAACCAGGATACAAACGATCGGTATGGGACCTCTCAGCTTCAACGTGGCATGAAAAAACTCACTGCCGCGATTCTAGCTATCTAGCCAATATCCAACGCAATGGTAAACAGTAGCATGGCCTCGTTCTGACTCAATGGCTAACCCTTCGCACCAGGTACATTTTCGGTTGTCCCAAAGATAGCTGCCGGAGAGGTGCTCATTGCCCAGAGCGGTGCACTATTGGGCATTAATGAACTTAAATCCTCTAGGTAACTCCTGAAAAATTGATAGTCCTCGGACAGGTTGCAAAGAAGTGTAGGTAACCATATGCTTGGGGAAGTGATTAGGTGAACAACTCTAATGAATAGATGGTCTGTATACCAAAATCACCGGCGGACAACGCATAGGTATTTCTGCTTAGCGTTTTAGCCATACGTAGCTTCTCTCATTAATCTTCACAGACCTTTTCGGGGCTCAGAAGCAGGACTTGCCTGATATCTGGGTAATATTGCGATTATTCCAGCCCGACCCTGGTTACTGAACACACTCAGGAGGAGCTTGTAAATGCCGGTTTTGAGTCGGGGCATGCATATGGGAAAGCCCTTCGTACGGTGAAGTCTTGCGTTCGTTGAGTATTCTTTCCGTCAAGAACGTTCGTTCACATGATGGCGCAGGTTGGGACAACGTGGTGTCGGTATGGAGTAGGGGACGCTGTCGGGCGTACGTCCCATTATATTGCCTTATTCTTTCATTAATCTTCTTTCATTGATCTACTTGTCCTGCAGTCGCAGTTCAGCTGGAAGAGCGTTACAAGAGTATACGGCATGATTGACTTTCCTGATGTCATTGATGCGTGCTGAAAAGAGTCATAGATCCCCACATAAGATGAAAGGCGGAGTATCTGGATGCGTGCGCGAATGTGCGGAAGCACAGAGCAAAGATTTCGGTCTCATCGCGTCCGATAAAGGCTGGAATGGTGGGTCTCGTGACTTCTCATACCGTGGAAATTTTGGGGAGACCCTGTATAGTATATATTGCGGGAAATGGAGGCGCAAAACCACGCCACGGTACGCTTTTTGCGACCAATGTGCCCCCATCGAAGGTCGTCCGTATCATCGATCGTTACCTGATGTTTTACATCCGCACCGCCGATAAACTAATGCGCACTGCTCGGTGGGTTGAATCGTTCGAGGGTGGGGTCCAGGTGTGTTCTAATATGCTCTCGACGTTCTGCGCCGTGTGTTAATGTCGTCATATTCAGAAACTCAAGAAGATCCTATTAGATGATGAACTCGGAATCTGTGCCGACTTAGAGCGTGAGATGGATGCTCTTGTTGGCACATATGCCGATGAGTGGACGGCTGTTGTCAAGAGTCCTGAACGACGAAAGCAGTTTCGTCAATTTGTGAACACCAGTGAAACGGTGCTCGGGACGGAACTGATTACCGAGCGTGGTCAGAAACGGCCAGCAAACTGGGCGAACGGTGATGTCAAACTTTTGAGGTGAAAATGCTTTCTCTGACATTATAACAGATTTTGGTCCAGCACGAATCAATATATCCCACATCCAAACCCCACGGTCCCAGTGGTTGTGGAGGCGAGTCGCCAGTGACAACGATCTGAGTCCGACTGATGCCGGAACTACGTACGCCTCACCATGAAGTTAGTTTCTCTCCAATGCTCAGCCGGAATTAGGTCTATCGCTGTCAAATATGGCGACACACCGCTTGCCATTTTCCATGTACCGAAACGCGGGTACTATGCCACACAGGTTGGTCTCATACCTTTTTATATGAAGCATATTTACATGTGTTCCACATAGCAAATGTGCCCGCACAAGCGTGCGTTTGTCCTAGACCACGGTGGGTTTGTCTTTCATTTAGTAGCTCCTTTCTCGCGGCAGTCTCATGCATAGATCATAGGAATCATTGGAGACGATACCAATGGCAATCTTTATATCTCATGTTGGTGGTCGTTAGGCTTTCACCTAGAATTATCTCAACGTTTACTGGCAGGCCCGATGCATAAGCGGAATTACCAGCTTGAGACTGGAGCTTGTCTAAACGATGACAATTACTCTATTCTCACCTTCGAAGTCAAGCAGGAAAATGGTAGTATATTCCTTCTCCTCCCAGAGCCCGAAGAGCTGGACAAAATACTTGGGACTAATAAATGGATCGTTCGGGCGACAACCTCGCAGCTGCACACTCCAGGCATGGCAACTCAGATTGAGTCTGTTGGACTGGATGGACGACTCGGACAGGGTTGCACTGAAGGATGTGGAGGTGGCAAGTTGGAATGGTAAATTTAACCTGACGTAGGATCTGCACTTTCCGCTATTTAATCGACACGTGTATTGCAGTAAGTGCACAGCACGCTTATACTTACATACCTCCCAGGGTCAGATCAAAGAAACATCAGGAGTATTACACAGGCGCCGAATTAAATCCCAATGTCAAGGTGACATTAGGGAAAGCTGAGGAAAGAACCTTGGCCACTGCGGATTCGCTGACGAGTCAAAATACCCATCACCATTACACTCGGTCCTCGAAGGTTCGGGGTCGCCTACGCGTCCATTTAAAGCTGGGCCATGGCGCCAGGCAACATACTAGTAGGATGGCCCTCAGCCTCGTCTGTCCCGAGCATATATACGCTCCTAAAGGGAGGTCCAGCTAGAACAACCTCGCTCGACTCCCAGAGACCGCTACCCGTAGGAAATCCAGTAATAATACCACCAGAACCGTAAGAGTCAGGCTGACCGCACGTCGCCCTGTCTTCCCGGCGAGCGGCCAAAAGCAATCCGAAGGCTGTGCGTACAATGTTTTTCAAGGACTGCTCCAACGTAGATGCCACTTAGGGCACTGGCAGAGAGTCATTCAAGCTGATGACTGGATTTTGGTCTCAGGAAAACAACACCCATCTCGACGTTTGTCGTTTGTTGGTGGTAAGTAAGGCCTGATTACCCTTCCGGGAAAACACGTCATGCCGAGGTTAAGACTGAGAATACGGGTACTAAGTAGCCATGCCTTCGACGAACCGGATGCTCCTTAGAACTTGGTTAAAACGTTACGTGTCTCGAGACGAGAGTGGGTTTCGAGAGTGGGTTTCGAGGTAGGTTTCGAGGTAGCTTTGCAGTAATACGTGACAATGGCATGGAAACCTGGTTGGCAGCAACAGCCGACGAACTGGAACGCACAGCTTGAGGGTGTCCACTGGCTCCTAGTAGAAGCGGTCTCTTGCCCTCAACTGAGATGTTGTCCGTATCACTGTTATCCACAGAGGGTACCGCCGCATTACGCAACGATGTTGTTGATAACGGGACATTTGGTGCAGATTCGACGCAGCCGTTCTGGGCCTGGCTGGACATGTTCGAAGTTGAACCCGCTTTGCGCTTATTTACCACGGAGGAAGACTCCCGCCATCCTGGGAGTTCTCCAATCAGTTGTCCACATTGACTTGCCGTAAGCGTAGACGACGATGAGTCGCATTCGGTGGCATTTTGCAAAGATGGTGTGGTAAAGGCGTGAGTACCATCAGACGACGCGCGAGCATGGATGGACTCCTGCGATATGGAAGGACAAGCAGCACTTGCAGAGGTGTCGCTGACCGGGTGTAATGGCTGACACGTTCAGGTGTTTAAACGGTCAACCATGAAATGAGAAGACGTCGGAACTGATAACTTACTAAACGCTGACCATTTCTGTCGATATCTGAATTAATTTCTATATCGGCCTTGAATCTCTTAGGCGGTCTTTCTGGACAGTCATGCATTGTCTTTCCCGTCGCCAGTGGAGAACAAATGGATGCCTCCGGGAGACTTGGCGAGTCCGTCGAAACAGAATCCGATGCGCTTTTCGTACCACCTCTGACGGCTGGGACATTCATAGACGGCCGGAATTGATGTGTTTCGTATGTTCTGGTATCACTGCCAGCCATCTCGCCGCGCATAACATCGAGAACGCCCCGAACAGCGTTGGGCAGGCGGACGGGTCCTGTCTGATCTCTGAGGCGATTACGAAAGACCTGCATGAGTTCAGAAACAGAAAGAAAAGTTAGAAGAATCTCCAGCTGGCAAAGCTGACTATGAATGGCGGCAATAGACAGCTGGCCCAGGTCATGGGCGGGAGTATGTGCTGCAGCCCTGGGGAGAAAAAAAGAGACGAGACCAATCACGGAGGCTATGGTGATGGTATTCCCGGGTGGTGAGTATGGGAGTGAGTCTCGTTGTGGATTATGAGGTGGCGACGGCGGGGGCCAGTGTAAAAGTAAGGACTTGATGCGAAAGCGTAGGATGTGGGAAAATTCCAACGGCGTCATCATGTCCAATAATTCCCGGAGAGAGATCTGTAGAGAGGTTAGACTCCTGGAGGGTATGTGCTCGTTTCTATTAGGAGATGCTGTGGCAGCATCAGACGCAAGCCTTGGAGTCTCGGCACACTTGCTAATAGCGGGGTGGACCATGCTGAGCAAAAGGAACCAGTTCAGGACTTACTGTAAGGCTTAAGTACGCCTGAGCCGGTCGTGAGTACAAGGGCAGTGAAGCAGATGTAATTATCGTTACTAATACACCTTTGTCCGCATGGGCATGTAGATGCATCAATTCTGATAAGTAACCTCAGTCCGATGCCCCCTTGTCTATAAAGACCTCTCTGTACCACTACCATCTCGCCAACAGGGCGCAGGCGCTGCACGCCTATTGCCAGCAACCCCGACAACCTTGCCTCCGTCAAACTAAACCCTCAGCACAGAATATCCTCGGCGGACCCGCAAGGTTACTCCACCAACGACTGGTTGGATTCGGATGACTTACCCACCAAGTGGGCCTCAAGTGCACAATGTGCTGACTTTGTACGTCCCCCCACGGCTGTCTGCCTACCTCTGTATTTGCGTTGCCTGCATCCCTTTCTCTGTATGCCCCATGTGCCGGCGGCGGGAGCGAGTGTGAAAGTAGGCATTTATGCGAAGGCGTACAATATGGAGAACATGTCCAGTAATGCACAGAGACAGGTCTGAAGTTCATGTAGAGAGGTTAGGTTATGTACTCATTTCTTGGAGAAAAGGTAAAGGGAGAGGATGTGGGGGAAGTTGGCTGCTGTAATGGTATTATTGGAAATGTATCTGTTGTCAGGGGTGCGCCTTGGCAGATTCAATGTTGGACTACTAGGAGATGCTGTGGCAGCCAGGAATGGCTGGTTGAGTCTCGGCACACTTCCTAATAGCGGGGTGGACCATCCCGAGCAAAAAGAGCCAGTTCAAGAGTTAAGGCTTAAGTACTCCCGAGTACCGGTCGTGGCTAATGAAAGTGAGCACCGAAGCTGCCACATGAATGATCATGTAATTATCGTTACTAATACACTTTTGTCAGCGTACGTTCACGCCGTACGCCTCTACCATGAACGGAATGCCACTGCTGAGCCACCCACCTCCAGAGAATGGCTTTGACGAACCTGCTTGCAGGAAGTGCAACAAGGAATTCAATTTCTTGTTCAATCGTCAGAAGCGTTGTAATCATTGCGGTTCGTGTGTAATATAGCGGGTGTGCAAACCGATGACCACGTAGATCTCCAGGATATGCATTTTGTTCCTCTTGCGCCGACTTCCAAGCCCTTATGCCTCGTCCTGGCGCTGATAGGGGATACGAGGCACTCCCTGTCTGCTCCTATTGCATGGATATGCTATACAGTGAGTGTTAACATACAGTAAGTATATTTGGGAAAGCTCATCAGGCATGGTCGTTGGATTTAGTAACTGCAAGTAGCAAGAGCAAGCTCCGGAGTCTGCCATTATCCACGCTGCGGTCGTATATGAGGGCATATGACATCCGCACGAGCGGTGCAGCACTAGAGAAAGATGATCTAGTGGAGGCCATCTTACGTGCAAAGGTATTGAGCCACTCACATCGATCACTCAGTATGCTATATTCCACGCTTTTGTAGGGCTCGAATGGATGCTTGCTCCCAGCTCACGAGGTGAGCCGTGTAGAGCTGCTTCCCGAATCTTAACTGATGTGGATACAGGACTATTACCGCAAACATTCGGTTCCGCAGAAGATCGGTGAGCGCTCTAGGCCCAGGAGTTTCTTCTCGCGTTCTGCTCGTCCGGAGACATCAGCTCCGGCACCCCAGCCACAGCAACGACAACACGGACCCCCACCTGGTTCTTCCCAACCCCAAGCAGGTGCGGCGCCCCCACGGTATCAACCCCAACAACAGCACCATAATGCTCCTTCACCCCAGACGCCCTCACAGCCGCGGCCGTTTCGTCCCAATCCGCCTCCTGCGCCCCAATCACCCAGACCTGATCCACGCCGTGCGGAACCCTCCAGACCCCCACATTCATCTAGACCTTATCCACCCCATGCAGAAGGCTTCATACCCTCAGCTTCACAGACAAATTTTCACTCTCGACCGCCTGGAGCATACCCGACTGAAAATCGGTCCCACCCACGGCAGCCACCGCCACGGCCACGCTCCGCGGCACCCACCGTGCCCCCTACGAGGCCTCAAGCTCCGCCACCTCCAGTACCGTCCTTAGACTCGTTGCTTCAGATGACTCCGGATGAAATTGCGCACCTCTCTATTTCGACATTGAAATCCATTCTTTTCCAGAACCGCGTCAATACCTCTTTAGGTGTCCTTGAGAAGCAGGATCTGGTGCGTAAAGTTGTCGCATTGGTGACGGATGAGAGGCGAGACAGAGAAATCAAAGAACGAGAGGAACGGGAAGAGGCAGAGAGAATGGAGTGGGCAAGGAGGGAAAGGGAGGGGGAGGAAGTGGAAAGGAAAGCCGCCGAGAGAGAGCGTAAGTTAATGGAGGAGCGTCTGCGCCATGATGGTCAGGCAAAACCGGGCGAAGACGCGGGATCAAAGAACACTACAAATGTCCCCAAATCCACGTCTGATCCTTCGTCATCCTCATATACTTATCCCGAAAGTGCGCACGATGGACTGTGCGTGATATGTCAGGACGAGCATGCTAATATGGCCATTGTTGACTGCGGGTGCGCTAGCTTTGCCAATTACCCGTCCATAGTTGACTTATACATGCCTGAAGCCATCTTGCACTTTGTAAAGGGTGTTCGGAAATTGTAATGAAGACCACCCGTGAGTGTCCTCTCTGCAGGACGCGGATTGTCACAGAGCAGAGACTACTACGCATTTTTAAGAGCTAACCATCTCTGCTTCGTTTCTGTTCTCCTGTGGGCTATGGGGGCTTAATGATGCTGAGAAGTTACATTGTACACTATCCACAATCTATCTATTTGGGTTACCCTTAGGACTAGAGAATGTTTGTTCTCAATAAAGTATTCTCTGATATCGGGGACACAGTTTATAAAATGGCGCATGCTGTGGAAATTTACGCTAGCTAGAGTAAATCTCGTAAATTTCATATGTAGTAAATTTTAGTTGGACACGTCAATGAACATGGAATAAGCGCCTCAGCCACTGTTCTCGGTAAGTATCCTCTCCATGAGACCGCCTTCATTCGGCTGTCTTGCAGTTCTTTGGGCTCTTGTGGATTTGACATGGCTCGTGTATGCCTCACCCCCAGTTAAGGTGCAATTACGATCGTCGTGGCCCCGTCCGAACCTACTTCTAGAAATATTGTGAGTGTTTGCTTACCTTGTTCCGCTACATCTAGCAGTTAATAACCATAGCCAACAGAGAGACAGCTAACACCGAGACTCCTGACACGTTCCATCCTTTGCTGGATCTCCTCATCTCTCCAGATGTGTTTCCTCAATCCCTGGAGGCTCTTACAAACAAAGCTATTCACGACGTTTCAGTGCGCACACTATTGAATCATGGCTACCTGTCTCAGCCCGGAGCAATAGACTCCTTCGAAATTTCATTATCCCTGCATGCGGCAAGTCCAAAGATAGAAGCTATGTATGAGTACTACCGCGATAATGAGCTTGCGGTAACGCCGCTAGTTGACGGCGAATCGGCTGATGATTGTGCGGGGTCGTGGGTAGAGTGGTATGGACGCCGTGTCTGCAATGTGGATACTCTCCGCCGTTTGATGGAGCTCAGTACTTTGGAATTTCAGAGTGGAACGTCGGCATTTGTGTACGTGGATGTTTAATTGCAGCGTTGAATGACTTGATAATCGCTACAGTCCATCAAATCAAACGAAGCATCTCTCATTCGATCATATATACCCTCCAGCGTCAGGATTATTGCATCCCCCTTCGAGCACTGTAATCCTTTATGGCGATATCACCTCAACCAACTTGCGTCCTCTTCACAGTTATATTTATTCCCTCGCGAAGGAAAGCCCACCCCGATTGCGATATATCTATCGTCACATACCTCCTGATACCAGGAATGCCCCTCCTGTTCACCTTTCGGGCTATGGTGTCACCTTGGACCTTAAAAAGATGGACTACTTGGCATTGGACGACCGCAGACATTCGCGGGGGGTAGTAAGTAGTGCGTACGATACTTGTTTCAAATATGGCTTATGTTTGTTAGGTCACGTAGCATCTACGAGTGATGACTCCGATCCAGGGGAAGCTGTCAAAAATGTAATCGATGACCCATTCCACGTCCTGGGGGATGCAGGCGATCCAGTTGACTTGAGCACGCCCCTTGACGAGGAAGAAATATCCCGTACGCCCTCCCCTCTTTTACAGATTTCGTTCCTGTGAACTGTTGGTTAGGCATCGGAGTCAAATGTGCCCAACTTGTGATGGCATCTCCTGATCCACTAAAAGCCCTCACGAGTCTCTCCCAAAATTTCCCAAAATATGCGACTTCCATTGCACGCCGTGTCACTGTCGATTCAGCGTTGTTGCAAGAGTTGCAGAACAACTCGCAGATAGCTCCAGAAGGTTTGAGTATGGTTTGGCTGAATGGGGTGGTGATACAAAATACGGATGTCAATATTTTTAGGTAAGGCATTTTTCTGAACCATTATTAACACACTGCATTCGTCACTATGTAGCTTAATTGGCCATTTACGCAAGGAGCGCGAAATCATCGGTCAAATCAGAGAACTGGGCCTCTCAGCACCTCAGGCGGTTGATCTGCTGACTCATGATGCTATCGTTGTATCTCAAGCAAGCAGTCATGTCATTGACGGTATTTTTGATGCGAGCGATCGAATAGAGGAAGGCGCCATTATTGTGTGGTGGAATGATTTGGAAAAAGATAGTCGGTTGGTTGTCCATCCGATCTACATTTCATAGCTCTTATTCCCCTTCACGATAGATATGCCCAGTGGTCACCCACGTTACAGACGGTATGCAATTCCTCAAAATCTTTGACGAACATCTGGTTATATCTGTATCCCAGCTGCTGCGGCCAGTTTATTCAGGGCCGTTCCATACTATCAAGCGAAACTTGCACAACACTGTCCTTCTGCTCGATTTGTCGCAGCGCGCCAGTCTAACATGGATTACCGGTCCAATTTCCACTATCATTCAAAGAGGGTTTCCTTTCCGATTTGGTGTCGTGCCTCTGGTGGAGACAGAGGAAGGTGTGTAACTTTCCCTGGTTTAGTCGTACATTGGTTCAATTTAGCTTGCGGTGTCAGGGCTAAGAGCTGCTCGACTCTTTTATTATCTCGTAAAGGCCTATGGGCGAGCCCAAACCATGTCGTTCCTGAGGAAGGTAAGCTTGTAACTTCTTGACTCCCAAGGTAGCCCTGACCTCAAGCGCACGCTAGTTGCTTCAATCACCCAATCCTAGCTTTGACTTTGATCTAGCCCGTGCTGAGTTCCACGCTTTGGCTACTAGTACCGATGCGTATCCGGAAGGCGATGATGAGAGCACCAAGAGACTACCCTTTGATACCGTCATCGGGCTTCCCGGTTCACCTTCAAGCCCGTACATTACGAACACAATAGACAATGCCCGCAGGTATGCTAACAGATTAGGCGCTAGTCTAAAAGCATCCCCCCAAGGTCATGCGTTTATAAATGGAAAGCATGCGGACATAGCAGAGGTATCATCCAGTTCTTTTCAATATGCGATGGGAGCTCACAGGTGTTTCAGGATTTTCTCAACACCCTTCAAGCGGAAACTGCGCAGCAGACACAGTACTTGCAAGAGCAGGTACGTGAGCTGTGGACCGAAGAAACCTAAATGCTCAGTCTGAGCCAGGTACATGCTGGCAATCTCACAGATGCCTCAGACGTTTCAGTATACTTCTACGACTTGCCAACCACTGCCACGAGGCGGAACCGGCACATAGCCACTGGGACAGGCAGCTTGAAAGTGGCCAATCTACCTGAGGTCTTTTCCCGTTTGAAAGTTCAACCTGTGCCATCAGATTTTATCTACCCTGGTTGGCGTCCACCCACATGCTCGTTTATCAGCTCGTCTGATGTGTTACCTTCTGTTCCTAGCGTCCAAAATCTTCACGCCTGTATCCATATGGATAGTGTCAGACTTCGACAAGAACCCTGGGGAAAGACTACTCAAAAATGCCCTCATCTCAATGGTATGACCCATAGCTGGAGATAAAAGGAGGACACACTGACACCTTACAGAGAGAGGATGTGAATTATCGCATCGCCCTAGTTCATAATCCCTCAGACGTGTCGGACCAGACACGTCCAAATTCGAGCAGTGTCTCTTGTAAACTGTCGCGGTTGCATGCTGCCTTGGCTTTAAATCAAACAGATCCAGCAGACCTGCTTGCCGTCCTCGACCAGTGGGACCAGATTGAGTCCGGCGGTGCACACACAGCCCTTTTAGAACGGTCGCCATCAGTTCGTACTGCCCTTTTAGCGAGCCAGGATGGCGCAGCGGAAACTTCTTGCCTCAATTTTGTCGAATCCGGCCGTTTGTTCGCCCGAGATCTGGGCATCGCTCCAGGACAGCAGTCGTTGGTTGTTAACGGTCGGGTGTGCATCCATTATTCTAAGTTGTTTATGAAGGACGTGACCTATTAGGCATGTAGATCGTTGGACCGATCGACGAAGCTGAATTTACGAGCGACGACTTCCCAAGTCTTGCGAATTACGAGGTGTCTAAGAGAGCTGATCCCGTGCTGCAAGCCTACACGAACATCACCGGCCGCGAGCCCGCTGACATGGGGTAGGTGGTCGATCTATCATATTATGCAAATACTCATATGATTGTCTAGTGTAAAATTCTCGAATGACGTTGCCATGCTTTCCTCGATTGTGTCTGCAGTGCAGATTCCAGATCCTTCCGCGGAAGGCTTGTTCAACACCCCACAGCGACCGAGGAATCGCTTATATCGTCTACTTCACGAAACTCATTCGTCAGTGTCTCATCATTATCACTGTAACTTGCCAAACTCAAGTGATAACGTCCAGATCTTTCAAGTTTGGCAATATTACCACAGCTCCATATCAGTTTGCGTTCATTCTGGACCCAGTCAGCGAACAGGCTGCTAGATGGACGACACTGATCTCAGTGTGTGACGCCTCTTTTCACGGTTATCACATTAGTCAAATATTTGACTGTCTAGTGGCTCTCAACCCTCGACTCAGTCTACTTGGAAGTGCACCTGAGTCCTGTAGCTTTGCTCTCAGAGGTATTTGACCAACTGTTGGGCCTGACTGGGTATCGGTTGACATTTTGTCTAAGCTCCCACTAAAGCAATTCTATCGATATACTCTACCGCCTCGCTTGACCTTTGATGAAGCAGGGTGCGTTAAGTGTCATTTTATGTAGTTTCCTTCTAATAACACATTTCAGGATGGAGATCCAATCCACCACTGAGTTTAGGGACTTGCCAGCCGACCCCATATATACTCTTGGGATGGACGTGCCCACCTCGTGGCTCGTTCGTCCTCATGAATCTCATCACGATCTAGATAACATCCACCTCGCTTCGTTCACTGGAACAGACCGGTTCGCGGGTGTCGAAGCCATATTCGCCTTGGATTATTTTGTGGTTGAGGGTCATGCCCGTAATGCCGCCACTAATGCACCTCCGCGTGGTCTGCAGCTTCAATTAACAACCAGCAACTCAACCCCTGTTGCAGATACTCAAGTGGTGGCAAACTTGGGTTATTTGCAATTCAAAGTAAAACCAGGCGTGTTTCAATTAGAGATACGAAAGGGGTATGGTCAAGAAGTATTCGAATTAGAGAGCGTCGGGAACGAGGGCTGGAATAGCCCCTCTGTAGCAAGCGCCAGTACCGATATCACACTCACTAGTCTGCAGGGGCTCACCTTGTATCCTCGGTTCCGCACACGGCCTGGAATGGAGGGTGCAGATGTACTTGCGGAACCACGTGGGAGCAAGTCAGCAGGTGTCATCGAGCAGGCTGTGTCTAGGTTGGTCATGTTCGCGGGCTTGATTCTACATCGCTAATCACGCGGCATCAAGCTTCTCGTCAATGTTTTGGCCTGTGAAGCAAGGCCCCATGGAAACGAATCAGGCCGAAATTAATATATTCACAGTAGCATCCGGACTATTATATGAGGTTGGTCCCAATGGAATTACAGACACCAGCCAGATCCTTACCCGAGATTATACAGCGATTTGTCTCCATAATGATCCTGAGTGTACTTCGAAATACCAAGAGTACTGTGAAGTTTTGGTTTATCGAAAACTTTCTGTCTCCTTCTTTCCTTGTGAGTGATCAACCTCCCGCCACAGTGTGGTACTTAAACGTAATCGTCAGGAATTCATCCCACATTTCGCTGAGGCATACAACTTTCAGTACGAACTCGTTACTTATAAATGGCCATCTTGGCTTCGGGAACAGAAAGAAAAGCAGAGGGTTATCTGGGGATACAAGATCTTGTTCCTGGATGTTTTGTTCCCAATGGATCTGAAGAAGGTCATTTTCGTCGATGCTGACCAGATTGTCCGGGCGGACCTCAAGGAGCTTGTCGACCTTGACCTCCACGGAGCGCCGTACGGGTATACGCCAATGGGGGACGATAACACCGACATGGAAGGTTTCCGTTTCTGGAAAACCGGATACTGGAAGAACTTCTTGAGAGACCGGCCGTACCATATAAGGTAGCACAACTGTTCCTATTTGTTGGACAGTGAGAGCTTATGTATCGCCAGTGCATTATACGTAGTTGATCTAGTGCGCTTCCGCCAATTGGCAGCAGGCGTGCGTTAAGGAAATGCCTTTCTTTTTACTGTTTCGATACTGAGTGGCCCTTGTAGGATCGTTTGCGCGGGTCGTATCAGGGCCTATCCGCAGACCCCAATTCACTTTCTAATCTGGACCAAGGTCAGATCTGTTTAAATTACTGCTATTCCTGGCGTGCCCACTTCAGCTCCTCGCAGATCTCCCTAACAACCTGCAGCACGAAGTTCCGATTGTGAGTGATTATGTTGACAGATGCGGAGCGTTCTTCCCTAATGTAATACAGTTCTCACTCCCAGAGGATTGGCTTTGGGTGCGTAATCTGTAACGGAAGAGCGCATTAACTAGTATTGAATACTTCTATCTTTTTGTCGCGACAGTGTGAGACCTGGTGTACGTTTCTGGTCGAGTTTTTCTCAGGCCCATATTCATAAATCATGACATACAGGTAGCAAGGATCGACTCCACCGCGCGAAAACAATTGATCTTTGTCAAAATCCATTGACGGTGCGCATTCCTACTTTTTAGGGTCTGGAAGCCTGTATACTAGTATACTCATCAAAGCCTGCAGAAAGAGCCAAAACTGTCTCGAGCTAGGCAGATACCCGAATGGGAGGAATATGACACTGAAGTCTCGCAATTTGCACGCAAGCTGGCAGATCAAGGCATCATTCGCTCAGCTGCGTACGCAGCCGGTGTCGACACCCTCGCGAGCTTAACATCGCCGATGGCTCCTGGAGACCAGGAGGGTGACAGAGAGACCGAGGTTGTATCTGATCCAGTGGAAGAACAGGAACCTTCAGATTCCAAGAAACGAGACGAGTTGTAAAATGAGTCGGTCGATAATATATATATTATCAAAGGGAAACTACAGCCGAACCCATTGATGTGACAGAAAATGTGACCGATCGCGTTCGAGGTTTAACGTTAAACGTTTAGGTAGGAATGTAAGATGTCCAGGGCCATGAATGCAAGGGGAGATGTCATCTATATGCCCAGAAAAAAAAAAAATGACATGCCAAGCATAGTTATCCGTTTTGTTTCTGCTCCTCCATACTTACTGTATCTTTCAAAGGATAGGACCTTGGACGATATCAGTATTCTGATATTTGATGACTTACCAAATATGGACATTGCATTGGGATTTCGACAATGCGCACTCTTAGACGACGGCGACCTCCAATTTCATCTTGCACAGATCTGATTCGGATGGACGACGCATAAGCTCCCCAAATGTACCTGGAAACTTACTGTTATCGCAGAGATAATCGACAATGCGCCCTCTTAGACGACGACGACCCTCAATTTCATACCTTGCAGAGATCTGTTTCGGATGGACGACGCATAAGCACCCCAAATGTACCTGGAAACTTACTGTTATCGCGGAGAATTATCCCCTAACCAGTACAAGAGACTGCGTCTACTGAGGTGAACACTGTCATTATCCCATAAACACTCAAACGGCTGCAGTGTGTTCCTGAGACGCGAGAGAATATGAAGGGTGTAACCTGGACAGTTGAAGATTTTACCCACAATCGCTGTAACGGCTGGTTGTCAACTTAGACACCTTAATTCTAGAGCGTCCGCCTTGCGCAAATGCCTTCCAGATGAACCCAGTGTTGAAAATCGCACACCACACGGACCGTCAGGGTAGGCAGCGTCCTGCCATCGTACCACTGGTGTGAATGTGGTACCTTTAGGTTCAGAATAGATATGTACAGCGAGCAAGACGAATCAATTAGACCTCACGTTTAGCAAGGGGTAATAATGTAAGAGAGCACACCGATTTTCTTGTCAAAGAGCCGATGAGCATGTCATGTATCAGACAGAATCCCACATTCCGGACAATTGGTTGAACGTTCTAGTTGGAGCGTCGGATTAAAACGGATTCATGATACTGAGGCGACGGGATATTCACGGATATATTGCTGTCTGTCATCCATACTCGGAACACGTTGGACAAGGGCGGTGTCACACTTATGTAAACCCCGTACGTCACAGTCCGCCAGCTCACCAGTTTTTGTAACGGGGGTAAGTAGGAGATTTTAAGGCCCTATAGCTGTCATCATCCTTAACAAGATCTTTCTCACAGACGATGTCCGATCAACAGAAGACCGCGCCTCAGGACATCCGGAATGTCGCCGACTTCCTACGAAATGGCAAGGGAGGCCTGAAGACACGAGTCGGCTTGTGGAATGGCAAACGAGTAGACTACTTCAAAGGTACGTCCATTAAACTCACATCTTCAATCCACTGATATATCCCTTGTCAGGCAGATCTGCCATAAAAGCGCTGCTTAGTCCTGCATATGCCAAGCTGAAAAATGTTCCAAAAGTAAAGGATGAAGCAGAAGCCACTGCGTTGCTCGGGTCCATGATGCCCTATGCATTCTTCCTCCTTGTGGAGCGTGGACAGTCCTCTGCGGGAGCCAAATCGCCAAAACACCTCCAGGTCAACCCAATGCAGTCGTTCCAAGTAGATGGATACTTTGCCTGGTTCTACGAGGGCTCGCAATGGGTCACTTACGTTGGTGGCGCGGGCATGGTGCTTGTTATCCTTGCTGCAGTCATGTTCCCCCTGTGGCCACCGATCCTCCGCCAGGGCGTGTGGTATCTCAGCATCGCCATGCTTGGGGTTATTGGGTTGTTCTTTGCAATCGCGATTGTACGGTTGATATTCTATATCATCACTGTCCTTGTTGCATCGCCTGGAGTATGGATATTCCCGAAACTCTTCGCTGACGTCGGATTTGTATGTGCCCTTCCTTTTGCATTTCCGTTGTGCACTTGCTTAACTCACGCGTGCAAACTCCGTTGCCGACAGGTGGAGTCATTTATTCCGTTGTGGGAATGGGATCTGCCGAAAAAGAAGTCGAAGAAGCGCAAGGACAAGGAGGGTGAAGCCTCAGAAAAGTCTTCCAAGTCGAAGAAAGCCGCGCCGGGAACAAACGGGGAGGCACTGTTAGATCGTCCTGCACCCTCACGCTTACGTTCGGCAACGATTGAGGAGGTGGAAGATGATGGCTCTTAGAGTGTCTTTCCTTGGTTTAATATATATACGGAGATTGTGAATTAATATTCTCGTCTGCTTCGTCGTGCTGGTCAGCAAATCGGAGGCGTGAATAATGATACATCCCGTATAGTATGACTGGCTTCACGTCCGTGAAAGGATCTTATGACGGCCACCAAAGCCTGTTTCCGTTAAGCCGGACTCCCGAATACGGGGTCCACCTATCATATGTCCTTTGACGCCGATAACCGTGCTAGGGCATCGTCCGCTTCAAGGACACCCTCACGCATTTTTATGTTTTGAGCGTGTACCAGAGCACGCTCAAAATGCTCTTTTGCCGCCTCGCGGTCACTCTGCATCTATAACCGGCAGTCAAGAAGATCAGCTAGCACCACAAGCTAAGCTATGCCAAGCAGGTACACACCTCTAACACCGCACCCATGTTGTAGAGCAGAACTGCCCACACACGCTCGCACTCTGGCTCCTTCGTGCGGGATGACCGCGCCAACTCGTTGCGCGCTGTTTCTGCGACCTCCATACCTTTTGAGGTCCACGACTTTGCTTGTGCAAGCCGCTCTGGTGAAGGACTGTCATTAATTAGCACACCTGAGATATTTGTCATTAGCTGTGCAGCTGGAGAGGAATTGTGTGAGTGTGGGGAGGCAGGCGAGTTAGAGGATCACCTCTGCAGCGGCGCAGCGGACTAACGGCTGCTCTGGCTTCGGGGGAGTCTGGTGGTAGAATCACAGAAATTGCGCGAAGGTAGAGGTTGAGAGCGTATCTTCAGCGGCCGGGAAGTTGCTTAGCATGTCAATAATCATACATGAAAAGATGGACTACTTACTCTGTATTGCCGTTTTTTGCGTACCACGATCCTAAAGCTTCCAGCGCTGCTTCAAAATCATCTTTCTGAGTCCAGGCGGGCAAGGTCAGCTCAGTAGCTTCAAGTTCCGTGTGGTCCATATGTTGCAAGGAAGAGGTTCCAGATTTGGAATGATATATTCTGATAAATTCTTCGACGCTCCATAAGAGCCATTCTTCTTCTTCATTCTTGCCAAGTTGCTCAGCGAGTTCTCCAAGATGCATCGCGATAGCGATGGCACGATGCCGTTCTGGTACGGAGAGCTCGTCGCGAGCAGCGGATGCTCGCATCAGGGTGCAGCATTGAGCGTAGACCTCGTATGCTTTCTGGGGAGAATTGGCTGCTTCAAGAACTTCTCCAAGCTTGCAAGCGATGCCGGAAATTTTGAGCCATGGGTCCACACCGAGTTTCTCCTTTGGCAACGCTAGGCAAGCATCCCATGCCCTAAACAGTTTAGGCGAAAGTGAGTGAGCGATTGCGCAGATACATGTGACGAATACCGTCGGAGGTACCGCTCACTCAGGGTGAGGTCGCCCTGCTGCTGAGCTTTGATCGCGGGTCGCAGGTCGTCCCGGAGCTCCTTGGGCCACACGGCAAAAGCAGTGTAGAACTCATATCTGTCTAAATACATTCAGGGATTGCGAATACACATAGAGTATGGAACCTCTGTACACGCCGTATGCCGTTGCTCCCACACCAATGACTGTTAGAATGGTGAAGACAGTAGACACTGACACACCGCCCCCTGAGCGTGCTGGGCCTGTTTCGGCATGGAGGAACCGGCTTCGCAGAGCGTGAGCAGGCGTACGTACGCCGAAAGGTGGACTGAGACGGCGTCGAGGAGGCCTTGTCAGGTTGCGAAACACGGTCGACATTCAGGTTTCAAATGGGTCACGTGACCACATCACGCAGCGAGTATTAGTACGATATGTCCCAGATAGTTCATCCATACTCTCCTACGTTTCACACCCCGGGTGGAGCATAGACCATATTATTCCGCTGATGAGTACGATTGTTGATCGTACACTCCCGACCGGTGCCACACGGCCGTCCGTACCCGGAGGCCCACGGAGTGCGGGAATCTTACCAAATGTAGGTAGTTCGCAGATTTGGCGGTCAAAAGGGTCGAATTGATCGTCCACGTTCAAAATCACGGCGACTGTGGGGCAAACCCCCCGGACTCGATCGATATAGGGTACTCTTTTGCAGGACCATGTCGATACTGAAGATTCTCTCAAAGTACAATAAATATGGAGCCCTATATGGATGAACGGACCGTATATCATGTTTGCCCAGGTTTACTTATGATGTTGATACCGCAGTTATAGCTTGAGGGCCCTTCCACCCTTCGGCGAGAGAAACCGATCACACACGGCTGTCCGAAAGCCTCTCCACTCCGCAATTTAGCGTGTCTCGTGGTCGTATCGGATGCGCCCGGCTATCCGAACGCGCCACACGCAATTCGAGAGGAATCTGAAAACGCAAGATTTGTGGTCACGGGAGCACTTTTGAGGGCTCTTGAGAACGATCCAGCGTCTGCGTGCCATCCGGGATTTGCGCTGGGAACTCTGCCTGAGTCGAGGCGCCTCACTGCCCACGCCACGCCTGGCTGACAGGGAAGCAGCAACGAGGGCTGTAGGCTGCTGGCAGCCAACCTTGTGTGACAGCGACGTGGCAAATAAACCACGCATTTGATGGCCAAGTACTTATCTCGGAGTTACTTCTCTCTGCCATGACACCAGCGTGGGGGATCACATCACTCTTTGCTTGGTGACGCGCTGCCGCCGCAGCTTCGTGCGTGGCGATGAATATATGAAAATATCGAGGCCAAGGACAATCCTGTGGCTTCTTCATTCACTGCATTAGCTTGAGACAACCGGTGATCACAAAAGTGGCACTGTCCGTTTGATTTTTCTGCCAAGGGACCAGTTGGCACGCGGAAAATGATAATAACCAGTCGGGAACCGAAAATACCCTCCCGGCACATCCTCGGCACGATGGCCTGACACGGCATACCCCTACCGGTCAGATACGGAGAGTGACGTTGTCGCCCGCAAACCGGTCCCATAGTTTAATATTAGTTGCCTCCTGTCACGCGTGACTTATCTCCATAATTTGATTGTTTGCGTTTGTTTCACCCCAACTATAAAGCTGGCGATCCGGGCTCGTCACTCCCCGCTCCTTCGCCTCCACCACCCCCATCACAGTATATCTCTTGCCCCTAGCGTTCCCCCTCCGCCCCGCCGTCCATCCTCCTCCTAGGCTTTCCTCGTGGCCATGTCTGATCCCGCTCCAGAGAAGGAGGCCGGCACCCCTCCCTCCGTAGAGAAAGAAGCAGGTCCGCCAGCTACTCCTGAGACAAACGAGCCCGAGAAGAAGAAGCGGGAGTACAAGGATTTCGGTCATGAACAAGAAGCACCTACCCGTGAGCGCGTTTGTCTGTAGCGTCGCGTCGCGTCCCTGACTTGTCTCGTCTGCAGATGCGAAAGTCGACATGTCCAAGGTGAGTTTTTTCACGTTGCCACTTTTCTCTTCAGGTCTGATTTGTCATAGATTGAGCTCAAGGCGGAAGACTTGTACGATAAGGAGAAGGTCGATCTAGAGACCATCGTCATTGACGACGTCTTCAAACTCCTTCAATGCGACAAGGAGGGTCTTTCCCAGGAGGAGGCGAAACACCGTTTCGAAGTGTTTGGTCCCAACAGGCTCGAATCCGAGGAACAAAATCCCTTTTTGCAGGTGCTTATATTTTTTTCTATCCGCTTTACTTCTGGGTCTCTGACACAGGTGCAGTTCCTCAGTTTCATGTGGAATCCCCTTTCATGGGTAATGGAAGCAGCCGCCCTCGTTGCTATCGCCCTTTCGAATGGTGAGCACCGTCCCCCAGATTGGGAAGATTTCGTCGGAATCGTTCTCCTGCTCTTCATCAACTCCGCCATTGGTTTCTATGAGGAGCGCAACGCTGGTAACGCCGTCAAGGCGCTCATGGACTCTCTGGCTCCCAAAGCTCGCGTCCGTCGCGAGGGCAAGTGGTACGAAATCGAGTCGGCGGAGCTCGTGCCCGGAGACATAATTGCGTTCAAAATCGGAGATGTTGTCCCTGCCGATTGTCGTCTCACTGAGGCCATCAACGTCTCAATTGATCAGGCTGCCCTGACTGGAGAGTCTCTCCCGCAAAGCAAAAAGGCCGGTGATCAATGTTTCTCGTAAGTAGTCAAGTGCATAGTACAGTTCGCCTGCTCTAACTAACCAACTACACAGTGGCTCTACTTGCAAACAGGGAGAGGCAGAAGGTGTCGTTATTTCCACTGGACCGAACACTTTCTTCGGACGTGCCGCGTCGCTTGTCGGGCAGGACGATGATACCACTGGTCACTTGCAGAAGATCCTCGCCCAAATTGGTTCTTTCTGCCTGGTCGCCATTGGTATCTTCGTTATCGCAGAAATCTTGGTTCTGTACGCAGGATTCAGATACACATACCGCCGCGGTCTCGACAACATCCTTGTGCTCTTGATCGGAGGTATCCCCATTGCCATGCCTACGGTACTCTCCGTCACCCTCGCCGTCGGCGCACAGCAGCTGGCTAAGCACAAGGCTATCGTCACTCGTATCACGGCCATTGAGGAACTTGCAGGTGTCACCATCCTGTGCTCCGACAAGACTGGTACTCTCACGACTAACAAACTCACTATCGACAAGAGCATCGTCCGTACCTATGGCCCCTTCTCCGCCGATGATGTGGTACTCCTTGCTGCCTATGCGTCTCGTACTGAGAACCAGGACGCCATTGATACCTGTGTCGTTGGATCTATTGGTGATCCCGCTCGTGCTCGTGCTGGTATCACGCTTTTGGACTTCAAGCCTTTCAACCCCGTTGATAAGCGGACGGAGATCACATACCGTGAAGAGTCTACGGGCAAGATCAAGCGTGTTACCAAGGGGATGACCGGTATCATTATCGAGCTTTGCACTCGCAACAAGACGGATGAGGTCGAGAACAAGCTCGAAGCCGACGTCGAGGAGTTCGCTACTCGTGGCCTCCGTGCTCTCGCTGTCGCGTATGAAGAGGTCGACGGTAACAACCCCGAAGTTGAAGGCAATGGATTTGAATTGATCGGTTTGCTCGCCATTTTCGATCCGCCCCGTGATGACACCAAGCAGACGATCGACGACGCACTTGCCCTGGGCGTTAAAGTGAAAATGGTAACGGGTGACCAGCTCGCTATCGCCAAGGAGACAGGACGTCGTCTCGGCCTCGGTGACCACATGTACCCCGCGAAGGTGCTCAAGGACGGCCCGCAGCCTGGTGGCAAGCATGCAACCCTCGACGAGATGATCATGGACGCGGACGGCTTCGCCGGTGTGTTCCCCGAGCACAAGTACGAGATTGTCAAACGTCTCCAAGGCCTGGGACACTTGTGCGCCATGACTGGTGATGGTGCGAACGACGCGCCCGCCCTCTCCAGGGCCAATGTTGGTATTGCTGTCGAGGGTGCCACTGACGCCGCTCGTGGTGCTGCCGACATCGTGCTTACTGAGCCTGGTCTTTCTACCATGTAAGTTGCACGCATACATATGCGATACTGGACTCACCTTCTCTTCAGTGTGCATGCCATTCGTGGATCGCGTATTATCTTCCAGCGTATGCGTAACTACTCCATTTACGCTTGCGCCGTTACGATCCGTATTGTCGTGTGCTTCGGTATCCTGGCCTTTGCCTATAAGTTCGACTTCCCGCCGTTCATGGTCCTGATTATTGCCCTCCTCAACGACGGTACCATCATGACGCTATCTGTCGACCGTGTTTTGCCCTCGAATACGCCAGACTCCTGGGATCTTGCCGAGATCTTCGCATATGCTGTTGCATACGGTCTCTACCTCACGTTGTCTACGTAAGACCAGTCCTTACTACCACCATCCAACCTCTGACATAGCATTTCAGGATCGTTTTGGTGGTTGTCATTTTACAGACCAACTTTTTCGAGAACAACTTCAATGCCACCATCACTCAGAAGAATGCCGGGGATTTCCAGCTTCACATGATCGTATACCTTCAAGTTGCTATCATCTCGCAGGCTTTGATCTTCGTCACTCGATCCCACGGCTTCTTCTTCATGGAGCGTCCATCGGTTGCACTTATGGGTGCATTCTGTGTAGCCCAGCTCATCTCCTCGATCATTGCCGGCTTCGCAAACTTTGGATTCACGAACATCAAAGCCATCTCTGGAACTTGGATTGGTATCATCTGGGTTTGGGTGCGTGTCAACCTGACCTGTACCCTCTCCATCATCTCGTGCTAATCAATGCATCAATAGAACATTATCTGGTTCTTGCCACTTGACTTCGTCAAGTTTGGTATGAAAGCTACCGTCATCAAATACCTGCGTGAGCGTCGACAGAGGAGGATCGCTGACGAGGTCAAGAGCGCGGGTGGCGAGATCCCATTGACCCGCACCACCAGTCGCGCCGCCTCGGTACACGAATCTATGTACTCGAACCGTGTCAGCTTTATTCGTCGGGCAGCGAGGAAGGTTGGCTTTGGCGGCAACGTCAAGATGAGCGGTAAGGCACAGTGATATATGTACTTTCCAATCAGATCACTGATCCTATGTGTACTAGGCGATGAACTGCGGCGCTTCAGCAGTATGCAGGCGCAGCAGACTGGTTTGACTCTGGCGCGCAACCCCAGTCGCACTCAATAGGCGCAGTCCTTGATCTCCTCCCCCCACATCTATACATCCCTACATTTCACGTCGTTGTGCCCAGCCTAAAAATGTTATTCTGTAATGGATCCATCATGCCTTTACTTTTTCTCTGTGATGACACGCTTTCCTTATTGTGACCAACCACACTACCATCATTAGCGAGCCACGCCATCCTCTCGCTACTCTGTTTCTCACACCAGAAAATCACAACAATATTATAACGTACGCTTCTATTTTAGTACTTGTCAAATAGAATCTTCATGTTGCATCCGACAAACCTTGCTGGATCTAAGCTACGTCCTGAGCAGTTACGTACGTATTAGGAGCAGGCTGTCTGATTGACGTAATCTGGATTGATCAGCAGCTCCGGCCTGCGTTTGTAAGCGTCCTGACAAAATTTCACAAGTACTGTTCCGACCGAAGGCACCAGCTGAGGAACCTACATGGAATTTGTCCCTGCTCCAGCTGTCCATCGTGTCTTGTGTGCCGACTGCGGTAAGTTATAACTTCCAAGTAGCTGAGAATTCACATGATCTGTTCAAAGGTACTGCCATCGAACCAAACTCTGCGAATTTATGCATTAGCTGCCTGCGCAATTCGTGCGTGCGCATTCGCTTTGCTTTGCTATGCACATCATCATAATAGTCTTCGTTTTAGAGTAGACATTACAGAGGGTATCCCAAAGCAGAGTGAGTTGCCTGTGTGTGGTATGTCGTAAAAGGCTAAAAGATGCGGTATATAGGTAGCGTATCCTTCTGTAGAAACTGTGATCGATTCCTCTCTCCGCCTGCGCAATGGACCATAGCGCAACCGGAGAGCCGAGAGTTGTTGGCCATATGTCTGAAGAAGCTCAAAGGCCTCAGCAAGGTCCGCCTCGTGGACGCCGGTTTCATCTGGACAGAGCCGCATTCAAAACGGCTCAAAGTCAAGCTAACCATTCAAAAGGAGGTCAGTCCGCCTAACCATCACTTGCTGAAGCGTACATAGATGACCTGCATTGTGATAACGTATAGGTCTTCACCTCGACTATTCTCCAGCAAATATTCCAGGTGGAGTATCTCGTGCAGCATGGTCAATGTCCAGATTGCACTAGGCTGGCCGCAAAGAATACATGGAAAGCCTTGGTTCAAGTGCGACAAAAAGTGCCTCACAAGCGCACATTCCTATTCCTTGAACAGCTTATCCTTAAGCATGGCGCACAAAAGGATACGATTTCTGTTAAGGAAGTCAAGGATGGACTAGACTTCTTCTATGCTCAACGAAGCCATGCCATAAGAATGGTGGAGTTCTTAGCTGGGGTGGTGCCTGTGCGGTGAGTGAAGCTTTGATGTATCGGAAGAACTCAATTTGAGCGGATCATAAGTTCAAAGTCATCCGAGCAACTTCTTTCCACGGATACCCATTCAAACACTGCGAATTATAAGTTCACGTACTCGGTGGAGATTGTGCCGCTATGCAAGGACGACTTAGTGTGCCTCCCCATGAAGCAGGCTCGGAGCTTGGGGAACATCAGGTATTTTGCTTATAACTACTACATCGCCCACATCGCTGACATCGCGTAAAGCCAACTGACAGTCTGTACGCGTGTAGGTAACTCGTTCCATGTCTTGGATCCGTCGACATTACAAGGCTGCGATATAACTGCACCAGTTTATTGGCGCACTCCATTCGACTCCCTTGCCACGGTAACAGATCTTGTGGAGTTCACAGTACTCGATGTTGAGCCATCGGGGCCTATACGAGGAAAGTTTGTGTTGGCCGATGCGCAGGTTGCCCGAGCAGGAGCGTTCCGTTCTCACGCTGAAGACGATATGGAGTACGAGGGAACCTTGGACCAAATTTATCACACTCGGACCCACTTGGGTGCTATCCTGCAACCTGGTGATACCGTGCTGGGTTATCATCTCAGCGCAGCTAACTTTAATTCGGACGAATTTGCGGGATTAAGTATAGATCGGATACCAGACGTAGTGCTCGTCAAAAAGAGCTATCCGACAAGACGGAAGAAGAGCAAGGCAAGGACGTGGCGACTGAAAAGCATGGCGAAGGAGGTGGAGGAAGACGCACAAAACGGAGATCGCAGAGGCATGATTGGCAAGATGGGAGGGAGAGACCAGAAGAAGATTGAGGAGGATTATGAGTTGTTTTTGCAAGACTTGGAGGAAGACGTGGATATGCGAGGCGCGATCAACTTGTACAAGGCTGAAGGTGCTGGGTCAGGTCTTGCTGGAGGAAAGAACCGTGCCATTCGGCGGTCCCGCAAGGCTGCTGGGCAAGATATGGAGATGGATGAAATGTGAGTTTTATGTTCAGTATCGCCACATCGTCATAACTCTGTTTGCCTTAATGTTAGTGCACCGAGTACCGAGCCCGAAGCTGTGGCGTCGGAAGATGCTGATGAAGTGGACGAGGAGGATGAGCCAGACTTCCCTGAGGTCAAACTGGACGAATTACTAGATGATTTTGAGGAATTAGCCATTGCGGACGAGGATATCTAATTACTGCCAGTCTTCGAGTAAACTACATACAAGTAGTAATTTCATGAAGTTTGACGGCCCATTTATATGCGTATAATTAGTCACGTGCCACTATTTTACACTACAAGTGTTTGTACGTGCACAGGTAACTTGCCCCTGGCGAGCAGCTGCACGCGTTAAAGCTGCACGCCAAAATCATTACGCCAAAATCCGCGTTGTCGACGCGTGTCCGCGCTGTCTGACGATGTCTTACCAGTATAATCCATACTATAGTGCACCACCCTCACATCCAATGCCGTTGCCACATGCAGTTCCTCAGGCCATCCCACAACCCGCTGGAGGCCTCAATATGGGGCACCTGCGCTCTTTGGCTGATCACTTTGACAGGGCATTTGCTGCTTCACAGCAGGTGCTTTTGGCGCGCATCTCCAAACAGGACGCTCTGCTTTCCCAACAACAGGAATCACTCAGTTCCATATCCGAGCTTCTTTGTAATGGCCAAAGTGAATCCATCAAGCGGCATGAGACACTTAAAGCTGAGGTATACGATATTGGAAAGAAGACGGATCGGATAACTAAAGGCATCAGCGAATCAATGAAACTACTTGCTGCAGGGACTATCAAAGCGATCACTGAATGCCAGACAACAATTGAAAGGCGGTTACTGTGTGTCGAAGAGACCTGCGAAGGGATCAAAGAGGAAATAAGGGACCCACAGGCTAACAGTACGTTTAGATTATTCCCCCTGATGTTCTTCTTGATCCCACCGGCTTTCGTAGTGGATGCCACTGTATGTCGTGAAATGGCCGTAGGATCGGACTCACCTATACGAACGGTGTCCTATTGTGACGCTGCTACCACTCCGCCAAGCCCCCCCACGCCTTCGTTCGAACTCCCGCCTCAAAGTCCACCGTGTAGCGCTAGCGTTAGAGGAAGGAGTAAGTCTTGTCGTCTAGCCAATTACGTGTCTAATGTCTAATATGCCACGATAAGGTCTTCTAAGGGACCCACAGGCTAACAGTATGTTAGATTATTCTCCCTGATGTTCTTCTTGATCCCACTGGCTTTCGTAGTGGACGGCCCTGTATGTCGTGAATTTGCCATAGGATCGGACTTACCTATACGAACGGTGTCCTATTGTGACGCTGCTACCACTCCGCCAAGCCCCCCCACGCCTTCGTTCGAACTCCCGCCTCAAAGTCCACCGTGTAGCGCTAGCGTTAGAGGAAGGGGTAAGTCTTGTCGTCTAGCCAATCACGTGTCTGATGTCTAATATGCAACGATGAGGTCTTCATTCTGATCAGCACTCCAGTCAGTCAAACTTCCAACGTTGATCGTATACTGCTTGTTGATGCCATGTATAGACAATTACGTTTCACCTAGTCGCGATAATGTCTCGAATCAGCCCCCAGTTTCTCCCCTTACGTCGCCTTCGTCCACCCCTGAAACAATGTCCTCTTCACAGAATGTCCTTAATACGCTTCTGCCAGTAACGGCAGACCTGCGTGGTACGGAACAAGTTTCTGCATGCTCAAGCCCGGCTCCTCTAAGCCCTGCCTTGGGGTCTACTCACGGCAGCACGATTTCGCTTCCGGAACCTTCGGTGCTCCTTAATAAATGTCTCGAGATGTCCAAGAACACAGAGTCCCAGGTCACAAATTTTCCCAACCCCACACCCCAAGTCCGCCTGCTGAGCAGAGTGGAGTCTCTATCTTCCCTTTCCAGCCTTTCATCAGACGATCTATCCGACGCGCCTGCTCAGGTACCGTCAGCGCCTGCCCCAAGCAGCCGTAGAGGAAAGGCTGCTAATGTTAGATCCTGGACTAGCCCAAGGAAGCGACGCCGTTCATCACCGGGACCTGAACGTGGGAAGGCTGGTAAAAAACCTCGTATCAATGCTCAGTCTAGAACGACAAAATCCACAAACAAGGAGCTCATGGATGGAAACTCTTCTTCGCTTCCTTCGCAGCCACTACATAATGCTACGAGCCGCCAGGTATGTCCTGCATCCTGAATACCAAAACTTGATAAGCCTACGTGACGCTCTGGCCAGTTCATCCAATGCAACAGGTATGTTTAGTTTGGCTATTAGGCACATTCGCTAACTTGTGGCCTGGCTTAGGTGTGACCTATGGTACCACTGGGGGTGCGTCGGTATTCGGGACGACGACCCCAGGCTCCAAGATGATGCCGATTTTGCCTGCCCGCTATGCCAAGATCACAAGTAAGTAGATCATCTTTCTGCAACGTTTCTGATCTCTTAATTTTGTTCCACAGAAAGCCAGGTGAGTTTTTCCTACGGAGGCATCTGTTCTTCATGATACACTGACGTAAATTTAGCACCCCGTCTCTCACTGTCTGAAGAGGGCCAGGGCGAAAGATGCTCCTGGCCAGACTGTAGCCTCGATGATGATCCTGTCGAGGAATTCTACATAGAGAGGATCATCGGTCGCTACGATCGGAAGGCAAAGGGAATAGAACGCTTTTCATGGCTCGTCAAGTGGGAGGGGTGAGTGCCCTAACACATGAATAGGACGGGACTGATGAGCTTTGCAGATATCCCGCTGAAGACTCGACCTGGACACCCGAATCAGAGCTCCCAAAGCCCGTGAAGCTCATAGAGGAATTCAAGTCGACTGCAGAAGTCGAAGGTATTTTACAGTTCAATTCTACTTTGCATCTTTTGCGGGAGGCCGTGGACGCTGGATGGGCTGACAGAAAAGTATGATGAAGAAATATAGACGAAGGGGGGGATTCTCCGTATTCTACGAATTGGGGTCGAAATTTTTAGGTCACTCTTACTGTAAATTCAAGTTATATGTTGCTTCGTGTAGATTGTAATTCAGGACGGCATCTAGCTTTGCATGGGCGACCGAGATTCCGAACCTCTGGTCGAAAACAAAAACAAAAATTTAACATCGGTAGGAAATACAGGCTTGTTGCCGATTGAAATTGCTTATAAGGTCAAACCGAGGGTCTCCCCTGTCCTGCTCCGAAATCTCCTGAAGTATAGATGGCAGGCCAATTTAAACAACGTCGGGTGGGGTAACTTAAGGTGAGGAGCTGGATGCGGTAGCACAGAGCAAAGCATTGGCGTATACACTGCTCAAATTTCGCGCCGATCGTTTTGCGGACTCAATGCTGCGGTAAGTAATACTGCCTCGAGCACCGCGTCTCGTACCCCAGAAAGGGACACTTGTGGTTTCTCTCTCCTTCGTATACACAGCAGATATGACGGGCGAGACGACCGGACTCGTCGTGCACGCGTGGCGTGTCTTTGGGCCGGGGACGGCGGTGCTGGAGGAGGATGCGATCCCGTGCTGCTGCTGCCGTGGAGTGGCACGCTTAAGTAGAAAGTAATGTGTGGTTGCCAATAGCCCTGCGTGCTTGTACCGTCATCTTCGTCGAGCAGAGACAACGGGAGGTCGGGGTGGTCGAACGACCAGGAGCTGTAAGACACGGCGGATGGACGACCGTAGGAGTAGAGTGAAACGACTGAATAGGAGGGGATGGGGTGCGTGAGTCTGATCCCCTGCGTGGAATAGGCTGGTGAGCAGTACTATTAAGGTATGCGTGCGAGTTCAATCTCTGAAACGTGTCCTCCGGGTGCTACTGCTGGGTTGTTTGGCCAATGGCCGTGCTCTTGGTCTCTCATGCTTGCTGTAGGGTATTACTAGATTGCAGTTGGAGCAGTACTTAACAAGTCATAGGCATATGGTGGTGACAGTGAGCAGACAGAAAAATACCATAAACAATTACCTGCAACTACATCGTTGTATTATTTTGAGATCCCGCCACATATGTGTACTCGAACATGGGCCATGGATCCTGTCACGTATGAGGACAAACTCCAAGTGGTACTCGGCTAGAAAATTTCTGACCTGGTGCAATGGCGTGTGATGGTCACAACAGAAATGTGTGTGCTGGCCTTCCAGCGCATAAGGCAGACCTAATAAATATACCAAATTTTTCAGAAAATTTAACGCCATGCAACTGTTACTTGATTTGACGCAAATCGTGATAAGTATAAATATAAATCAGACAGAATGTTTGGAGCGTTTGAGGTGACATCCGTCACGCGATTACGGAGATGTCACGGAAAGCGCCTTTGTTAGTTTCCAGCACCTTGTCCTGCCCATCAGCCTCAGGTAGACCAAATTAATTATTCATGCTGCTTTTCCCGATCACATCAGTCTCCAGAGTATCTTAAAGCTCTGCTCATACAGGGCAATGGTTTTCGTCATCACAAAATGTACTAGGACGACGAAACCCGTTACTTTACTGTCGGACCGACGACGGTTTTCGGCGTTGGCTCAGTCCTTGGGAGACATCAGTCTTGCGACAGTCGATGTCCACATTCACGATAATCAGGCTAAACCTTCCAACGATAATGCCCTATTCGAGCCCTTCTCAGCAGAGTATGTCGAGAAAGTTGAGGTCATGCCCCAGCTACCTCTCCAAGCTGCAGCTTCTACCCCACGCTCCGCCAATCCTCGTTGGAAAAGGAGCCACCGCGTAATGCGGCGCACAGGTTTGGCTGAGCTAGTCTCCAGTGGCGACTTTGCGCGAGCCGAAAATCTACGAGCCGAACTTCTCGAGGCTAACATACAGATCCAGAGGGATTTGGTATATGCGAACGCTGCACTTCACGCGTGGCAGACGAAACCTGTTGAGGAAAGAACTGAGGCATTTTATACTTGGTTTAGTCTGATGCCCAACGCGACCATTGGTCAAATCCGGCAAACTCGCTTAACCTTGTTCGACATGAAACGTAGCCTCTTTTCTGACCCGACCGACCTCAATACCATCGCTTGCTTTGGACTCGTTGCGTCCCGAAAGGGATTTGCGAACTTTGTCTGCCCCGACACCTTGGCTCACGTTACTCGTTTTGCTGCACCCCGTGTCAGTTCGGCCTTTTTCGACGAATGCGAGAAGGCAGCACGGGCCTTTTACGCAAGGTTCAAAGAGGACACCAAAGACAACTCCGCCTTCTCAATTTGGGATGCCGAAAATTACCACAATACGTTTGTCCGCACCTTATGCCTTGCTGGGCACCTGGATGACGCTGTGGATCGCCTTTCATATGTTTTGGGCAAGGAGATCTCAATCGCACCTTTCACCTGGGTCATTTTCCTGGAGACTTTGGCTTACGTGGGTAGAGAAGATCTCCTTGACATCGTTCGAAATCATCGCGCCACCGCAACAAAGGGTATCTCCGGTGTGTAGATGTCATTGAGATGTACACCACAAAATTAACTTGGGCCAACAGACCATGGTGACTCGAAACCAGCACGTGACTCGTTGTCTGCTACCTTTCTTTCCCAGAAGATGGCCAATTATATCAATTCGGGAATGACCTACAAACTTGACCAACTTCGAGAGGAAATGACGCAGACTAGTGTCTCTTCCGATCTTTGGGCGGCGGCGCAAATGAAATACTATCATGACATAGCACAGCATATTGTGGTCCTAAGACAGTTTATGCAGTACTATACCTGTGTTGGCATTCAAAAGGAATTGGTCGACCGCTATACCCAGAAACAGTCACCATGGTATCAACGGTCGTTTGACAAGGAACATCCCTCCCTTCCTCTCGTCAAACCCCCACCCATCATGGGAGGGCGGAAGCGTTGGCCATCAACTCACACCATCGCTATGGTATGGCAATCGATTGTGACATTCGCGCAGGACATCCAGAGCCTAGGGCAAGTCTATCGCCATTTTTTAGACTACTGGGATCGTTATAGTCCATCTACCTCGACGAACGACTGGTCGGTGTCACCCCAGGGATTTCCTAACAACATTCGGTTTCAATACCCGCCTATTATGAAACCTGATACGGTGCATTTTCACGTTTTCCTGACTGCCTTCGCCCGTCTTAGCGGAACAGACGTAGCTATGCAAGTCATGTCTGACATGCAAGCTCGGAGCATCCGCCCTGACGCACACAATTGGACTGTCTTAAGTGGGAAATATGCGGGGTTTGATATCAAGAGTGCCGAAAGGATTCTTTCACGCATGGAGTCAACTGTTCAGGACAAAACGACTCTAGCCACGTCGTCGGCGCGAAAAGGACGGAACCGGACGCTCACAGGACCGTTACCTCGACCAGCTAATTGGATACCCGGACCTACTCTCGTCACATATACCGCCATTTTGAGAGGACTGATAGATCAAGGGAAATTGGAAGAAGCGCGACAATTCGAGGTCCGGATGAAAGAAGCTGGTTACGTGACTGGGTCTGACGAGCACACGGAGAGCGTCCTTGAGCTTTTACGTGAACGCGAATCGACTCCTCGCATCCCATGGCATCAGCGTGCTAGCTGGCGACCTGGGAAAAATTGACGATTTGCACCTGATCTCACTCGGGCTATGTTTCCACGCCACAGCGTACAGACGAAACCTTGGGATGCCGTTGGAAGGTGCTAATTCCTTAACATCACCAGTTCCTCTCGTACATCCAGCCTTCGAGATGGGTCGCACTAGCTTGCGGCGCCGTTGCATTCCATGATTTTCGTAAACGCCATATCGCACAGCCGTGAGACCATCCGACTGTCCGCACCCTGGGGCTGCGGTTACACCTGGCCCCGATATATTACCCGCGTTATCAATCAAGAAACCTGAAACTGGCTGTGAGTGCTATGGATGTGGTGACGAGACGGCGGCCAGTATGAGACCCCCTCACGCTGGGCACCTGGTTTCTCGTCGACCTCCAGGCTAACACGCGATGCCCAATTGCTCTGTCTTCAGATGGTGGCTTTGATGCTCTCTGCAGCAAATAGTCTATTCTTCTCTCGGAAGTCCTGGAGCTCAAATATAAGTACGTCACACGATCCTTGTTGTATGGTGTGAGTGCGCCCTGCTTGGAAATGCATTCCGATTCAGAAAGTACCTGCGAAGCGGTAAATATTACCCTGTTGTTGAGCCAGATGTGGTCACCAGTGCACGCTTGTTCCTATAACGCCGCCGACGGGTTGTGGGTCAGGTCTAGCTCCACCTGTGTGCGGCCATGGGCCTTAGTATAATGGGTAACGCACTGTAAGGGGGGGGAGGGGTGTTGATAGTATGACGTCTGTGTGGGTGCGGGGGGCGTAATGGTCCCAATGATCGAGCCATTCAGATGCGAGCTGGTGGGAGAATGTGCCGCTGACAGTTACTGCCAGATGGCCTCTTGCTATACTAAGGTCAGTAGTGAGTCAGGGTAAAAAGTTTCAGACAGGGCGCGGCGAGGCGGGCCGCCATCAGCGACCAGCGACAGTAACCCATTTTTCTCTACGAGAAGCTCACGTCGGGCAAATCCAAACAGGCTTCTGGTAATAATTTGGGGATGGGTGCGGCGAACAAGATGTTGCAGCTGCCCTTACCGAGCAGGACGTGAAGTCCACTGAGTCCAATGTCCATGATGCATGTTCGAAGGAATAAATGAATCTCTGTAACCGTCGTTCCCGCTGCGACTGAGATCTAAATGATATCATACCTGCATGATGCTCTGTAAGCTGCATGAAGTACTTTACTATTCGTCGGATACTCCAGTTTTGAAAGCATACCCAACGAAGGACGTCGGACCACAGCTCCCGCTGCTCCCATAAAAACAGGCTGGCTCTGCCAGTGATGTAAGGATTTCCGCTTACTCTTGGGATTTGACTTGGGGCCTTGTAATAGCCATTTATTACTAGCCCATTCTTCGCTCGTGTGCTAAAACCACTCAGGAGAGTGTAGACGCACTGGAGGCATCAATGGTCACCGATCATGATCAGCATTTAGCGCTCACCATCATGGGTCACGGTCGACATTTACTTTAGGTAGACGTCTCTCCTATACGGTAGACTATACAGCTGCTGGTAGAACTCCGAAACAGTCATCTCTTCAGTCTTGCCTTCCACATCCTACGACGCCCTCTGTGTCGTCCGAGTCGTGTGTCTCACTAGCCACCTTCCGTGTCTATCTTCCGGACATCCCGACGCGCTCCAGGGGCCTGTTCATCTGGCTTTGAAGACAAGGGCGCTTTACTTGGTGTGCGAAAGAGGGCAAGGTGGAAATTTGTTCTTATAGTCACTCTCACGCACACTGAGCTTATCTTGGAAGTTCGGCAGAAGCAGATCAGACCAGACTCCCGGCACCCCAGTTCAAAGTTTTGACCGTGCTACTTACGATAGGCTTGAAGCAAATTTAGAACTGTTTCATGGGCTCTGGAAAGGCTACCCGCATATGCATCATTGGTGGAGGAGCCGCCGGTCTGGCCGCCCTCAAGATTTTCCAAGAGACGGTCGAGCACCAAGCAGGCTTATGGGAATTAGTCGCATTTGAAGCCTGCAATGAGCTTGGAGGGGTGTGGTGGGTGATTAACACTTAAAAGGTTGTCAATGACTAAAAGTAGTCCGGGTTAATGATAGGTCACCCTCAGTTCCAGTTGGAAATCCTGCATCCCCGCTCTATGATGCTCTCACGACCAACCTTCCGCACCCCGTCATGGCCTTCTCTTCCTTCTGGTTCGAACCATCTACGCCGCTTTTCCCATCTGCACATCTTGTCCTCAGATATCTCCAACGTTATGCTGACCACTTCAATTTGAACAAATACATTCGATACAACAGTCGTGTAGACGAGGCCTCTTGGGATGACCACGCCTGGAATGTACGTCTGGCTGACGGCACGACTCAGCTGTTTGACAGAGTTGTTGTCGCAAATGGCCATTATAACATTCCCCGATACCCAGCCATTCCTGGCCTCAAACCTTGGCTCGACTTAGGCAGAGTCTCACACTCTGTATTTTACCGCAACCCTCAACCTTACCGAGATCTGACTGTTCTTGTGGTCGGAAATGGTCCCTCAGGTCGCGATATCTGTGCCGAAGTGTCCACATTTGCCAAAACGGTGTATCATTCCATCAGTGGCGCTATTCCGAAAGATATTGGCAATATTAAATTGAGAGGCAGTGTCGTTGATTTCCAAGACAGCGGAGCTGTTAAATTTGAAGATAGCTCCATTTCGCGTGTCGACCATACTATCCTCGCTACAGGCTATGTCCTGTCGTTTCCCTTCTTGCCACAACTTCGTCAGAGTGCGATGCCAGCGGTTTCCTCTCTCCCAGAACACGCCCTTAATTCAACGTACAATGTCTTTCCGGTTGCAAGACAAATTTTCCCTCTCCAGGACGACTTTCCTGCTGACTCTATAGCATTTATGGGGCTTCTCTATCGCGTTGCTCCTTTCCCGCTTTTTGAAGCACAGGGTAGATATATTGCTAAGGTGTTCGCAGAACCTGGTTCCATCGATAGGACAAAGGAGTGGCATCGAATTCTTGGACGGTATAACCAACTGCGCAATACATGGGGTAATGATACAACCGTCATCGCGAAGGAGTGGCACAGGTTTACCGAACCAGAGCAGTTTTCCTATCGCAGGGAGCTGTTAGATATCGCTGAGGCGCCTCAGTGGTATCCTGAAGACTGGGCCGAGGAGATATATTACGCCAGAGACGAGCTACGTGAGGCTTGGAAGAAGCTAGTAGGTAATGGGGAGGCAGATGAGTGGGTTCGAGGTGTTGGTGAAGGAGGGAGGGAGGATTGGGTGTTTATGATGCGACACTTGCTGAAGGTAAGTAGAAATACAAAAAATTTGAGCCGTCTGTAGGCTCGCCTGCGTCCGGGATTATACGGAGAATGACTTTTTGCTTTGCCATCTATTGCGATCCGCTGTACAATAAACATTTACTCGATCTGAGCTTCTTCTACAGTACAGGCTGATATGTGGCATCCAAGGGGTAATATTTGACATCCTGGGACTTCGTAGACTTAGCTTGCCCACCAGTGATGAGTACGGTGAGAGTCGTGTGCCATGAAATGTAACTGCCAGCTAAGCACGGTGACCGATAGGAAACAACAACACTAAGACCTTGGTGAGCAAAAAGATGATATCCGGGTCCGATTGATATTCCAATAACTTCATAGTGCATTGTCCTGACTGCTGGAAGCAAAGAAACTGAGACAGGCATCTACATTAATATCATTACGCATATTAGCGTGCGACAACTCTCCTGGATAAGAGATACTGAGGCGTGCAATACGTCCACCGCTGCCAACGTTAGCATAAAGGCTCTTCCATCACATCGGCTAGGCGATTATCGATTATCCTCCGAACGCGGTCCGGGTCGCTGGCGGTGACTTTGAAATATGACTATGATGTAGGTGGCTGTCGGGCGCCTACAATAACTGCCCCTTCTACTCGTTCAGGATGGACATAGATCAAGCTACAGATGACAAGAAACCTCTAGAATCACTCGAAGAGCCTAATGAAGATGAAGCACAACCAGATCCCGACGAAACGTTGCAGTTGGACTCGGGAGGTGGCAAAATCTGGCTCGTCAAGGTCTATATTACCATGACCCAGTATACTCTCTCTGAGCCACTCTCACACCTCTAGATTCCAAAATTTCTGATGGAGCGATGGTCTGCTGTCGGTGCAGATGGTATCCACCTTGCAACATTGCGAAGATGGAATGAACGCGACCCGAAGACAGGAAAGCACCCGATGTCATTAATTTTGCCTCCCGAGCAACCTGGTGGGATTATGGAAGAGTACAAACTGGACATGGTACAGGAAGTGGTGGAGAACCAGATTGTTATAGCAGAATTGAACAAAGAACCGGGCAACTTGGCGAGCCGGGCGAGTGAGCAGCTGTTCGCATATTCATCCGTGTCATTCTCATGCTGTGGAATGTGAATTTGCCTCCAGAGACAACCGCCATGTCTGGTCGGATTAAACATGAAGTAAATGTGCGCCCGCGATACAACGAGAACTACAGTAATCGCATGCGTGCCCGACATGAGGCCGCGTCGGAACCGGTGCGCCAGATTAAGATGATAGAGGATAGTCTCCCTGGTGGACGCGGTAACATCAACATGCTTAGTTCAGGTGCAAACCAGAGAACTGGCTCCTTTGATTCGCTTGTGGCATGTATCATTTCCCATTCAATGCAATGTATTTTTAAGCTGTCATTTGTCCAGCGGACATCCAAGTCAGCTCGGGCTTCTGGGCAGCAGCATGAGCGGTTCGCTCGTATGCCTCAAAACCAGCTCCTGGATGCACTGTTTGGGCTATTTCGAGAAAATGGGTTTTGGAGCGTCAAGGACCTGCGGTTAAAAACAGAGCAGCCGGAAGCTTATCTCAAAGAAACGCTTGGGCAAATCGCAACGCTTCACAGAAGCGGACCGGTGCGCTTGTCGTGTCTTGTACTGTCTGATTTAATCTCACCTTCCTTGTCGGCACGCAGCACAACGGCCTCTGGGAGCTGATGAGCAACTTCAAGGATGGAGCTCCAAAATCAACTACTGGTGATGGTGCCGTCCCATATTCGAGCGAGGTTGAAGCGCCACACGGCGTGAAAATGGAGGGAGTGGACGATGATGACGATGACGATGACATGGAAGAAATACCATAGCACACCTCCTGCATGATATGCTCGACGCCGCATATGGACTAGATGGAGTGTGAATGTAAGAGTTTCAGTGGCAGCTGTGACTCCAGGCCGCCTTCTAAATTGTGAGCTGCATCGCCTGTAAGGATTTAGATGAGCAATGGGGTATGCATGGTTCTCGTATCTTGTGCCTACTTACCATTGAACTAGCCGTTCAAAGTTTGACCGAGTAAGCGGCGCAAGCGTGAAGCGCTATAGTGGGACTCGCGTGATATGCACTGCCATCAGTTTGCGACCTTGCACACGAACTGTATCCGTCACTGTATCATGCCAAATAATAAGACAGGGCGTCCATATTTCCCTCTCGCTGGTTTGGTGACTATTTAGTTGTCAACCTTGAATATATGTACACTAGTCATGGCGGGGGAATACAATTTGTCTCTTTAACGGCATAGACTTGCCACATGCACAGTTGGGTACGAGTCTACGCGAGGCACCCTTCGGCTTAGCTCTCCTCGGCATCGCGAGATTAATGCCAGTAGTTCCAGGTGGTGCCAAGAGAGACACTTAAGGCCATTATCCGATATGTCTAATCGCGTTCGTCCTTTGGAAGTAGAGCACTCGTACGGATATGGCTCAGCCTCTGCCTAGAAATGAGCTCTGCGTCCCGCATATGCCGTAAAAGTTTGGACGTCCATTCTCGACACCCATTCGTGACGAGGTGTTCTTCGAAGCCGACCCCTTCGGCTAAAAGAAGCAGATGGTCTCGTTCTCCTCGTGTGAACTCCCCGAGCTTCCACGATCGGTATAAAGTTGTATCGAGCTTGCCGACAAGGGGGTAGAGATATTGATTGGAATACTTAGATAACCGGCGGAGCCGGATAATCTGGTGCGCGGTGCAGCCAGAAGCTTGGCTGTTTCTCCAACAGATGAAAGCTATATCCCCGGAGGCGAGCAAGAACACAGTTTTGTGGGTTTCATCGTCGGGGTACTCGCTATACAAAGCTGGGTCGCCCTCCATTCGTCTCAGTGGCAAGAGCCTTGGCATGTCGATAGTTAGCCAGAGCAGGCGGCGGATAGAGATGATGGTATTGGTAACTTGAAGGTGGGGAGCGCAGTATTGAAGAAGGCGAACTAGTCCTGAAGACTGCTGAGCCATGGAAATGACGAGAGATAGTTATATATCTTCCTTCTTGCTATGTCCCCACGTGGATACTTGAGCATAAGCTGGAGCCGGTTGTTTTGATTCGGTTTGCTAACCCCCATGCATGAAATGCATGTTGTCCACGAGGCTGCAGCGTATGAATTCAGTGCAGCACAGCTGGGAAAGATGTTGCGAACACCCCACGTGGGGGAGTGGATGCTGTCCACGGTTGTTAAACCAAATAGGGTCATTATTATGTAATAGTGATCATTACAATAACATCAGCGTCCACGGTTAAATCTGTAGGTACCGGTGTCGCACCGACGCCTTTTACAATAGTAATTTGCTTCCGGTCCGAATCTCAGTTCAAATTCGAACTGTTGTAGCGTTCCACATTTTCCCCAAATAGAGAACTTATTTTCAGTACCTGTACATATCTGAACTCAAGAAAAGTTCCAAATTGAAACAGTCGCCAAATTTTTTTATGTGCAAAAGCGCACCTTTGTGTCTACATGTACTCACGTATTGTTTTCTCTTGAGCCTCGCTATATATATATAGTAGAGCGCTTACTCTCAGTGAAAATGGGAATGTTGAATCACTGAAGTCAGTTCGATCTCAACTCGTCGTGCTAAGTGCCTCTCTTCCTTCTTATACCACCACCATCACTACCACCACCAACAACTGCAACCTTGTACCATCGATTTTTTTGCCATACATACTAACCAGATGGCCAAAAGTGCTATTCTGAAGCCGTCATCCCTCCTGCCCTACTACATGATGTATTGTGAAGCACCCACCAAACCACCAACCCCTCCCCCGCCGCCGCCGCCACCGCCCCCCCTCCCCTCTCGCCCCACGCTCGACGCACCGCATATCAGTCCCAGATCCACACGATACGCTTGCCTTCAAATGTAACTCACACTGAGCGCTCCATTTCGTGGCAGCCCAGTATGGTGTGCTGCATTCCACGGTACGGAAAATTTTCCGCTTAGCGGCGTCCTTCTGGCCTTCTGTGCAACGTCACGGTCAGTCGAGCCTTCCCCTGGCTTTGGCATGGCGCACTTTCGGCTCTCGTCGACTAGACTTGCACCCGCATCGGTGTTGGGCATGGCACTTGAAGGACAGTGATTAGGATGATATCCGGCCCTGTATCCAGTTGTTACTGAATTATCGAAATGAAATGCACTTTTTTTCAGTTCCGAATACCTAAATTACAGTGCCTCCAGAATGTACTTAGTGCAAAAAAGTGTGTCAAGTGACATCGGCGCTCTGTAAATTCAGTACGGGTCAAACGAGCCGTCCATATCTCTGCGAAACTGAACTTCAGTTCGTCCAGAACTGATATTTCAGTTCGCCAGGTACTGAAGTTCAGGTCCCGCACTTCCTGTAGTGTGCCCAGAAGACGAGCCTGACGCCTCTGAGCTCTGAGTCAGCCCTTTGGTTCCGCGTGTGAATCATTCTCCAGATTGAAGTCTGGAACCTGTTTGACGGCAGAACAAGTGCCAAACTTCAATCTGGAGAATGGTCAAACTCCGAGTCAGCCCTTAAGTTCATAGTAGTCGTGACCGACAACCGACCACCAGGACCAAGGTCAATTCTGTTAGACGTGAGCGGAGCCATACATGGGGGCAGCGCATAGGTGTACGCACCCACCAATCAGCATCAAATTTCGCCTTGAACCATTTGCTCTCGCTCAGAGTCCTTATTACCGAGGCCTGGATTTCAGGATGTCATCGTGGTGTTTACAGGCCCTGTGCTTGTACACACCGCGGTAACATCTTGAAGGTTGATCAGCACATGACAACATGACAGGCCAAGGTCAAAAGATCCGAGAAAGTATGCTTGGACCAAGGAGAACAGTTACTCATGTCGGCGTAGTATGTATGTCACATACTACACCGACATGAGTGAACATGAGGTAGTACCGTACTGGTCTGGAGTACTGGCGTGGGATTATGGCACAAAGCTCCTCCACCCAGACGGTGCCACAAGGAGCTTTGTGCGATAATCCGAGAGTCTTAACTCGGGCGAACCCAAGATCGCTGCCTTTATGATTGGCATAATATTGTCAATAATAAAAGCGGCCATCTTGGGTTCGCCCAAGTCAGTGACTCGGAGGCAGTAGGACACATTGCCTCTCTGGCAGGTAGCCAGCAGGCTACTATGTGTAAGCGTTATGTAGGTAATACTCACATAATTACACATATTAGTAGCCTGCTGGGATAGATGACGAGTTACAACGTCGCCACGCTGCACTATGTCGGTCAAAATGCACTTTTAAAATTTAGCGCAAAGTTTGAGTAATTTTTTTAGTCAGCGCAAAGTTGCGCACTAAGAAATTTTACGCGCGCACTTTTAGACTTCTTGCGCACACTCACACCAAGATTCCCCATGATGTATCCCTAAGGCAATAAGATTTGTACTATATCTCGCATTAGATCCTAAACAACGAGCTATCACGTGACTTCTCTGTTAACAGTACATGGGAGCGTGCTACGTCAATGCTACTACGGTGGCAGCCACATAAGCGTCCTCTTTCGCTATTACTCCCTTTGCAGCGATGAACTCTATTGTCTTAAGGTAGCACTCAGTAGTCATGTCGAGGATGAGAACATTTTCAAGTTTGGCCATGGCTTCTTGCGGGCTGATGTGAGTATCGGGGTGGATGTAGTGTCGTGCGAATCCTCCCCACCACGCGTCCTTCCAAGCCTCTGCACAGGCGGTGGGTCCACAATGCCGGTCACATACCGTATAATTGTGAACCACTTTAGGTGGATTGAAGGCCACAGCAAGCCGGTGGTCCTGGATTTGTGTACGAGCCTGATCCAGTACAAAGATATTGTGAGTGCCGAGATTATGATAATTGGAAAGTGTCAGGCGGGCCTGAGTGGTGAATAGCAGCCTGTGTACTGCTGTGGCAACCCACCCAGAAATGCAGTACTTTTGACCCATCAATAGAGTCTGCACTGCCGTCAGTCCACAGCCTTCAATTTCTGCAATAGCCCAATTTCGGCCATCATCCATCATGAAGAACATTGTCATCTCCAGAATATGCTCGAGAGCCTGAAGCTCAAACGTGGGCCGCTCAGTGTTCCCCCAATATCTACTCAGGGTTTGATAACACACCATTGTAATTAATTAGTTAAACGCACCTTTTGTAGAACCATAGTAAAAGATCATTAAACTTTTCTGCTGTCACCGGAGCTTGCAGCTGAATAGGGTATTCATCCGATGCCCCCTCTATCAAGCTTGCTTGATCAACCGGCTTAGATTCTGTTGGCATAGCAAACATATCTCGCAAGATCGGTGAACTGCTCTTGAGAAGGCTGGCGTGCAGTTTGTACAATGTGCAGTCCACCTATGATTATAATTTAAAAAGTTAATTATTAAAGCTGTAGATATATATTACTTACCTGGAAAATGGCTGAACCATCCTCTATATAAAACCGGGGATGATGTTTGACAGGATTCTCAGACATAGCAAGAAGAACAGATTTTTTTCTTTGTACCGTGCGGGCACGGCCGGGGACAAACAACTATCATGCCTGGACTCCTAGCTCACTTTCCAGATCTCCCAGAGGCTCTCGACAATATACAGTGGTCTCATGAGGTCCATGCTGCACACCAAATACTGACAGATGGCTATCAATCGGCTCATCTACTACTACGCCGAGAAGACGGGGATGCGATGAGATTGCGTCACCATTCCCAGCGTATTACATCCAACCTAGTCCATCTTCTTGAAGCACTCGAACAAGAAGGCCTCCCAATAGATTGGATTGTCTGTTGCGCCCATGCACTTGCTGGTCTTAAAGTAGAACTCGAATCTGCAGCTGTTGGAGCTGAACAAGAGTACGTGACTCACAGGCTACTTTCTCGAAGCAGCATCTCACTCATGTGGTTTATCAGTGATACAGCGCACTCTGAGAAAAAGACTTACGTCACTGAGGTTTATACTGGCTGCAGAGGTCAGCCCCGGAAAGATATTAATCTAGTCTGGCTGAACGAAGCTACCAAGGGAAACCGACGACTTAATATGAAGACCCTGGCGGACCTACTTGGTATCCACTGAAACACACTATGAAAGAAAATGAAAGAGGCAGGGGTTTATAAGCGATTCACCGATCTCACAGACCACGACCTTGATATTCTGCTCCGACTTTTCAAGCGACATCGCCCTGAGTCAGGTCTTTGATATGTTATTGGCTTTTTGCGACACCATGGCCTCAGGATACAGAAGGAACGTGTCCGTGGTTCCTATGGGTGTGTCAATCCCCTTGGTCGAGCCCTCCGACGCAACAAGAAAATCGAGCGTCGTAAGTACACTGTCCCACGGCCCAACTTCGTTTGGCACTGCGATGGACACCACAAGCTTATTCGGTGGGGCATTGTCATACACGGTTTCATAGATGGGTTCTGTCGCACTGTACGTCCTAATTCCCATGCTTGCAGCCGGCTCTTGTGTTAATAAGATGTAGATCACGGGGCTTCGAGCAAGCACAAATAACAGGGCATCCACAGTGCAGAAGGTATTTATGGATGCTATAGAACAATATGGAGTACCATCTTGTGTTCGCGGAGATCGGGGTGGTGAGAATATACAACTTGCGGTGTGGATGATTATGCACAAGGGCCCCGGTCGGGCTTCATTCATGTGGGGTTCATAAGTAACACACACTCTGTTTTTTATACTACCTTCTCTCATGCTCTACAGATCAACAAGGAACACAAGGATTGAACGGTTGTGGGTTGAAGTAGGAATACAATTCGCACGTCGGTGGCGTGCGTTTTTCACTCGCTTAGAAAAACAGCACTGCCTCGACCCTTTGATTCCTTGCCATCTCTGGTTATTACACCGAGTTTTCTTGACCTTAATCAATGATGATTGCCAGGCATTTCAAGATCAATGGAATCACCATCCAATATCAGGTCATAAAACAAAAAGCCGCAGCCCATTGGTAAGAGTATCCGGCCCTACTTAAACGGGCAGTTGGTCGCTGACTTGCTTGATCAGGATCTCCGTTTCATAGGTGAAACTACCTCAGGTATGCCAGTGGATGATTTAACTGGAGCGCATCCAGAAACCCTGGAGCGCTACTACGGTGTGGACACAGAATCTGGCGCGCACGCTCATGGCTTGTCCGGCGCTGGTCATCCGAGTGATGAAGATTCGACTGACGCATTGAGTGATGCGTCAGCCACAAGGGATCTGCGCACAATGCCAGATGAATCAGATGCAGAATCAGATGCAGAGGAATTTACCACTCTGCAAAGGCAGATTGGCGCAGACCTGCAGGCCAACATCAAGCACCAAGCTGTCAAGGTACCACGTCACCAGAACCCATTTGACAGATTACCTCCCGCCGCGGAGGCGGCATTCTGGCACGTTCTCCAGGAGCTTGAGGATACTGGCTTCCAGCCAAAGAACATGGGCGTCTTACCAGAGGAATGGGATGACGGGACCTACCCCACACCCGAGGTGTTGACTGCAGGAAGAAGAGCAAAGGAGATTTCAGTTTGCCTGCCAGTGGATGTCTGGTTGCCTAGAGCGGTGGTTTGGGCGCGCAGCCTGCACGTGCTGAACCACATACTGTTCGAGCTGGATGACAGAGGTATGTTTTTCTCCTATTATGCTTGAGGTGCACAGTCTCTCAGATGTGTGTAGATTCTACCTAACGCCTCTCGCTCCACTGCGCAGGCCAATCACAGGCGATGTCTAACGCGCCTCGCATGCCCCCTTGGCCGCGCCCACTACCACCGCCGCACCGTTACCCGCGCCCTTCCCCTTATCCGCCCACCCTGTGCCTCCTCAGAGCCCTCTCCGCCGTGCAGACACCTGCCACAGCTGCCACGGCCATACTGGGAGGTGCAGTACACCGCCGCCACCGCACCCTTACCCGCGGCCACGGCACATCCGCGCACCCCAGCACATACGCCGCAGCCACCGCACCCTTACCCGCGGCCACGGCACATCCGCGCATGACACATCCGCGCACCCCAGCACATACGCCGCCGCCACCGCACCCTTACCGCGCCACGCGCATCGCGCACCGCACATCCGCGACCCCAGCACATACGCCGCCGCCTCCGTGCCACCGCGCCCGACTACCACCGCGGCCACCGACATCCGCGCACCCCAGCACATACGCCCGCCACCACAACAACTCCGCGCCACACACGCCCGCATGCCCCCTTAGGCCGCGCATGTACCGGCCACGGCACATCGCACACATACGCCGCCACCGCACCCTTACCCGCTGCGCCCGCACATCCCAACCGTGGGCAAGGGCAGGGAAACATGAATGGATAGAGGCGCTAGCAGATGCCGAAGAGGTCAGCAGCTCTTCTTACCATCGAGGGCACGATTGTGACAGCTGATCGGCTTCAGACATTTTCAAC